>OU862932.1:0-555000 GCA_917880885.1 Limnephilus marmoratus | reverse complement strand
TATTTATTGGAGACACAAACAGGATATTTATAAAACATTTTTGTGGGTAAAATATAATAAATTAAAATACAAATATAAATATCCCTAGACTAATGTGTAATCACATATGAATTTTTACAGAAGCAAACACAGGAAAAACAATGAAAGTATTATTTATACATAACTTAAAAAAAACTAAATACAAATTGAAATACATTATAAGTATACATTATTTGTGAAGTATTTCCTGAGATGTAATAAAACAACAAAAAAAAATTTTTTTTTTTTTAGGTGCACAAATTGTGGAGATATTTTTTGAAACATGTTACATTATTTAGAAAAATATCTATGAAAGTGTGTATTTTAACAAGATCGTTGTATGATCGACACATTCTGGACATATGATTAAAATATCCAGTATTATTGGTAAAAATTTCAGTCCAGAATATGTTTAGGTTTCTGGTAGATTTGGGCCTGGCGTATAACTTGATTTGGTTGACTAAGTTACTGTCTACACGATTATTCACAATTTTATATAGCATTAAGAGGTCATTTATGTTTCGTCTTTTAACCAGACTTTCTAATTTGAAATGTCTAAGTCTTTGTTCGTACCCGTCTAGAAGATGATAGACACCTGATCGGTAAGACAAAATCCGTGTAAATTTTCTTTGGACTGATTCAAGTTTAGATATCTGTGTAATATAATGTGGATTCCAGACTGTTGACCCGTACTCAAGAACACTTCGGATTAAGGAATTGAATAGAATTATTTGACTGTTAGAATTCTTAAACAGTTTGGTTGATCTTACAATAAAACAAAGTAATTTATTTGATTTACACACAATGTATTCAATGTGTTGATTGAATGTTAGTTTGTTGTCAAATATAATTCCTAAATCTTTTAATAATTCAACTGGTTCTAGATTGTGACCACATATGCTATATGAATACAGAGTTTTGTTGGTGTTCTTCGTGAAATTTATAACTTTGCACTTAGCTATATTCAGTTCCATTTCATTGTCAACACACCAGGAAGATATGGTGTTGAGGTCTTGTTGTAAGAGTTCACAATCTTTCATAGATTTAATTGCTTTATATAATTTGAAGTCATCAGCATATAGAGAAAAATTACAGCGGAGTTTGTATGTAAGGTGGTTAATAAAGATTAAGAAAAGTAAGGGTCCAAGGTGAGATCCTTGTAGTACGCCCGTCGTAACTAATATTGGGGAAGAGTTAAAACCGTTGACAGTAACTAATTGACTTCTATGTGATAAATATGATTCTAACCAACGAAGCAGATTTCCGTGAATGCCGATTTTATCCAGTTTATTCATTTAGTTAGAGTGACTAACTTTGTCAAAGGCCTTACTGAAATCGGTGTACACGGCATCAACCTGTGTTTTATTATTCATCGATTTACACAGAAAGTCCATATACTCGAGTAAATTAGCATTGTGGATCTTTTAGCTACAAAGCCATGTTGGAAAGGACTAAGTATATGTTTTACATGGTTAAAGATGGTTTTGTATACAATGGACTCGAATATTTTACGAAAACAAGATAAAAAGCTGATAGGACGGTAGTTTGTTACATCATTTTTACTGCCAGATTTATGGATCGGAATGACGTGGGCAACCTTCCACAAATCCGGAAATACCCCATCGTTCAGACTTTTGATGAATATTTTGTGTAATGGTACTGCAAGCTGATCTGCACAATTTCGAATGAATAGTGGAGGAATTCCATTTGGGCCGGAACCCTTATTCGTATCAAGAGTGTTCAATTTCTCTTTGACCTCGTCTAAAGTTATTTTGATTTGAGACAGTGGGTAATTATAGAGTGGGGAAGAAAGTTTAGAGTCACTTTTAGAATTGGATGGTGAGCTAAAAATAGAAGAGAAGTAAGTAGATAACAGTTCACATGTATCTTCTCCATTTGTTGTTGATTTGTCGTGGAGATGCATGATTTTGGGGAGAGAAGTAGAAATTCTTTTCGAATTAATGAGGGTTGAAAGATTGTTGATACTGTTAGGGAGAGAATTTTCTATTGAATCTACATGGGCTTTAAGGCATGTACGTATGGATACTTTTACTCTAGCCCTCAAGATAGAAAAACTGTCATAGTATCATTGATTTTTGTATTTTTTCCATTTCTTTCTAAACTTTTCTTTTTCTCTGAGTTGGTGGATCAGAACACTGCTAAACCTAGAAACTTATTATTCCTGATTCTTAAGCGCGGAGTGTGTTTTTCAATTGATAGCCATAACAAGTTATAAAAATGTAGTAGGGAGTCATTACAATTCGTGTTAAGATCGTCCCAGTTATTAAGTGATAACATTTCATTGCATTTAATGTAATCCGTTTTTATGAAGTTATATTTGATGTGATCTGGATTAGTGGGTAGGAGTCTGTATTTGGACATCAAAAGATCAAATTCAATGGTAAGTAAGTTCAATTCATAACACGTGTACTCGCGCACGGTGTCTCAGACCGAGATTTCATCTCGTCCGAATTATTTAATTTTATGCTTTTAGCGTTATTGGTATTTATAATATCAAAGGCGGTATAATTGATTTACAAAAAGAAAAATATTAAAACTTTTTCTTCAATTAGTAGAAACAGACTTTTAACTCAGTCTCTTAAGAAGAACATTATATTTTGTACTCTAACTTTAATAACAAAAATAAACTTTTCATCTGGTAATAAAAAAAACTCTGAAATCTAATAAATGAAAGTATCAAAAATAATAAAATATTATAAAAATAAAAATTCATTGTTACATGATTTTTGGGAAGTAATTGTTACTTATCTAAAATACCGATAACAGTATATATGCGTCACACGTCCACTCAGCACCAATGCGCGCGCCGCACTATACTATGCCTAACATACTAAGAAGCTACTAAAAACCTCAAAGTCCCATTGTTGTTAATTGTTTGAGAAATGAACGAATTGTTGATTTGTCGGTCTGAGAGACCAAGGCGCGAGTATAGGAAGGTTAACACTCTGTAAATGTTTCAAATAATAAATAAATAAGACATTGCAACCCATGCCGGGAACTCGCTAGTATTGAAAAGAAAAAGGAAAGCCTGGTTTATTTACCTTCGGTTGTCGGTTGGACGGCCTCGAGCAAGTTGGTAATCCAATAGATGTGTGTGAACACGTTGGTGTACAGGGCCAGCGGGCTGGGGGAGCACGGGTTGGAGAGGTTCGTGCTGCGCGGCGCGTTACTGAGCACGCCGCGGAGATACCACGCGCGCGCTGCCCGCTGCGCGCTGCCCGCTGCGGTCAGCTGGAACACGAGACCGCCGCCCCCGTCACCGGGACAAACTGTCGGCCCTGGAAGCAACGACATGTAACAATTTAATCTCTCAAATATAATATAATTAGCGAGAGTTAAATTAGCCTCTCAAAAATTGGGCAACTATTATAGTGCAGGGCCTTAAGATACTTTAATAGTATACAACTGCTAACCCTGTACAAATTGCAAGTGCGCCCCACGGTTGAATTTGGCAGCCACTTCTGGTCTGGTGCTCCAAAACCTTAATACCAACAGTTTTTAGACTTGACATCATTCTCTTAAAATCAATGTAATTTGCTTGATATTTTTAAAGGACCCGGAATTCGGACAGTGTTGGGTTGGGTTAGGTTACGTTGGTAAGGTCTTGTTAGGTTGTATTACTCACCGTTTTCTATTCCTGCGCAAATCTTGTCACTAGTGATGTACATGACGTAGTTTGAGGGCATTTTCTTAAAACAGTCCGAGTCCGATATCATCGGTACGGTAAAGATCCTCAGGCCATGCGCCGCTGCCGGGCTGCCCCATCCATTCACCTACACAACAGACAAACAACGTGTTACTAGTGTATTTGTTTATAATAATAAAAATGATTTATTGTCTTCCTTTCTTAGTAATATGTAGAGATAATGATATCCTCACTGGGATCTCCCGTGCTGAGGATTTCATTTACATATTATAATTTAATTATAAGAAATTAATATGAATAAGTTATAAACATATATCATGTACTGTTTTTTTTTTAATAATTATAAAGTAAATAAGATTGTATATAAGTGTTTGAGTATAATTCCGTTCACTAGATTCGATTTTAGTCTGTATTTGATATCGGTATAATTTTTTATTTCTGATCTCAATATATTTAGTATCCAGCTTTTTATTTGAGATTTAAATGTTATAATGTTGAGGTTTTTGAGTGAGAGTGGTGTTTTATTGTAGACTTTAATGCCATAATATAAGAAGCTTTTTTTCCCAAATGTTGTGTTAGTAGTTACTTGTGTTCGATTGTGTTAGATCTAGTGTTTCTAATGTAGGTACGTGTTAATTGTTATTTCTTGGGTTTTGTACTTATGAATGTAAATTAGTATAGTTTAAGAATATAGTTGTTTAATTGACATTAAACTTGAATGGTTACTGTAGTTGCTGCCCTCTACCTGTCCTAATCTGTTTTATTTACCGACAAGCTATACGTCGATAATGCAGGTTTCTATTGAGCGTCCAGATGGCGCTTGTGTCAACTGTCGGGTGGTTCCTGTTTGGGAATATTTCTTTTTTGACTTTTTGAATTTATGGCATACAGAGCTCCGGGCCAATAAGGCCCCTTTCTCTTTCATCATGATTTTATAATGGTTGTTGAAAGTTAGATTAATTAGTTTTTTGTGAAAAAATTTTTGCAAGGGAATATGGCTGCAATATGGGGAGGTTTATGACTTACAAAGGATTTGTTTAGGTTTTTTATGAAGTGTTTTAATATTTTCATCATACTGGGTGAGGCAGTTGATTGACGCGTTTTCGTGGGTGGGAATGCCCGCATAGAATTTTTCCGCGAGACTTAAGATATGGTCTTTAAGGAGGGGAACTTCAGAGTCACGGTGAATTTGATTAACCCTCATCCATTTGGGAGCTCCCAGGGCTATACGAATGGCTCTATTTTGAAATGTTTGTAGTCTTTTCATTTGGGTCTCTGAAGCGTGGGCCCAGATAGGGCTTGCGTAGGTAAGTTTAGGTCTTATTGTTGTTTTGTAAATTAGTAGTTTGTTTTTTTTGGATAGTTTTTTATTTTTTTTGCATATCATGGGATAAAGGGATGCAAGATTTTTGTTGGCTGAATTTAGAACTTCGGTGATATGCTTTCTCCAAGTTAATCTACTGTCAAGGGTTATTCCGAGATATTTAATGTTTTTTTTCCAAGGGACGTTTTCGCCGAACAGGTGGATGTTAGGGGGTCTTTTGGGGCGTCTACGGGAGAAAACACAAGCTGCGCTTTTGGAAGGGTTTACACTAATTCGCCATTGTTTAAAGAAAGATTCTACTTCTGAGGCGTGGCTTTGGACACGTCGTGTGGCGGTTATTTCACTTACTGAAGTCGACATGACTTCAGTATCGTCTGCAAATTTTCCTATTTTTGTTTTTTTTGTGCGATGGTTGTATTTACTAGGACGGGGGATATCGCTTAGGTAAATGTTGAAGAGAGCTGGCGAGAGAATTGAGCCTTGAGGGACACCTGCTCTTAGCATTCTCACTGAGGAATAAATTCCATCTAATTTTATTCTGAATTTACGATTTTTAATAAAGTGTGCTATAAGTTGAAGCATTGATAGGGGGATACCGAGGAGGAACATTTTATAAATGAGACCTCTGTGCCAGACTTTGTCGAATGCTTTGCAGACGTCTAGGGAGAGGACTACTGTGTGTTGGCGAAGGTTGAAACCGTTTGTTATTTGATCGACGACCCGCAGAAGTTGGTGGAGAGTAGAGTGGCCCGATCGAAAGCCGTGTTGAAAGTCGGGAATGAGTTTAAGTTCGTCGACAATTTTTTTCAGTCTGGCGAGGATTAATTTTTCAAGTATTTTTCCTGCACTGGGAAGCAGGCTAATCGGTCTGTGGTTTATGGCCTGAAGGGGGTCTTTTCCAGGTTTGGGGATGAGTATAACGTCTGCTAATTTGTAGTCTTGTGGAAATAAACGAAGTCTGAAGCATGCGTTACATATGGCTGTGAGAGCGCAGATGGCTTTGGAGGGGAGGTATTTTAACATTTTATTTGAAATTAAGTCAGGACCAGGAGATTTTTTTGTCTTGAGGGTTTTTATGATTTTAGAGATTTCCTGAGGGGTTGTAAACGGGATTGGATTGTCTGTTGGTATTTCGGTCAGAAGGGATGAGACTTTTGATTCTACCGTTGAAACGAATTGGGGGTCATCGTAGGTCGTGGTCGGGGAAAATTGTTCTTCGAGACTGTCTGCAAAAGTCTCGGCTTTGTCTCTAGAGGAATAAACTGTGCCTTTTGGGCCCGTAAGGGGACTTATTTTGGTCGGGGGTTTTCTAAGGGCTTTAGAGAGTTTCCAAAAGGCTGATCTGTCGTCGTCTAGAGTGGAGATAAAGTCGTGCCACTGCTCATCTCTGTATTTTTGGAGTTCGACTTTTACCTGGTGAGAGAGGCGATTCATACGTATACGATCGATCGGGTTTGAGAATCTTTGCCATTCCTTTCGGGCGAAGTTTTTCTCTCTTATTAGTTCTTTTAATTCTGCGGGAAGGTCGGGTCTGTGTTTATCATTCGCGACTTCGACGGTGGCAAGATCTACGGCTGATTTAATGTCGTCTGTGAAATTTTTTGTTGCTAAATTGAGGCTATCTTCGTTTTTAATTGATGTTTGTATTCTTACTGATTCTAAGAGTTTGGGGAGTTTTTGCCATTGAATTTTTTTACGCGTGGGTCTGTGAGATGGTACTGAAGGTAGGGAGCCGTCGGATAGAAATAAAAGAACTGGGTCGTGGTCGGATGATAATTTTTTAACGGTTTGGAGGGTGTACAGAAGAGGGCAGTTTTTCATAATAATTATATCTAAGACGTCGGGGTTGTGATTTGCGTTTTTGGGGAAAAAAGTAGGAATATCGGGGGCGGACACGATTAGAGATTTTTCGGCGACGTAATTTGCAAGGAACGTACCCTTGATGTTAGTGTTCCTTGACGACCAGGAACCATGTTTAGAATTTAAATCGCCTGCAATTATTGTTCTTTATTATTTCTGTCCTTTTCCAAAATTCCTACCTACATCTCTCTACCTACACATGTGAAACCAGTGCAGTGACAACCTTCAACACGTAAGCAGTGTTGTTCATGATTAAGTGTGTATTATTTTGATATTCTCGGATGCGAATGATATTGTTATGAAGCAGTGTTAAAATTATTATCTTTTTTATTTTAAAATATGAACACTGCTTTATAACATTGACCCGTAGCAGCACGAACTATTAAGTACCCGTTTAATTATTAACTATGGTTTTTTTTCAACGAGAGGAGGGGCAATACCGAGGTTACAGGGAGCGTTAGTTTCCGGTTCCGTGAAGAAAAGAAGAAGAAACTCACTCTCGCTTCGATGATGTTTGGGCAGCATCATAGCTGCGACAGTCAACTAGTATTTTAGTGGTTTTAATCTTTTAAAAGGGACATAATGTTTTAAAAACAAACGAGTGTCGGGTTATTAAAGTACCATCCTACTCGAATACGAGAAATCATTTGTGCAACGGTAAAGGTAAAATTAAATGTGCCGACATTGTCGATCCGCATTGTCCGGACGAATCATTTGAATATATCATGGCGATCGGTTATTTTATAACATCGCGCCGATCCCGCTTACGGGTACCTGCCGAATATCGACCGTAAGATCGATTCCTTTATTGCACGAAATACCCTGGACACGCGCTCCGCTTGGTGATAATAAGATCAACGCGAGCCGTACCACATCGGAAGTCCCTTCATGCTCCCTGGCGCGCCCTGTACCCTCGCTGGAAGGGAATTACATTTGGCCCTAATTCACATGACGATCGCATCGTCTCCGGAAATTCACATGACGATCAGGTATCGTCTCCGGAAAATTCAACATACATGAAGGAGGTCCTGTCTTGCCGCGGAGGAGACTGTAGGATAACGATCGGGCTGACCATCCGGTTCATCCCGGCAATCCTGTGGTGATGAGAGGCGGTAGGATAACGATCGGGCTGACCATCCGGTTCATCCTGGCTATCCTGTGGTGATGTGTAACGGTTGACCAGGAAGTGTTGGAAACATTAGTTAGTTTAGATTGGCATTCGGTCCTTGGGGTGAGTCACACTGTTTTATTTGTTGTTATATGCTTTCAGTGCAATACATGTTATATTTTAATTTCCAAAGTGAAACCTATGTTTTATTCAAATACCCAAATAAGCAGGAGACCCCATTTCATGCCCCGCCTGAGTTGGAGTTTATGCTCTACTTGCCACGGACATAAATCTGCTACTGTAGATTTATTGGCGCTCGGAAATCTGAAAAGTCTGTGGCAAAAATACTGATGCTAGTGAAACATTTCTATTTATACACCCCCTTGTATTTAGTGAGTAGCAATTGTTCCCCCACACATAATTTACATATAATTACCAATTACTATAATCTTCAAATGATAACTGTCGGTGTTGTTCGCGCTTTCATTGTTACATGTGGTTCTTTCAAAAATGCCCTCCGCCTCAACAGTTCAGTTGAATTCACCTCGCCGCAAAGGACACAAGTCCTAAAAACCGCACCGCTCGATCAAATAAAATCACCGCACGGTACACAAGTCCGAACAATCGCATTGCTTTGTAATAATCACGCCGCAGAACTCATAAACCGCATTTTAATACGCAAAAATATTGCTTGCTTACCATTAACTCCACAAATCAAATATCACCAATTTCCCTTCCTCATGTTTCCAAACTAACAATTTTTTTTTATTTTTATTTTTTTTTTTATTTATTTATCTATAAAAAGAATGTTTGTATTACATTATTCGATGCCTGTCTCACTAGGGTATACCTGTGTTGAGACAGGCGTAGAGGTACATGAATGAGTATCATACAAAAGAATATTTAATTACAACATAAGAACATTTAAGGTAAGATACATACTGATTTATACAATTCAAACAGAAAGATGATTAAGATTGAGGGTTAATATCATAAAGAGAGCATTATATAGGTGAAGGAAGAGATGAATAAGGTAGTAAATCCTTTCGAATCTATATAGGTAGTTATATTATACATATAGGATTTTACTATTTTAAGTTCTTTAATAAGGGTAAGGACATACGTGAGATGGTAATTCTGTCTATTTGTACTCTATTTTACAGATGTTAGCAGTAGTGTGACGTCCAATACTTATAATCCATTTCTTTATATCTTGTTTGTATTTGGTCATTGATTCAGTTTGTCTAATCGTGGCTGGAAGTGTATTGTGTAGTTTGCAAGCTATGTATTTAAAGTGTTTTTGTCCAAAGGTGGTTTTAGAAAAGGGAGTTTGGAGAAGTTCTTTATTTTTGGCTCGGGTATTGTGTATCATTTGTGTTGGTTTGTATAGGATTTTGTTGTTTTTATGTAAATAAAGTAAGATGGATTTTGCGTAGAGCTGTTTAATGTCCATAACGTTGAAAGTATTGAAGATCGTAGCGGTGCTGGTAGTGAGAGGAAGTTTAAGAATTATTTTTATTATTAGTTTTTGTGCTTTAATGATGGGGTCGAGGGCATTAGAATGAGTGTTACCCCAAGCTAAAATTCCGTATTCGAAGTGAGATTGGCACAGTGAGTAATACACTGTTTTTAAAAGTTGTAGGTTAAGGAAATTGCGCGTTTGTTTGAAAAAGTAAATAGATTTGCGAATTTTGTTTGTAGTGTTAAGTATATGTTGCTTCCAATTTAGGTGTGTATCAAAGGTTAATCCTAAATATTTGATAGTTGCTACTTGTTCTAGGCATGGGCAGTTGCAATTCCGGTTCAGAGATGAGTTATTACATCCGTGTATTTTCAATTTTGGGTGTAGGTTTGGTTTTGTGATATTGGTAAGACTAGACAGTAAGTATTTAGTTTTCTGTATGTTAAGAGTTAATGTGTTCGAGTCAAGCCAATATTTAACCTTTTGAATTCCTACCTCCGCTTTAGAATATACGGTAGGCCAATCTTTTGCTTGAAATAGTAGTACAGTGTCGTCGGCGAAACTGACAATAGTGGCATCGATATCTAGGTTACACAACTCGTTAATGTATATTAGGAAGAGCGTTGGACCTATAACACTGCCTTGTGGGACACCGTAACTAATAGGTAAATTCTGACTCTTTGTAGCTCTGAGTTTAACGCATTGGGATCTGTCAGATAGGAAACTGGAGAGGAGGCTTAATTCATTATTCCTAATACCTATGTTGAACAATTTGCGTTCTAATTTGATGTGTGATATTGTATCAAACGCTTTACACAGACCGAGAAATACCGATAGACATTTCGAGCCCTTATCAAGGTGGCCAGAGATGTGGTCAGTGACGGTGGCTATGGCATCGTTTGTACTTTTATGGTTTCTGAAGCCAAATTGCCGGGGCGATAGTAGGTTGTTGGTTTCAAGATATTCCATAAGACTCTTATTCACGATCTTTTCAAATACTTTAGACAGGGAATTGAGTAACGTAATAGGACGATAATTACTAATATCAAGTTTGGAGCCTGTTTTGAAAATAGGGATAATAAGACCTTGTTTTAGAATGGCGGGAAATAATCCTTGGCGAATGCTAATATTCAGCAGATGAGTTAATGGTTGTATTATAACCGGGGCAATTTTTTTAAGAACACTGTTGGGTATTTCGTCAATGCCGGTGGATGAAGAGTTTTTTAAAGAGTTTATTACCGTAGAAACTTCTTTCTCTGTAACCGTTTTGAGAACAAATCGGGTAGGGAATTCATCATTGGAAGGGTGAACGCTAGGATCCAGCATATGGTTGGTTGATTGGATTTTTGTTGCTAGTTCTGGACCTATATTTGCAAAATAACTGTTTATATGATTGACAATTGTGTTAGGATTCGATGTAAAGTCTACGGTGATATCATTGATATTGAGAGAGTTTAAGGCGTCGGTGGCTTTATTTGAATTGGTAGCTTCCTTGAGGACTTTCCATATTTTTTTAGGATCGTTGTTGCATTCGGATATTTTTTTATTGTAGTATAGATTTTTGGCTTTCCTAATGACTTGTGTGCAAATATTTCGGTATCTTTTGTAGAAATTATGAAGTGTAATATCATATGGATTCGTGGCACATTTTTTATGTATGGAATTGCGTTTCCGAATGCAGTTGATGATAGTGTGATTAATCCATGGTTTGAGAGGTTTGATAGCTCTAGGAATGGTTTTTGTGGTGGTTTTGGTGTTTTGAACAAGGGTTTCTTGTATGTAGGTAGAGAAGTAGTTCCATGCCTCATCTATGTTTGCTATCTTATAGAGTCTGTCCCAGGATTTAGAACTAATCGTTTTGTTGAGGTGGTCATAGTTAATTATTTTCTTTGTTATTTCAGTTGATGTTTTGCTTTGAACGTTGTGTTTGGAACTCATTGTGAAGGAGGTGGCGTAGTGATCTGTAATTGATGACATGTGGATTTCTGAAGTGTATTGGTTTGATGTTTTAACCATAATATGGTCGATGCAGGAGGAAGAGTGTGGTGTACATCGTGTAGGTGAGTTTATTGTACTTACCATTCCGTGAAACATAATGGTATTTAAGTAATCTTGGCACTGGGGATGTTCGTTGTTTTTTAGAATATTAATGTTGAGGTCTCCAATTAAGACTAGGTTTTTTGTTTTTTTTAGCTCGGTAAGATAACAGTTTAAGTCTCGCAAAAAGGGGGAGATGTTAGGTTTGGAAGGAGAGCGGTAAAGTGCAATAATACATGTATTTATGCTGTATGTTATTTGAAGACAGTTGGAGTTCGTAATGGTGATTTCTTTGACGTTATATGTGTTGGGAGTGTTGTTTAATGTATATACTACTACGCCGTCGTTTTGTCTGTAGTGATTCGAGGTGTGATGGTGGGTATAATTGGGGATGTTTTTGGGAGTATAGTAAGGTGTTAGCCAACATTCTGTCAAGATAATTAGGTCGTATTTGGTTTTAGTAAGTTCGAGTTCGATGAGAAAATGGTCAAAGTTTTTGTTTATCGATCTAATATTTTGATGGTAGATTGATAGGTCTGATTTGTTAGACTTTATTTTGGTAAAAAAAGAATCCATTTTTGTATGATGTGTAGATTGTGAAGAAATATAAGAGGATAATTTCCCAATATTTTAAGTTATTTTTTTTAAATCATCTACATGTTTTATATAAATAATTTTTTCGTTTGTGAGGCGCCTCATCATGATTTTACCATCCTTGTACCAGACATACGTGTAGTTTTTTTCTTTGGCAAATTTTTTCGTTTGCCATAGAAGTTCTTTATGATATGCGGTAAGTTCTTCTCCAATGTAAATCTTGTCTTGGGCGAGTCCTTTTATGGCAGCGTAGTTGATGTTTTTTCTTAAGGCGATGAGGTTGTCTCTTGCGGTTTTGTTGTTGAAGTGAATCAGCAGTTTGGGGGGGGCATCAATACGTCTGTCCGGAATTCTTTTGACATCGGTTATATCTCCATTTTTGATCTCCAAACCAGCCGCTGCAGCCACTCTTTTGACTATTTCAGTCGCCTCTTCGCCACTTGATTGTTTGATACCTGCTATCTCCAAATAGTTAGATCGGAATTTTGATTCTAATTCAGATACTTTAATTTCAAGATGTTTAATAATAGTATTTTTGCCTAGTTGTTCTTTTTTGAAGTTTTCAATTTCACCTTCTATTTTTTTGTTTTGTAAGAGAGTTTGGTCAATCTTTTTTATTATTTCATCATACTGGTTGCTAATAAATTCGATGCTTTTTTGAGTTTCTGAGGTGATTTTTTCCATTTTAGTGATAATTTCTTTTTTTATATTATCCATGTTTTTATCAATGTGTAGGATAATTTTTTCCATAATTTTGTCGTCTAATTCAAGTGTTCCTTTTCCAACACCTTTGGTCGTCTTATTAGGATTGGTGTAGTCCTCTTCCGAATCGCTAGATGTCGCTTTTTTTTGAGATTTCTTCTGCCGATTCATCTTGTAAAGGTTTGGATCACGGGTAGAGATTTAGAAAAAATAAAAATATCTAAATTCTTCCGGAAAAGGTGGGGTTTGAACTTGGTCCGTTAGGTGTGGTTGAGCGGGCACGCTAGCCACTACACTATTACCCACGTATGACGTAGCTTGAAGATAGTGCGATATTAATTGACTTAGATGCACTAATTGACAGATACGTTTGTAATAAGCGAATGTTTGTTTGGGCAACAATATTCACTTAACTGTCACTTGTAAAGTTAATTTAAAATGATTTAAACACTGTACGGGATCGCTCATAAATCATTAACGTAGATTTTTCGCTGAATTAAACTTTACGAAGACATTTGCCGATAAAATTATTGTTTTTACTGTACTATACGCAATAAATTTATATGATCTATGAGGAGCGGTATTTTGGCGTGCACTCTGTGTGAAATGTATGAAATTACTGATAATTATGAATATGTAATATAATATAATAAATGAATTACCTTCCCGGTGACATAAATTCAGTGCATGGAGGGTGTACAGCAGTTTGGAGATATTGGTAAGTCAACTCTAGAAATATCATAAAATAGGTAAGAACCGCAATTTTACAGTCCACAAAACGCAGCATTTGATACCTCGATTTCTTGAGAGGAAACACTTGCCCCCCGCCGCAACATTTGGCCATTCGAGCCGCATAACATTGATGTATTTATTTTATTATACTTACGGAAGGATTCAATGAGCAATATTCGTTTGAAATCATTATTTCAATACCTACCCGCAATATGAGATTGTCAGTGTCATATTGTCATATCTACCCGCCACTTGAATTTATTTACTTCCCCGCTTGTCATAAAAGTGTCACAAACATACCATTATTATTTATCCTTTCGTGGTATAGTTAACTACTATTGCTAACTGGTAACTACTTGCTAAATACTGGAATAGTCACATATATCTACATAGACACCAACGTAGGTATTTACTTATGAACATCGCGTGTTTGAGTCATTAAAATATTTACAATATAATTAATTATTTCGTAAATAACTTGTCCACTGTGTTGTATCGCCGTTCAGTACACCAATTCAGTAAGGCAAAAACCGCCCAGTGCACTTGTGACTGTTGAACATTATTTTATAAATAATTAAAACTTTTTAGTTTACAAATACTTGTAAAAATGGAGGACCAATTAAAAAGACAATTAGTTTTACTAAAAAGTAAAAGCGAAACGATTCTTAAAAGGGTCAAAAATATTGCGGTGCTTGCAAAAAATTTGCCAAGCAGTTTTGAAGCATCACGTTCATTTGAATTTTTTATGTCAGAATCTGAGAGTATAACGGAAATAAATACATTTGAATTAATTATTGATCAAATTACGTTAAACCCAAATTCTGAACCAGATTATTCGAGTTGGGAGCAATTTGAAGAATAATACACAAGCATTCTACGTACAAGAAACAATTTAAAAACAAAGTTAGCTACGGAGCCGAAAGCGGCCTCAAGTGCATGTGCTGCTAATAATAATAATTCTATTAAGCTACCTTGTATCGAACTACCTACCTTTGATGGTCGCGCCGATAATTGGAATCTGTTCTATGAGATGTTTAGAACAAATGTTCATTTAAATCAACAATATTACCTGATTCCCAACGCGTTCAATATTTGATTGGAAAATTAACTGGAACCACGAAAAATGTTACGTCAGGTTTAGTGCCAACTGGAGATACGTACAAAATAATCTGGGATACGCTAGTTAATAAATATCAAGATAAGCGATCACTTGCCACCCACTACCTGAATAATATATTTCATTCCAAAACCGTAGCACACAATGCAAATAGTTTGACAGTTTTTATAAAAAAATATTCAACATCCATCGAAGCGCTAAAACAATTAGCTATAGAGGATCTTCCGGATTTTATATTACTGCAATTCGCTTTACAAAAATTAGAGTCGCAAACTGCACAAGCATTTGAGCTCTCAGTGCGAGAAATTGAAATTCCCACCTGCAAGCAATTGGTATCGTTAGTCTTATTACAACTCGTGGACCTTACACCGCTAATATAAATACAACCAGTTCCGATGGAACAGCACGCACAACTCAACCCCGCACACATCATTCTTACATAAGTACGCATTCGAAATGCTTTTATTGTCAAAATGAGAGCCATACGCATCTGTACACTCGTTCACAATTTTTAAAATTATCATCAAAGGAAAGGTTTTCGTTCGTAAAGGAAAAATCTTTGTGTTTTAATTGTTTAAGCCCGCAACATACGTCTACAAGATGTAAATCAAAAGGCACTTGTCATAAGTGCCATGGCAAGCACCATACGCTTCTTCATTTTGAGAAACCCAGTCACGCTAACACCAACACATCCAATGTAGAAACTCAACCTAACGAGTCAGAACCCTCGGTATGTACCATGTCAGCAACCACTCGAGAAGGTGCAACTACTGAAGTACTTGCTACCGCCAAGGTTCACACTGTTGATCGAAACGGTGAAGAGAATACCGTTCGCTGTCTTTTGGACCCAGGCTCACAAAAGCATTACATAACATCACAATGTTGTGAACAATTAGGCCTGGCAGTCAGACCAGGAACGCGCTTTGCAGTCCAGGGTTTAGGCGGCAAAACGCAATCAATAAAAGAAAGTGTCACATTGACAATTAAATCTAGGATTGATCCCTACTTCAAATACTCCATAACCGCTCTAGTTTTAGATAAAATTACCGCTCATTTACCTACTTGCAAAGTGGACTTGACGTCATATAAGTTCATAAATATTCCGCTGGCAGACGACACCTGGGCAATGCCTGGTCCAATTGATTTGCTAATTGGCGTTAGTCTGTTCTCACAACTGTTGTTACCAAATAAGGTAATCACCCCCGGTTTTCCAGTCGCAATTCAAACCACATTAGACTATGTCTTCATGGGTGATGCTCCAGTAAATTCTCAATCAAACACCACTTTAATTTTCTGCGCTACACACGAAATTGAGAATTTAATTCAAAAATTCTAGAAAATCGAAGATATCGGTTCGGAACCGGTTCACAGCCTCGAAGAAAAGGAAACTGAGAACATTTTTAAAAGCACCACAACTCGCCTTGAGGACGGTTCTTATGAAGTGACTTTGCCATTCAAAGGCAACCCGTGTGACTTATGTGATTCATTGCAAGCTGCGCAAAATTGGTTTTATGCACTAGAGAGAAAATTTAAGCATTTGCCAGAATTAAAACCGCTCTATGATGAAGTGATCAGAGAACAAATTCAGAAAGGTTATCTATCCCAGGTAGAAGCTTTACCGTCAGAAAACGCGTACTACATTCCGCATCACGCAGTTAGGCGTGAGGATAAAATGACAACGAAAATGAGAGTGGTTCTTGACGCAAGCGCAAAAACAAAAAATGATTTATCTTTAAATGACATTTTACACACGGGACCAAGCCTACAAAATTATTTATTTTGCATTCTTCTGAATTTACGCCTTTTTCTTATCGCAATTTCCGCCGACGTTCGTCAAATGTATTTATGTATTATTAGTTATGTTCGCAAAGAAGATCGACGTTATCAACGAATTTTATATAGATTCGATCCGCAAAAGCCGTTTCAGGCTTATCAATACAATCGCGTGGCATTCGGCCTTAAGTGCAGCCCGTTCTTAGCCCTTCGAGCAATCAAACAGTTAACGTTAGATGAAGGCGCTCGCTTCCCTATGGCAAGGGATATTATCAATCATGACGTTTATGTAGACGACATCGCTAGCTCTGCTTTGAATGAGCAAGAAGCTATCCGTGCGGCTGGAGAGTTGATTGAGCTCTTCCAGTCAGGAGGAGTCCTACTCGCTAAGTGGGCATCTAATTCCAGCAAAGTACTAGAAAACATTCCATTAGAACTTCGCTTGTCGCAAAGGGTAACTTTCGATAGTGATGCATCGCTAAAAATCCTTGGGCTACGCTGGCATCATTTGGATGACATTTTCGCATTTGAAGTCACTCCAGACAATCGAACTTGTACAAAACGCAATATTTTATCATCTGTCGCTAGACTCTTTGACGTGATGGGTCTGGTGGCGCCTATAATTGTATAAGCCAAGCTTCTGATAAAGGAGCTATGGGACGAAATCCCACCCACGAGTGGCAGCAGTTCAACGCGGAATTGCGGTCAATTCGTATTCCACGTCATGTAGGAGTCGCTGAAGGATGCACGTTAAAACTCGTTGGGTTGCCCTTGGATCCTGGGCTGTCAATACGATTATGGATTATGTTAAAACTAAGAATTGCAAGATTTGCATAACGTCTAGTTTCCAAGCTAAATCTATCTGTTGCCTCAAGTAATTCCATATGGTGCATGAATCTCGGGTACGTTCCATTCATCCGCATATAGACATACCTAAGGAACTTTTTCTGAATTTGTTCTAGCATATTAATATATTTAGCTTGGTGCGGAGTCCACACACCACTAGCATACTCCAGCTTACTTCTTATGACTCCATCGAACATGGCTATCATTGCATCTGGGTCATCAAATTGCTTACATATTCTGATGATGAAACCCAGGAGTTTGTAGCACGCTGGAGTGAGCCGTGATATATGATCCGAGAATGTCAGTTTGGGATCAAAGACGATACCGAGATCTTTAAAGCTATTGACTCGGCATAATGTTTTCCCTTTAATGTTGTATTAAAAAACTATGGGCTTCTGGGAGCGGGTATGTGGGTATATGTCATAGTTACACATTTTTTTATATTGAATTCTAATTTGTTTTTTACTGACCATTCTGCAATAGCATCAAGGTCAGATTGCATTTTTAAGCAGTCATAAAAAACAGATTATTTCCATCAAAAGTTTGGGGTCATCTGCAAATAGAAGACATTTGCAATATTTTACACAAACCTGGATGTCATCTATAAGTATAAGGAACAGCAAAGGACCAAGGTTTGAACCTTGGGGAATACCTGATAACGCCGGGAATTGTTTAGATTCATGTCCATTTATTATTACATATTGACTTCTGGCTTTTAAATAGGACGCGAAGAATATAAGTGTTTGTTGATCGAAACCAAGTTTGTACATTTTAAGTAATAAAATATCATGATCAACTCGATCAAAAGCCTTGGCAAAATCCGTATACACTACATCTGTTTGGTGTCTCGAGTCCAGTCCGACGGCCACCAATCGCGAAAATGTTAACAAATTTGAAACCGTGGATTTTCTTGGCATGAAACCGTGTTGGTTTTCTCCTAGAAATGGCATAATTTGGTGATGTAATTTCTTGTAAATAATCATTTCAAATATTTTTGGTATGGTTGACAGTACAGCTACTGGTCTGTAATTCCTTATATCAGACTTGTCTCCAGCCTTGAAAATTGGGCTTACGCGTGTGAGTTTCCAAGAATGAGGGAAACAACCAGTCGATATGCTAAGATTAAATATATAGCTCAGCGGTTGACAAATGGTTTTTGACATATGAGCAATTATATTAGGGGGTATTCCGTCTGGGCCTGCAGCCTTGTCGAGTTTTAAAGTTCGAGTACAGGAGTCTACTTCCTCTGGACAGGTTAGCTCAAGACCGATTTTGCCAATATTCCAGGGCCTCTCGGTTCGAGTAAAGTCTAGATTTAGTTGAGGAGCTATCTGGCTGTACACTGATTTGAAATAATCGGCAAATTTTTGGCTTACTATTTCGGGATCGGAAAAAGTTTCCGTTCTATCACTCAAGTTAATTTTAATAAAATCCCAAAAACATTTGACATCATCTTTGATCCCATACTGAACTTTTTCTAAATACTGACGCTTTGCAATTGTTATATCTTTTTTAAGCTCGGATCGCATCGCAGAGAATAACAAATAATCCGAATGATTCTTGTGCAGTTTATATCTTCTGCGGTGCGATTCTTTGCTTTTTAATTTGCTTTTTTATTATCTGTAATTGTTGATTTGTAAACAATGCTTTTGTTTTGTTTATTAGTTTTGACCATAACGTGATCAATGCATGATGTTGATTCATTAGCTATTCTTGTTGGTGTATTGATGGTACTAATTAATCCATGGAACTCTAACATATTCAGATAGTCGTGGCATTGATGGTGTGGATTATTTGGAAGTATGTTGATATTTAAATCTCCCATAATTATTATGTTTTTAGTGTAGGAAAGATTTGAGAGTATGCTATTTAGACTGTTAAGAAATGGTGTAATATTACGAATCGATGGAGAACGATATATTGCTAGAATGCACGTATCATTATTATACATTATTTGCATACAGCTCGCGTCAATAATTTTTACTTCCGTTACAACAGAGTTTAGGTCGTTTTTTGTGTATATCACTACTCCATCGTTCTGACTATCATGTTTTGACGAGTTGAATGAAGAGTAGTGAGTTATGAATTTTGGTGTGTAAATATTTGTCAACCAACATTCTGTAAGAATAATAACATCAAATTTTATATTAAGGTGGTTAAGCTGTATCTGGAGTTCATCAAAGTTTTTATTAATTGACCTAATATTTTGGTGCATAATAATAGTGTTTTTTGAATCGGTTGTTAGGTATTTGCATATTTTTGCATCTGATGTTATAAACAAATTTTCTTGATCACCTAGTTCTTCGTATGCATTATTAATGGTAATAATTTATATTACAAAAAAAATATGTTTAATTCCCTTAAATGAGAGAAACACTAATCCGTGGCCATCACTGGGGATAACAACCTATAATTGAAAGTGGTAGAGGTGAATTATTGTTGCAATTTGAAAATAATACACGAAAATTTTAATAATATTCATTTTTATCATGTCGCAGGTGCTGAGAACCCTAGCGACTGTCTGTCGAGAGGTATGCTACCATCACAATTGATGGCAAATGATATTTGGTGGAATGGTCCAAAATGGCTTTGCCAGCCGCATTTCGAGTGGCTTATTGCGCCATTTAAGCACGTAAATTCAGAACAGTTACCGGAATTGAAAACCAATCAGTATGAACCACCAATTACTTTTGGCTTGTGTTCTCGCGTAGCTGATCCACGCATCCTTGAAGCGCTTGTATCATCTCAAATTATACCTAATTCAATTATTGGCAAATATTCTTCGTTTAATAAATTGCAACGCGTTGTCGCATGGATAGTGCGTTTCGTTAATAATTGTCGTAAACTTCCTGGTACGGGTAATACAAATTCAACTTAACTTAGCTCTCGTGAATTAAATTACTCGCTTTTGAAAATCATACGCATCGAACAGGAAACATTTTTTTCTGTCGATATACGTAACATGCGAAATAACGTTCCATGTTCAACGTACATTCTAAACTTCAAAACGTTTCTTATTATCAAGGTGCGCGGTCGACTCAAGTACTCAAATCTGTCATACGGAAACAAATTTCCCATCTTATTACCGAAAAGCTGTCGTTTAGCTTATTTAATTATAGGTTATTATCACAAACTATATTTTCATGTAGGCCCGCGAAGTCTTTAATTCACTATTCAGCGGAAGTTTTGGATAATGGCGGCACGAAATAAGATTCGTTCACAACTTTCGAAATGCATTGTTTTGCCAAAAGATAACATCTTCAGCATTACCACCTCCGTTAATTGCTGATTTACTACATGTATGTCTAAACTGATATACAGGGGTATAACTAAAATAAAAATACTTATTCTATTTCAATTTTTTTGTTTTTGTTTTTTTTTTGTTTTGCTTGGCGACCATTGGGGTCTTTGCCTTCTGTTGTTGTTATTTTATTTCTTTATATTTTTGGATGCTTATGCTTAATTTGTTTTATTTTCAAACGTCAATTGTTCATTGAATCCTATCGCATTGCGTTTCCTTTTTTGTATTTGTCTTTTTCTTTTAAGGCGGGGGGGGCATGTTCGCGCCTTTATTGTTACATGTGGTTCTTTCAAAAATACCTCTTGTGTGCCCTTCGCCTCAACAGTTCAGTTGAATTCACCTCGCCGCAAAGGACACAAGTCCTAAAAACCGCACCGCTCAGTTCAAATAAAATCACCGCACGGTACACAAGTCCGAACAATCGCATCGCTTTGTAATAATCACGCCGCAGAACTCATAAACCGCATTTTAATACGCAAAAATATTGCTTGCTTACCATTAACTCCACAAATCAAATATCACCAATTTCCCTTCCTCGGGTTTCCAAACTAACAATTACCTTCCCGGTGACATAAATTCAGTGCATGGAGGGTGTACAGCAGTTTGGAGATATTGGTAAGTCAACTCTAGAAATATAATAAAATAGATAAGAACCGCAATTTTACAGTCCACAAAACGCAGCATTTGATACCTCGATTTCTTGAGAGGGAACACTTGCCCCCCGCCGCAACAGGTGTAATTTTTTTTTTTACATGAATACCGCACAAGAGACCCAACTGCTCCCGTCTGGAGCTAGCGTGACTATGGCATCCCCAATTGGGGTATGTTGTGAGGCTGAAGGTAGTGGGGAGGGGAAGGAGATAGGGAAGAGGAAGGTGGGGAAGTACCTGGCTATTCAGATCTGGTCACCAAACACGGCTAAAGCCATTTCAGGCAACGTTTCAATTCTGAATGGTGGTCTTACACCAGGGCGATACTGAGAGTATCTTCCACTCTGGAACGTGCTGCAAATATACTATATATTATTTTAAATGAATAAATTGTGAAATACACAAATTAAATTTGCCACGCCGGGGTTCGATCCCGCGACCTTCGGAATGCGAGTCAAGCGCCTTACCGCTGAACTACGCCGGCCGTAATATTACAATCTGTGCACAGTTGGAACATTTTATGTCGAATGTGGAATTTATGTGGCCACCATCAATCCAGCCTACAGTGAGCTTACGCTTCCTTATTTCCCTTCTTCCAGAGACTTCCAAACACCTGTAAATTCATCTTCTTTTTACGGCTAATAATCGAATAATAACAAAGGCTTGTTTTGCCTTTATATCTATCACATGAATGGAGAACCAGCCCCCAGGTGTAGTTTGTAGGCTGTACAGACCGATTATCGCACGTTAAAGTGTCCAGTCATGTTAATCTAAAAAATTTTATATGTAAATAACTTGGTTCATATCTCTTGGAGTGTTTATTGAGGAAGAAGTGACTATATCAAATCCTAACAACTAGTGAGAGGACGAAATTGTTCAGTTATGGCAGAAGTATGCAAGGCAAACAGGAATGGATATTTATATTAGAATCAAACAATTTGGGAGGCGGGTATGCGTACTGCCACCCAGGAACCATTTATTAGATAACCATCACCTCTGCCATGGGCCATCCCGAGTAGTTCGCTATGTTTGATGAGGTTTGGTCGAGGTCTTGACGGCAGATGCATCTGTCCACCAGTTGCGTGGAAAGGCCGGATCGGGAGACACTGGTTAGGGGAGGCCTATCCGTAAGGACTCTTTCGGGACATCGCCTTGCATCGCAGTGGAAGGAATAGATTCATACGTCTGTCACTTCTGGACATACTGACACCCAGATTCCTCATCCTCGTACCTTTTGATGTGTGATTTATGTGTCTGCGGATATCGAAGGACCTTGTATGTGTTTTTGAAATGTATGAAAGACCACTGCACAAGTAAAAATGAATGCAAATAAAGGAATGGAAAAAAAGGACTTACTGCGCTGCACTTCTCTTCTATCTCGGCTGGGGCCATTCATGCACTTGTATGACTATCAGTCGCGGTATTTTACTGCAGTATGCGAGATTAAGTTGTGATGCGGTGTGCGGAATATTAAAGATGTTCACTCGGCGAGTTTCGATTGACGAATGATTGTGGGTAACGTTAAATAACAGGTAGATAAGGATGGATAGGAAAGGAACATGAGACAATACAAGCTCCAAGCACAGGGTCTATGATATAGGTATATGTTTGTAGGTAAGTGTAGCTATGTATTGTGTGAACGCCCAACCGCCTTTATCCTTCCCAGAATTATTAAATGTTATTACAAAATGAAATATTTGTACCAAAATAAATAATAAATAAAAATATTACCCTTCCATACGTGCCGGGGGAGGTCTGCCAGTCCGAGTCCTGTAGCTCGAGGCAGACGGCGCGCACCGTTCTGGACAGAGTGAAGCTGTCCTTCAAGAAGACCACCGCGATATCCGCCTGCCAGCTCCTCTCACCCCCTCCATACTTATCTGCAATGTGGACTTGATGTACCTGCACAGACACAAATTATGTTTAATTATTTATTAATTTATTTATCAATTTAACATTTTCTTTATTTATTCATTTATTTATCAATTATTATTATTTTATTTTTTTTCATTTATCTAATTATTCAGCTATTTATTTATTCATCGTCCTTTTTACCTATTTATTTATAGAGTTCCCTGTAGGTAGAGATTCCTGGGGTGGTAAAACCATGTGTGATCGTGTAAGAAACGTTGAAATCCGCAACGAATGCAAGTGTGATGTAGGCATAGTGAGTAAGATTACGAATGGTACCCTAAGATGATTTGGGCATGTAGAGCGAATGAATGAAGAAAGAAATGTAAAGAGAATATATGATGCAAATGTGAATGGTAGACATGGCAGGAGTATCACTAGAAGATAAAATTAAAAGTCACGCATTCGTGGTAGCCACGGACACTGGGTGTGGGTGTCACGGGCATAAACAGTAAGCTGGAGGAACGACAGTTGAGATGGTATGGGCACATAAGACGGAGACCATCAGACCACACAGTGAAGCTGGCAATGTCTATGGAGCTTCATCGACAGTCATCCAGAGGAAGACCAAAGAACTCCTGGATGACTCAATGCTCCAAAATACTTGAAAGAAACAGCCTGGATGAAGGCGATACTCAGAACCGAAGAAACTTCAACCTGAGAACGAGAAGATCCGACCCCAACTGCCTACCTAGGCAATGAGTTGGGACAGTGCAAGGAAGAAGAAGTGAATGGTCGACATGGCACGATCAAATGAATCACATATACGAGTAGATGAATGAGGCAGAGTGTGTGCCAAAACCGAGTTGTTGGCGGGGAAAGGGCGTGATTTTTAGTTAGTTATGTTCAAATTTGTTTACAAAAGTAATAAACAATAGGTTAATAAAAATAATTTCTTACAATACAGTGGTTTGCGGATGGATAAATTTGAAGAAAATAAAATGATAACAATAATAAACAGTAATTATCACAAATAATACGTTGATATAAAAAAATAAATATGTGTTTTAAGCACAAAAATTGTTACTTTAAAAAAGGAGTTACCTTTTGTATGTTTTGATTCTACATGATAATATAAAAGTAAAAAATATTTTCAAAACATCAGATTTTTGGGGTACTTTTTTGGTAAAAAGATAAGTCCGACGTGTGCGGCCAGCATTATTATTTTTGATGTTACGATACGGGCCAATCACAACCAAGCAACGTTTCCTAAATCGCGCCCGGAAAGCTCACTAAGGACTTTTAGTAGGTATGTCTTTTTGGATAGGAAAAAGTTGTAAATCTTTTTTACTCCTACCATCACGCAGATTCACCTCCCGAATTTAATGCACTTTATCCTTGGGCACCCTGTATACTGTATAGGTGTTGGAGAATACAGGTCCCAGGTCGTACCATATTACGAATGTCTCTGGACAGAACATAAGAGACATTACAATATCTTAATCTGACAACATTCTATGGTTATGTCACAGACGACAACGCACTCTACTGTAATGCTGCTAGTCAATTAGGGAGGCGAGTATGGGTACCGCCGTCCCGGGAACCATTTATTGGATAACCAACACCTCTGCCACAGGTCACCCCAAGTAGTTCGATACGTTTGGTGACTTAACAGGGGTGCCGGGGTCCATGGGGATCAGGTTTGTCCAGATTTTGGTGGCGGCACCAACTACATGGCGGGCCGGATTGAGATAGACTGTTTGGGGGAGATATTTTCGCCTCTCCAGCAGGATTCTCTGCAGGATTTGAAACGCAGTGGAAGGGATGAATTCATTTGTCAGTCACTTCTGAACACACGGACCCCCAGATTCCTACCCACCCCTCATACATTTTACCTTCCCAGAATTCCAGGGAAATTATTTTCCTCAGGGCCTCCTGTGTGGAGCTAATGTAAAAAAAAGTTATGAGACAGCTGTCCAAAGCCAATGAGACTGTTGCGAGAAGGAGAGGGGGTGAGGAAGCTTGGGAAAGACTACATTAGTTTTAATACACACCTCTTTTACTTGTCTGTTGGGATCTTGAGAGTCGTACGATGAGTTTGCTGTTCCGGCAACTATTTGGTATGCGCTCACGATCACGGGGGAAATTATAAATGACTGAGAGAAGCAGTTTGCCGCTGAAAAACAAAGAATCACATTTCATGGGCATAGGCGATAATAATAATTCAATTTTTATAAGAAAAACTTTATTTTTATAACTTTTGAAGGTTATTCCCATCAATGTAATACGAGTATATCATTGAAGATGAATAAATAACAATAATAATCTAAACGAAAATATGAAAGAGATAATGGTTGCAACTGGGACTCGAACCCAGAACCTCTCGTCTAACGGGGACCAATTTACGACCGGGGGTGCGTTTACCAATTCCGCCATTGCCACCTAATACTGTCAAACCATCATATTATTAGTCAATCTCATATTTCAAATTTTAGAATTAACAATATTATCTTCAACTAATTTTTTCCATATTATAGGCGACTATCCTTTTTCATTGGACACAATCTTTCTAAGAATTAGTGTGTATTTTTTTTATCTTTTTCTGTTTTTCTGTGTCTTGTTTTCATTCATATTTTCGTTTAGATTATTATTGTTATTTTCTTCTTCAATGATAATAATAATATTTGGATGATTTGTATAGCGCTATTTTTGTGAAAAATCACCTTAGGGGCGCTGTACAAATTTATAATACATTTCTACAATGCTCTATCTTATCTTACTTTCTTGTCTTACAATTACAAACCAAATCAGGGGACCCAATTCGAATCGTTTGGTTGGTCGAAAATAATATTGCTGTGCTTATGTCGGCTATTCAGGGGATGGGCGAGATTGTGGGGAGGAGGGGTGAGGGTTGAGGGGATGGTAGTATGGGGAGAGGGGAAGGGGGGGGGGGAGTCAGCATTTACTGACATACTGACCATCAGTTCCGTCCATGAATACAGGTAAATGGCGGATTTTATCGTTAATTTTTGCCAGTGATTCGGTGCGAAAATATGAAATTATTGTGACCGTGATCTTCAATGCTAGAAAGCAAAAACCCCTTTGCACTCACCCATACTTATTCTAATCAGGTCAGTTACATGCGGTACAAGCAATAAATCAATGCCTCCGTCGAGAATCTCAGTTCTGATACCAAGAAAGTTTTATTATAATCAGGTCAGTTACATGCGGTACAAGCAATAAATCAATGCCTCCGTCGTAGTGTTGAGTACCTCATAAAAGAGGCACCTCAAATGTCCCATACAAACACGTAAAATGTCCCCCCACCTCACAAAATATATTTGTACCAACTCTTTTTCCATGTCACGTTGCCACGTATGGGACAAATATGAGGTGAGGTGTGAGGTGGTTGGTGTATTTGACTACATGTCAAGTCACGTTGCCACGTATGGGACAAATATGAGGTGAGGTGTGAGGTGGTTGGTGTAATGGACTACATGTCATGTCACGTATCGTATGGGCCAAATGTATGAGGTGGCGAGGCGTGAGGTGTTTATATATTGTGTGACATTTTTGTATTAGAAAAATGAGGTGGTGTTGGGATGAGCCATTCATATATTGTGAATACCGCACAAGCGTCCCAACTGCCCAATTTTTTTTTTTTTTTATATTTTTTTACTGTAAATTATTGTTATGTGAATACCTCACAAGAGTCCCAACTGCTTCGATTTTTTTTCTTTTAAATATTTTTTTCTTCAAAATTATTGTTATGTGAATTCCGGCACAAGAGTACCAACTGCCCCAAAAAAAAATCAACGTTTTTTATTGTAAATATTGTTATGTGAATACCGCACAAGAGTCCCAACTGCTCCAATATGTTTTTTTTTAATTTTTTGTTTTTAATATTTTTTATTGCAAATTATTGTTATATGAATAACGCACAAAGGTTCCAACTGCTCCATTTTTTTATTTTTTTTATTTTAAATTATTGTTGGCAGGTCGGATCCGGAGAGAGTGGTTGAGGGAGTTGCTTTGACTTCTCCGGCCTTAAGCCTTGCACCACTGGAGGGATGGATTAATACGTCCACAGCATCCCCAAAGATGACACAGGGTCTGAGGGGAATTGTTTTGGGCCCCCTGTGTGGAGCCTGATGTAAAAAAACACCTTCCCTGAAATTCTCAACCCCCCCCCCCCCCCCCCCCGTTAGCGAAAATATTTTGTAACACCTCATTTCGATATTTGAGTACCTCATACAAACTCATCCTGATGTCTTGTCCTACCCAACACTACTCCGTCGAGAATCTCAGTTCTGATACCAAGAAAGTTTTATTATAATCAGGTCAGTTACATGCGGTACAAGCAATAAATCAATGCCTCCGTCGAGAATCTCAGTTCTGATACCAAGAAAGTTTTAATTTCACAAAATATTATAAAATACGAGTGCGATAAATTTAGGAAAACGATTTATTTTTTATTTTTTGTATGAATACCGAAATCCAAAAAATTCATTTTGGGATGTAACAAATCTTTAATTGGGCCGTAGGTTGGACTAGACAAACTTATGGCTAATACAAAACTATATGCACAATGCTTTTGACCAATGCGCGTAATGCTGCACGAAAATTTACATACATAATATTGTTTTAATTTTTATAAGAAAAACTCTCTTTTATAACTTTTGAAGGTTATTCCCATCAATATAATACGAGTATATCTATCATTAAAGAAGAAGATAACAATAATAAATAATCTAAACGAAAATACGAAAGAGGACAAAACACAGAAAACAGAAAAAAAACAATGGTCAATAGTCCCGGGTAGACAAGAGGTCTGGGTTCGAGTCCCAATTGCGACCATTGTCTTTTTTCTGTTTTCTGTGTGTTGTTCTCTTTCATATTTTCGTTTAGATTATTATTGTAATCTTCTTCTTAATGATATATATTGTTTTATTTATATTCTGTACTGGTAGTATTAAAATATTCGTTGATTAAAAACTTGCTTTATGACCCTTATTTCCATCACACTTGTGTATACGGAAACCATATTCAGGACCAGTATGGAAAATCTTTGCTGTACACATTGACGTCAGAAGAGATTGCCTTCTAGAACAGTTCCACCTTTATAAGATCATTGGATGTAGGATGGTTTATATTAACCTCTCAAGCCAATTTGTGCGCTTTTCGGAACAACTCGTAAAGACTCGTAGAAAACGTTGTATCTCCCTTACTTATATGAGCCAAACGGTATTGGAAAAATAAAACACCACGCTATATATACAAATCTAAAGTTAACGATAAAATATTTAAAATATACACTTTAATGAAACCAATAAATTTTGAAAAAGTTATGAAATTTTGTAAATTTTTTATTAATTATTTTTACATGAAGTGACAAAAAGTGAGTTGACAATAAAGTTTATAATATATTTGTCTCTTAAAAAACGAGTGTATTTTAGACCACACGACTGAAGTAAAACTACAAGACAAACCTCACCCAATGAACCCAGGTATCCCTGCTAAGTTACCAAACGTAGCTAACGGGGTGACCAAGTGTGCGTAAAGGCCCGACCGTTCGCCTAGCAATCGATCACAGTTTGCATCGATTACCGTTCGCATAACATTTTTCGTAACAATCACCACTTTTTGTAACGCATTCACCAGCTTACCCCCCAAGTCGAGCGTGCGTAAAGAAGTTTTACTTCAAAAAGTGAGTGTTATATTTTTTTTCGTTATCAGTAATTTTGGTTGGAAAAATGTAAGGTGAGCCATTTTTAAACTGCTTTAAAATTTGCATAAAACAATTTTTATTTAAAAAAAAATACTTGGTTATTTATAATAATAAAATTTAAAAGCGTCACCATTCCAAAACAGTTTTTAGTTTTCGGATCGCTCATAAATATTCGATTTATTTGTGTTTTATTGCAAAGCGGAAATATTCTGACCTAATAACAGAATATCTTCTAGGACTGAGGGGTTAACCTCCTTTAGTTTTGGTCAAAATCTGACCGTTTGGACAAAATTTTAACACGTGCGCTGCTGCCCACTATCGTCCAGCCAGTGACATGCCTCGAACACTGTGGACACTCATACACTTGCTATCTTGTTTTACAAAGATTTGAGTTCTAAGAATGGAGTATCTTGGCAAATAGAGTAGTTTCACCATTATAGGATCCTCGAGTACAGGATGGTTCACATTAACTTCCTATAGATTGTGGCCGTTTGGGCAAGATTTGAACACGTGCACTGCTGCCCGCTATCGTCCAGCCAGTGACATGCCTCGAACACTGTGGACACTCATACACTTGCTATCTTGTTTTACAAAGATTTGAGTTCTAAGAATGGAGTATCTTGGCAAATAGAGTAGTTTCACCATTATAGGATCCTCGAGTACAGGATGGTTCACATTAACTTCCTATAGATTGTGGCCGTTTGGGCAAGATTTGAACACGTGCACTGCTGCCCGCTATCGTCCAGCCAGTGACATGCCTCGAACACTGTGGACACTCATACACTTGCTATCTTGTTTTACAAAGATTTGAGTTCTAAGAATGGAGTATCTTGGCAAATAGAGTAGTTTCACCATTATAGGATCCTCGAGTACAGGATGGTTCACATTAACTTCCTATAGATTGTGGCCGTTTGGGCAAGATTTGAACACGTGCACTGCTGCCCGCTATCGTCCAGCCAGTGACATGCCTCGAACACTGTGGACACTCATACACTTGCTATCTTGTTTTACAAAGATTTGAGTTCTAAGAATGGAGTATCTTGGCAAATAGAGTAGTTTCACCATTATAGGATCCTCGAGTACAGGATGGTTCACATTAACTTCCTATAGATTGTGGCCGTTTGGGCAAGATTTGAACACGTGCACTGCTGCCCGCTATCGTCCAGCCAGTGACATGCCTCGAACACTGTGGACACTCATACACTTGCTATCTTGTTTTACAAAGATTTGAGTTCTAAGAATGGAGTATCTTGGCAAATAGAGTAGTTTCACCATTATAGGATCCTCGAGTACAGGATGGTTCACATTAACTTCCTATAGATTGTGGCCGTTTGGGCAAGATTTGAACACGTGCACTGCTGCCCGCTATCGTCCAGCCAGTGACATGCCTCGAACACTGTGGACACTCATACACTTGCTATCTTGTTTTACAAAGATTTGAGTTCTAAGAATGGAGTATCTTGGCAAATAGAGTAGTTTCACCATTATAGGATCCTCGAGTACAGGATGGTTCACATTAACTTCCTATAGATTGTGGCCGTTTGGGCAAGATTTGAACACGTGCACTGCTGCCCGCTATCGTCCAGCCAGTGACATGCCTCGAACACTGTGGACACTCATACACTTGCTATCTTGTTTTACAAAGATTTGAGTTCTAAGAATGGAGTATCTTGGCAAATAGAGTAGTTTCACCATTATAGGATCCTCGAGTACAGGATGGTTCACATTAACTTCCTATATATTGTGGCCGTTTGGGCAAGATTTGAACACGTGCACTGCTGCCCGCTATCGTCCAGCCAGTGACATGCCTCGAACACTGTGGACACTCATACACTTGCTATCTTGTTTTACAAAGATTTGAGTTCTAAGAATGGAGTATCTTGGCAAATAGAGTAGTTTCACCATTATAGGATCCTCGAGTACAGGATGGTTCACATTAACTTCCTATAGATTGTGGCCGTTTGGGCAAGATTTGAACACGTGCACTGCTGCCCGCTATCGTCCAGCCAGTGACATGCCTCGAACACTGTGGACACTCATACACTTGCTATCTTGTTTTACAAAGATTTGAGTTCTAAGAATGGAGTATCTTGGCAAATAGAGTAGTTTCACCATTATAGGATCCTCGAGTACAGGATGGTTCACATTAACTTCCTATAGATTGTGGCCGTTTGGGCAAGATTTGAACACGTGCACTGCTGCCCGCTATCGTCCAGCCAGTGACATGCCTCGAACACTGTGGACACTCATACACTTGCTATCTTGTTTTACAAAGATTTGAGTTCTAAGAATGGAGTATCTTGGCAAATAGAGTAGTTTCACCATTATAGGATCCTCGAGTACAGGATGGTTCACATTAACTTCCTATAGATTGTGGCCGTTTGGGCAAGATTTGAACACGTGCACTGCTGCCCGCTATCGTCCAGCCAGTGACATGCCTCGAACACTGTGGACACTCATACACTTGCTATCTTGTTTTACAAAGATTTGAGTTCTAAGAATGGAGTATCTTGGCAAATAGAGTAGTTTCACCATTATAGGATCCTCGAGTACAGGATGGTTCACATTAACTTCCTATAGATTGTGGCCGTTTGGGCAAGATTTGAACACGTGCACTGCTGCCCGCTATCGTCCAGCCAGTGACATGCCTCGAACACTGTGGACACTCATACACTTGCTATCTTGTTTTACAAAGATTTGAGTTCTAAGAATGGAGTATCTTGGCAAATAGAGTAGTTTCACCATTATAGGATCCTCGAGTACAGGATGGTTCACATTAACTTCCTATAGATTGTGGCCGTTTGGGCAAGATTTGAACACGTGCACTGCTGCCCGCTATCGTCCAGCCAGTGACATGCCTCGAACACTGTGGACACTCATACACTTGCTATCTTGTTTTACAAAGATTTGAGTTCTAAGAATGGAGTATCTTGGCAAATAGAGTAGTTTCACCATTATAGGATCCTCGAGTACAGGATGGTTCACATTAACTTCCTATAGATTGTGGCCGTTTGGGCAAGATTTGAACACGTGCACTGCTGCCCGCTATCGTCCAGCCAGTGACATGCCTCGAACACTGTGGACACTCATACACTTGCTATCTTGTTTTACAAAGATTTGAGTTCTAAGAATGGAGTATCTTGGCAAATAGAGTAGTTTCACCATTATAGGATCCTCGAGTACAGGATGGTTCACATTAACTTCCTATAGATTGTGGCCGTTTGGGCAAGATTTGAACACGTGCACTGCTGCCCGCTATCGTCCAGCCAGTGACATGCCTCGAACACTGTGGACACTCATACACTTGCTATCTTGTTTTACAAAGATTTGAGTTCTAAGAATGGAGTATCTTGGCAAATAGAGTAGTTTCACCATTATAGGATCCTCGAGTACAGGATGGTTCACATTAACTTCCTATAGATTGTGGCCGTTTGGGCAAGATTTGAACACGTGCACTGCTGCCCGCTATCGTCCAGCCAATGGTGTGCCTCAAACACTGTAGACACTCGCTCCCTTCTGTGAAAGTATTACTAAAGGATCTTATAATAGCGAAACCACTCTAACATGAACTCCGGGTGTCATATCGCCAAGCTGGAGCCAAACCACGTGACATTCATGTTGGCACCAGGAGAGTTCCAGCGTGTCTTGAAATATTATATTTTTAATTAAATGAAGACAATATTAGCGAAACTCAATCGAAAATCTGAGACAGAAAAATCAGAAAAGATATTGGCTCCGCTGGGACTCGAACCCAGGACCCTTTGCTTACATGGCAAGAGCTCTACCGATTGAGCTACGGAACCCATATCAAATTCGGTCACTTTTAACTGTATCATACTTCTACTGTTTTGTTAACTGCTGATATTGTTTTACGCCTAAAACAAATAAAAAATCCCAAAAACAAAATTAAAATGGATATCTCGAAACTCCACGAAGAAGTGGTCAGAAATAGGGTATCTCAGACTTTGAACGATAATATTAGGCTACTCCCTTGTGATCCATCGATAGAAATACAAACACAATGGGATAACCTTAAGTCAGTTATACGTGAAACCTGTGATACAAATTTGAAAGCTGATAAGCAAATTAGAAAAAAGAATTGGATGACTGACCACATTCTGAACGTAATGGATGAGAGACGTAAACACAAACATAATGAGACTCAATATAAAAACTTACAAAGAACGATTAGACGTGAAATTAAAAAGCTAAAGAAGAATGGACGAAGTCACAGTGTGAAGAACTAGAGTCGTACAGTCGTAGTCACAATGCATTCAAACTTCACAAAAAATTGAAGGAAATTACGGGCACTTCTAGGAGAATTACTCCATCATGTTTAGTTGACGATTCCAATAAATTAATATTGGATGAAAAAGATATTTTACAAACATTTCAAGATATTAGACCTGACATTAATATTCCTAATGATCAATTGCATGGACCATCGATCTTAAAATCAGAAATTCTTCATGCGATAAAGACTTCAGACAATAGAAAAGCCTGAGGACCAGGCGATATTCCAGTTGAGGTGTTGAAGCTCTTTAATGATGAAAATGTTGACTACCTGTTGAGGTTATTTAACTCTATATGTGACACAGGGAATATACCCCAAGATTGGCTAAAATCCACTTTCGTGACATTGCCTAAAAAACAATACCCTAAGAAGTGCACTGACTACCGATTAATAAGCCTGATGAGTCATGTCCTTAAATTATTCCTTAAAATAATACATGCCAGGATACGCAATAAGTGCGAGCAGGACTTGGATGACACTCAGTTTGGCTTCAGAAATGCGTTTGGGACGCGTGAAGCATTATTGTCTATCGACGTACTTTTGCAAAAGTGTCGTGACCAAAGAAATGAAGTCTTTGCCTGTTTTATTGACTACGAAAAGGCATTTGACAGGGTAAAACATGCTGACCTAATGAAAATGCTTGCAGATTGTAACGTTGACACCAAAGACCAGAATTTCATTAAAAACCTGTATTGGTTCCAAACAGCAGAAATAAGGCATGGGAATGAGAGATCTAATGCAATTGCCATTCAGCGTGGAGTACGACAAGGCTGTATCCTGTCGCCACTATTGTTTAATCTCTATTCCAACTATGTCTTTAAAAGAGCCCTAAGTAATTCTGAGAAGGGTCTGAAGATCAACGGATTTGTCATTAATAACATAAGATACGCAGATGATACTGTATTACTAGTAGACTGTATCGATGACCTCCAAGACCTATTAAATCTTATTAATAATACTGGTTAGCAACTGGGCCTAACAATCAACGTCAATAAAACTAAATGGATGAAATTTGGACGACTAGATCACTCTGAATAAGTGATACAATTAAATGGTTGCAATGTCGAAAAGGTGGAAAGATTTAGATACCTCGGCAGTATTCTCACGGAGACTCTTGACCCAGATGTAGAGGATAAATGCAGAATTAAAGCAGCAAGAATTGCGTTCATTAAAATGAAATCCCTCTTCTGCAGTGACAATATCAGCTTAAAACTAAGGCAGAGAATGCTAAAATGTTATGTGTGGTCGGTCAAACATAGACCTTGAAAGTAAATGAACAGGTTAGAGGCTTTTGAAATGTGGCTCCACCGGAGAATGCTCAAGGTCCCATGGACCGACATGATCACCAACATAGAAATTCTCAGGCGGGCTAGAGCAGATAGAGAACTGCTTACATTAATAAAAATCAGAAAAATTTCATATCTGGGTCATATACTTCGAGGGGAGAAGTATCACTTGCTCCATTTAATATTGAAAGGCAAGATAGAGGGTCGCCGGGGGCCTAGTAGGAGACAAATGTCTTGAGAGAGTGAGAGAGTTAACATACGAGAGTGGACCGGCATTAGAAGTGTGGAGGAGCTATTCCGGGCAGCGCAAGACAGAGAGACATTTTCAATAGTGCCCCCGACGTTGATCGCCAACGTCGGGGGGACCTGATACGGCACACAGAGAAGAAGATACTTCTACTAAGAACTACCAACATTATCGTCATTTTCTTAACGCACATATTATTGGCTGCAATCATATATAAAGATAGCAGCCAATAATATGTGCGTTAAGAAAATGAAGATAATGTTGGTAGTTCTTAGTCGAAGTATGATACAGTTAAAAGTGACCGAATTTGATATGGGTTCCGTAGCTCAATCGGTAGAGCTCTTGCCATGTAAGCAAAGGATCCTGGGTTCGAGTCCCAGCGGAGCCAATATCTTTTCTGATTATACTGTCTCAGATTTTCGATTGAGTTTCGCTTATATTGTCTTCATTTAATTAAATATTATAATTTGAGATTTTACTCGTAAAGTTTAAAAAATTAAAATAAATATTATATTTTTGCCTACAAACATAAAGAAGTCATAAAAATTACTGATAAGGAAAAAAACACATACATAAAAATATGTTTGTGTTTGTTTTAAACACATACATAAAAAAGAGACAAATGTATTACAAACGTTATCTCACGTCACTTTTTTTGTTATTCCATGAAAAAATTCCCAAAGGATCAACATTTTTTTTCACATTGTGTTCCGAAACTTGCTTTCCAAGGTGTATATTTTACTTAAGAGCGTTTAACCAGCCAGCGGCAGAAAATACACATTTCGTCTAAAGTTGTTCTTACGATCGTGCAGGGCGGTTACATTGAGAAAGATTATTCTCTGTATCAGCTTTTTAAAATTATAACTCAATATCGATTTTATTTCATTCCAATTTTCCTTTAATTTATACCTACATCCAAAAATGCTGAAAGGCGTGATGATAAAACTATTAAAATAATGTACTTTTTGTAATTATTTTATTATTATAAGCATTTATCATTTTTCAATAATGTCTAAGTTAAATAAGAATGTTAAAAAAATCTGAAATATATTATTTTATCGAAGGAAGCAAATATTTTGTGGTGTGACATTATATATTAAATGAAAAAACACACTCACATCATTCATGATGAAGCTCGTGCTAAGCGAAACCTGGTTGGCTGTTAAATATTAATTCCAATAAAAAGTGGTGTTTTACCAAGTGTGTTTTTTCATTTAATATGAAATATATTAGTTTGTAAGTGCGCAAATAAATACACAAACGGACCAATTTTCGTCCAGAAACACATGTAGGTACGTATATATTTTAATGGTTTTATTTAAACTAAAATTAAAATTCTAATACATGCGATATCCAGATAATGTATTGATTTGTTTTACTGCATGATTATATGATTTGAATTGGGTGTGGTATAATAACAATCTTTTTTGAAAATTTAATAAATCTGCCAACGATCTAAGGTATAACCTTTTATTATACTAAAAATTAACATTTTTTCTCTAAATTTAAAACATGTGAATGCTAGATAAAAGAACAATGTTTTGAAATCAACTTATAATTTTTTGTGGAAAAGAGTCAATACGTCGAAAATCTGATTTAAAAATGACATATTTCTGGTTTTCTCTGGTAATACCCTCTTAATGAGTGGTTAATTTTTAAATTTGAATGTAAAGCGTAATGTTTTTTCTTTCTAACACTCTTTAGATTATATTTCTCCCTACGATAGTAAAGGAGACAGAACGATTTCTATGAGACGAATGTGAGTTTAACTTACCGGTTATGACCACATTGCTTCTCACGATGCTTCCTCCGCATATCAAAACCTTATTTAGTTTTTTCTTGTTCCCTCGGTCTTCATATATCGCCACGTGCCACGGGAACCTTTCGCCGGGCACATCCGGGCTGGCGCCCCTTACTATTGGGTTCGCACCTTCCAGCAATCCGCACTCTGAAACGATTACATCAAACAATAGCAAAATACAAGCGATACAACTGAGGGAGCAGGCCGTATCGGTAGAGACGGAACGAGATAAATGAAATGAAAGGCTTCAGTCGATGTAGTGAGTCCAAGTCTTTATTGGAGAGCTACGTAGCAAACAGTCAGATGTTGTTGACACGAGTAGTAGTGAGTGCAAGTCATAAGTGGTGTTGGCAGTGATTGATGATGATGGTCGAAGATGCTGTGGTTGAGCAGACCACGGGTCTGCATGTCACCAGCATGTAGCGCTGCACCGTGGTGGTGGAGAAGACCATGACGTCCAGGATGTCGCTCGACGCTTTAAGTCGCGGAGATGGACAGCGGGGAACCTTGGGAGGCGAAGTGTATCTCTGAGCTGTAGGTCCGCCGCAAACCATGTGAGCTGCGAGATAATGTTCCTCAAAGGCTGCGGGCGCAACGGGCACAGGTGCCGCCGGCTTTGAGTCGCCGGGGCTGGCCGTTCAGCCGATACCGCACTGGAGCGAATTCACTGATAAGCTGTGCCATGTATAACTGTGTGTGTGACTGGAGACTAGACTTGAGACTAAGCTGCATGCGGCTGCGCTGGCTTTTATACTCTGCCGGTCGGGCAAGTAGTTTCGAGAACGGCGTGTGAAATTCGACCGCCGCGCCTAAGGTGAGAACGTTCGAGAACAGTCGAGTCGCTGTGTTGATAAAGTATTGTGCAGTCGGGAACTTTCCAGTAGGTTGCCGCGTTAATTGTTACAAGGCGTTAGACGTACTTACAGTGCCGGCAGCGGCTCGCACCTAGATATTTATTTTTGGTGTGATCGTTAACCAGTGGCGCTGCGATGGTTTTAGCAGAGCGGGTTAAGTAACCGCTACACAACTATTATTAGTCAATACATGGAAGAATAACACGAAACAGTGACATGGACGAATGACGTGAAATTATAACATGAAACAGGTTAGGTTAGACCGCAGAATGTACAATCACAATCTGGGGTCGAGGGTGCGAATTTTAAAAAGGTGAGAAGAAATTCGAAGTGAGGAAATTTCTGTTTTGGAAAAATGGGAGGATTTTTGAAAGCACGGTTTTGATGGAACAGTCCTTTGTATTGAGGCGTAGCGGGCACCCTTGGATTGATCAGCAATGTACCAATACTCTGTCCAAACATTGCGGGATCTATTTTTGATGATGGAAAAAAATCAGATAGGGGAATATGGTTCACGAGGGTAACGGTAGGGTTAGACGTTCCTTGTTTTGCCAAGGAATCCGCAATATCGTTACCCACTACGCCAACATGTCCAGGAATCCAAATAAGAATTACGCTTTTTCCAGAGCTTTGAATGGAGGTTATCAGCACTCTAATAAGGTTTACAAAGTGATCATCAGGATGAAGAAGAGGACAAGATTTATGTTTTTGGAGGGTCAAATAGAACAAGGGAATGTTCACAATTATTGTTGATTAGATATTTGAGAGATTCAATTATTTGTTATATTATGTTTTTTTCCTGTTAAGCACTTTCATATTGCTTTCTAACAACGTATGCAGGGACACTGGAGGTCTAGATTCGTTCAAAATAAATAAATGTAGCTTCATTTAATAAATAAAAAAAATCTTTCGAGAGCCTTGAAGTATGTTACTTATACCAGGGCGGGTAAGTGGTAGATAACCTCCAATGCCCCTCCCTCGTCCTCCAACCCCCCTCCTCCCGCATCCCTTCGCATCTCGCGTTCCCTTTCCACCTTTCCTCCTACGTTCCCCTACCACTTTCCCCCCTCTCTAGTCAATCCTCCCGCAAACACCCCCCCTTTATTCATTCTTCTCCCCCCTCCTGGATTCCCCTCTCATTCCCTCCTTCCCTCCCTACCACTAAATTACAAGAAATGCACTCATTTTTCAAACAGCTCGCGCGCCACCTGTTGCGTTTTTTCTACACAAATTTTATAACGCCAGAGCTCACCAGAATGTATAGAAATCTTTTGAGCGTGCGCACAACACCAACCAACATCGCAATCGAATGAACATATTTCTTAACGCCAGAGCTCACTATTATACATAGAAAAGTGCGTGCGCAAATCAACCCACCAAAAATTCATCGCAATCGGTTGAATGGTTTAGAAAAGTATACGTGACAAATAAAGAAACATTCATTTTTATGCATTGATTACTTGTGACACAATGTATTGTATATGTCTAAAGAACAAATAAATAAATTAAACTGTATGAATGTGACTGAAGCAAGGAGTGTGTGCCAAGACTGAGTAGTTTGTCGATATGTCCTCTCTGTCTACCCCTGCGGAGAAACGGTATAACAAGTGGTTAATATTTACCATCTACAAATCGGTCCCCGGAACATGAGAGCACAAAGCTCGTAAAAAAGAACAGTTTGTAAAACATGTCAACAAATGGATTTTGTCCTCCTTAGATCTGCACGAGAACTGAACTACCGATGGACTGATACATGTAAAAGTATAGAGATGGTGAAATTCGTGTCCCGGTGACTTCGCTTTTTCTGAAGATAGCTTATTTTGGAACCGGTGCTTTTTCGAATGTCTGTGTTATACTGGTAAGTTCCCGGCATGCGTTGCAATGCCACTTAAATAAATAAATTGTTTCTCCCTGCGGGTCCTTTCCCATTTGTCTCCGTTCCCACCACGTTCCCTACCGCTTTCCCCTTCCACCTTCCTCGCATTTAACCCCCCTTTCCTTTTTTTACATGAATACCGCACAAGAGTCCCAACTGCTCCCGTCTGGAGCCAGTGGGACTATGGCATCCCCAATTGGGGCATATTGGGAGGCTGAAGGTGGTGGGGAGGGGAAAGAGATAGGGAAGAGGAAGGTGGAGAAGTACCTGGCTATTCAGATCTAGTCACCAAATACGGCTAAAGCCATTTCAAGCAACGTTTCAATTATGAATGGTGGTCTTACACCAGGGCGATACTGAGAATATCTTCCACTTTGGAACGTGCCGCAAATATACTATATATTATTTTAATTGAATTAATTGTGAAAAAACACAAATTATTAAAATAAAATTTATTTGCCACGCCGGGATTCGATCCCGCGACCTTCGGAGTGCGAGTCAAGAGCTTTACCGCTAGACTATGCCGGCCATCCTTCATCTCCCCTCCCGCGAATCCCCGCCGATCCTTCGTTCCCCATCCCAACCCCCCCGGATTTACCGCCAAACTGTACGAAATAGACTCATTTTTCCAACATCTCGAGCGCCACCTATTGCAAAATTTTGAACACAAATTTCATAATGCCAGAGCTCACCAGTGTATATTAAAACCTTCGCGAGCATGCGCACAACAATTTACCAATATTTCATCGCAATCGGATGCATAGGATAGAACATAAGTTTATAATGCCATTATTATACTACATAGGATATGCATACAATATATGGTATGCACCCATCAAATCACCAAAGTTTCTTCGCAATCGGATGAACGGTTAAGGAAAGCATATGTAAGGGACAAATAAAGAAACATTATTTTTTACATATTAATATTATGCAACGTTGGTAGTAGTTTATCTCCTTAAGGGTGTGTGAATGTTTCAAGATAGATGAGCGTGATAATTCATTGCCAAATATTTTATTTTGTACTTCTTCGGCATTAGCGATTTGAGTCCTATAATTTCAATACCCGCTATATCCGATTTTTTGACAAAATGATCTGAGTATGATATCTTGTTCACATTTTTGCGAGAAATAAGACTAATCTAAAATTGAGTTTCAAAACCTCTTTTATCATGACCAAAAACCATGTTAAAACAGCGAGTGAGAATCAAAACCCGCTATATCACTCAAGAAGTTACCATCAAAACCCGCTGTATCGGAATTCAATCAATCACGAGCAGTTATTTTTCCAAGAGTTTCAAAAGCCTCTACATCCCATATAAATCACGAAGTGAGTATCATAATCCGCTATTTCCATTTTATTTATTCAAATTACTTAAATATTTCTAGACATATATTAAAAAATGAACACTTTTCAAATGTATATTAGTCAAACTCATTAATTAAAAAATTACATGCAATTTTTTATTTACGCTATAGATTTGACAGTTTTTTGCGGTTTTCTCCGAATCAGTGAAAGTTGATATAGCGAATATAGAAATTGAACGACTCATTTGCTTTTTAACAATTTCTTGAGGTTTTGATGACGCTAATTTAATTATTTTTGGAAAGAACACTTTTTGCAAGTTATGCTTTAAAACATTAAGTTGAATTATTTGTTTCCCCCTCACGTACTCTGTACGAATATGAATAAATAGTTTCGTCCATAAACAAACTCAAATCTTTCAAGAAATGCTAACATATCCAATATTATATCGTTGACTCAATCCAATATTATATTTGATAGCCTTTCAAGAAATGCTAACATATCCAATATTATATCGTTGACTCAATCCAATATTATATTTGATAGCCTTTCAAGAAATGCTAACATATCCAATATTATATCGTTGACTCAATCCAATATTATATTTGATAGCCTTTCAAGAAATGCTAACATATCCAATATTATATCGTTGACTCAATCCAATATTATATTTGATAGCCTTTCAAGAAATGCTAACATATCCAATATTATATCGTTGACTCAATCCAATATTATATTTGATAGCCTTTCAAGAAATGCTAACATATCCAATATTATATCGTTGACTCAATCCAATATTATATTTGATAGCCTTTCAAGAAATGCTAACATATCCAATATTATATCGTTGACTCAATCCAATATTATTTTTGATAGCCTTTCAAGAAATGCTAACATATCCAATATTATATCGTTGACTCAATCCAATATTATATTTGATAGCCTTTTTTGAAAGACTTGAGTTTATGGACGAAACTATTTATTCATATTTATATTGAATAAGTACGGCACAAACGTCATCTGTGAATGCGTAAATTATAACGTAGATTCCATTTAACCGGGATATAAAACGAACTCTCAACAAACACAAATGACTCATTCATCACTAGATCATCCAATCTACCCTCCAATATATTCCCATTTAACTAATCTTATATTCCTTCTCCCTACCCCCCCCCCCCTCCCCTCAGATATTGAATCTAAAAAATAAAAATAATTTTTAAAAAACACACACACAATTATACTAATTTTATTAGTAATCAGTGGAAAGTTCATAACTGGCATAATTAACTATTTTATTATTGTATGTGGATATAATTTATGATTTTCTATCAACTTTCCGAAAAGTAAATAAATAAGATTAAATCAACGATTCTTCCCCACCTTCCTCTACTACATCTCCTTACCTCCTCACTTCCTGGAACCTCACATCATAAGATTGATGTAATTAATATGCTAGCATAAAATTAATTGATATATAAATACGTTAATAATTGTAAACTTTGTGAAATGTAGTTGGATTCGATGTTTTACACACAATAAATTAATATAAAAGAAATAATTAGTTCGAAATAATTATTTACAAAGTGATATATACATAATATTTGAAAAAACGATATTTATTTAATTTTTTAAACGATGTACCATAATAAGGCAAATAAATAACAACCAGGTTGATAAACAAAATTATGAATTCTCAGAGAAAATCAGTCATGCGTCGTTCGGATACAAAGAACTGGAACCGCGGTGACAGACTAGTTGAAGTATCTTCAATCTCTAGAGCTGAGATCACATCTCGTATCAGTGCGCACGAAGCGAGGTCAACAGGTCAACTTGCTAAAGGAAAATACTCGTTATTGAATATATAAATATGATTGTGGCATAAGTCTTTATAAGTTATTGTGAATTCCGGTTATCTTAATATATAAACATGAATATTTCTTTCTTTGTCCCTTACAAATAAGGAATAATTGGTAGCAAAGCAATCCGAGGTATTTTAAATAGTGCCATATTGTGGCAAAAAGCGCTCCGGTGGTTATGCGGTTCCTAAAACATTAATCTGATTCTAATGAAACTTTGGTGATATGTCGTGATTTGCCGGCGAAATTTTCTATATGTAACGGTGAACTCTGGCGTTATTAAATTTGTATTCAAAATTTACTAAGGGTGGCGCGCAAGTTGTTTGAAAAATGGTGAATTTTATATAGTTAGTTTAGCGGTAGTCGGGAGGGGGGGGGAACCAGGACAGGAGACAGGGGAACGAAGGAGTGATGAGGGGTTCGCGGGAGGGGAAACTAGGGAGGATGGAACTTGGGGAAGGTGTAGGGGAACCCGAAAGGGGGGGAAACGCGGGAGAAGAGGGGAAAGGCGGGGAAAGTGGAAGGAGACGCGGGAGGGGAATGGGCACCGGAAGGTTGAAGGAGGGGTGAGAAACTAGGGAGGGGCAGTGGGAGGGATTTTAAATGAGACATATTAGCTGTAAGGGACTCACAAGGACAGCTGTGAGGAGTGTGTGCATTCATTGTATTTAGCGGCAGGGAGGGAAGGAGGGCGGGGGAGGTAAATTTGGGAAGGGGATGAAAATCTGGAACGGGAAGGGAAAATCTAAGATGTGTATGTGGAACGAGGGAAGATGAGGAAGGTGAAAGAGGAACGCGGGAAATGAACGAGAGCGGGAACGGGTACTCGTGGGAAATGACTCCCCTGCGTGTCATTTCCCGTGATGGAGGAGTGAGGGTCAAAATTAGTAGAAATTTTAATCTATGTTTTTATAGTCTTGTAGTGGTGATCTTTCACAAGGGCGATACCACTCTCTAGATATACCACTCTCTATCTTGTAATGATGAAACGGTAAAACCCGGACACAAATAAGTGAGTAAACATTGAGCCTAAACAGTCATTGAGTTGAACAAGTCGGGAAAATAACATAACCTCACCGCTAACAGGGCTGACTGCTCAGTGCTGACCTGACCCCAGATAAAGAAAAGGCGATATCTGATGCAAATGCTCACAAGTTGAACTAGTGTGTGCGGTAATAGTGACAGACAGAAATATACATAAAAAATCAATAATATGTTATTATCGTGGCTTGAAAAGAGAAATGGCTAAAGCGCCATACTTCTGTGGCATTCAAATTAAACCTACACAATAAGCTATATTGTTTGTGTGTGCTTGCGTTCATTTTTATATATTTTTTATATTATTTCATGTAGTGTTCTGTAGTTTTACTTCACACTTACAGATTCTCCAACACACCTTGGAAGGAAATTACTTTTGGGAATAATAGATTCTTGAATTTATCAGGTTTTATAATATACTTCGCGTATTACAATATTGACCCCGTTAGTCGACCTAACTAGGAGCTGGCTAAATTGAATTGATGAGAGCGTTTTACTCAACACCCTCTCTGGGCTCCTCGACCCTCTGTTGATCATCTTAGGTACTAAAGACAGTTCTTATCACTGCCATCTATGTCTAAAAGCCGGAAGCTTTTTAGATACACTACATTTCATAAATGTTATAGTTTTCTTTTTTTTAAACAACCATTATGCTAATTTATACCCGTGTTGTGGTAGTTATACATAAAATATTATTTTATAGAAACAGATAACGAAACGTAAGAAGAGTAAAGAAAAGCACATGTTTAAGGATAAATAAAACTAAATACAAATATAAAAATTAAAAATAATGACAGGAATCACTGGTTAAAGTAAGTCAAGTACGTCCCTTGACACCCTGTATTCTTCTTATATTCTGCACAAAGTCAAGAATTTTTTATTAATATGTAAATTATAGCTCCACACCAGAGGTGGCTGTCAAATTCCTTAGGCCGGTCTGGTATTTTTTTATTTATTTATGTTTATTTAGGAAGCATACAACATACAGTTGTGTATAAAGTAATTGTAGTGAATATAATTTAAACCAGTTAAGTTCCATTTATAATAATTAGTTGAGTTAATGATTATGTGATTATGAAGCAAGTGGTTATTGAACAATTATAGTAGGTATATGGTGTAAGCACGTTGTAAAAAATTATCAAAAAGGTGATAATAATCAATACAGAAATAATAGTTTCCAGTAGTTGTTTAAAATAATAGTACGTAGTGATAAGTAAAAAGTTATGAAAAAGAAAATAATAAACAAGAAATAATAGACTTTTGATTGCAGCTATAACTTTGTGGGTATCCGTTATAAATAAATGAAACAATATAACTTTGATACGTTTGTATGCGTTTGCCCTGAAGAAGGAACGGTCGTTTCGAAACCGGTCGGCTTTACTCAAATATATAAGTGGTTCAAACAAAATTACATTGTTTCTTTTAAGAAATAATAGTTTTCATTTAAGTACATTGTACGGTTAGTTTGATTTCAAACGATTAAGGGTACAATGGAAAATGTCAATATCTCTTAGGGCATTATAAGCTTGGCAGATATACCCGAACAAAGAGTTTTGTGCGTATTTCGATTTAAAATGTTGTATATGAAATAAGGTATTCGATCTGGTATTGCGTTCAGGGCAACGAAATGCAATCCTTTCTAACAAGGCTTGGGGAGTCAATGAGGCAGTTCACAATTTTGTACAGAAACAGTAACTCAAAAATTTTCCTCCGTTTGTAAAAAACAATAGGGTTACACTGATAATTTTCAAAACGATACGACAGGTGTTTCAAAATTTTTTTTAATGCTTTCAATTCGGTTAATATAAGTTTGGTATTGAGGATTCCAAATGACAGATGCAGATTCGAGATGAGATCTTACATATGCCATATATAGTAGTTCAAGTGTAAAATGTTTATTGAATGGTTTTGTGACGCGAAGAATGAAGCCCAGTTGTTTGTAGGCTTTTTCTAAGATGTATTCAATCTGATCTTTAAATAGTAATTTAGTGTCAATTAACACTCCAAGGTCTCTGATTTTTCTACTCGTTGAAGGGGAATATGGTTCGGATGGTAAGTGTGGCTGATTGGGTGACGATTACGTGAAAACGTTATCGCATTACACTTATTTATGTTAAGAAATAATTGGTTTTCTTTGCAATATCCATTAATTCTATTAATGTCTTCTTGTAATTTATTGCAATTATCTGCTGAGCTTATGCATTTGTATATTTTCATATCATCAGCGTAGAGAATGAAATCAGAATGAGTGATGACATATTTGATGTCATTGAGATACAAAGCAAAGGGCAGGGGCCCTAAATAAGAACCTTGCGGTACCCCCGAGGGAATAATTATTATCTCTGACATGTAACCTTTTAGGGCTTTTATATAAATATTATATTTTTTATAGCTTGACTTCCATTTTTATTGACCTGATGAGAACCTTCTGAGAAGATTTCCACTTATACCAATTTTTTCGAGTTTGTTTTAGAGTGTATCTTGCTTCACTTTATCGAAAGCTTTAGAAAAATCAGTATAGATAAATTCAACTTGTTTCTTTTTGTCCATAGAATTAAGAACAAAATCGGTGAACTGCCCCACGTTCGACTCAACAGATCTGCCTTGAAAAAAACGTGTTGTTGGGGATTGATAATCGTGTTTTTACATAAATTAAAGAGTTGGTCATAAACGATTTTTCCCATGATTTTACTTAGCTTTGATATAGGCCTGTATTTCTCAATATTGTGTTTGTCCCCCTTTTCAAAAACTGGTGTAACAAAAGCTTTTTTCCAAATGGTTGGAAATACGCCAACTTTGCTAGAAAGTGTGAACAGTTATGTCACGGGGGTAACGAGTTGTTTAGCATAATTAAAAATAAAAATTGGATGTAATTAGCACCAGTACTTTTTTTCGTGTTGATATTTTTCAAGTATTTTAATACTAAAGATTTATCGAACTCATATTATCATTATTGATTACATCTTTACTATTAGTGGAAATATTTTTAGTTTGAGATGGGATTTTTTTTTACATTAACTCCACACAGGAGGCCCTGAGGAAAATGATTTCCCTCGGGGCCTATGTCATTTAGGAAGCTGTGTGGAGGGTCTTTTGAGGAGAGGAAGGAATGAACATTGGTCTTGAAGAGACCCATGTTGTAGGATGGAGGAAACACAGAGGCCGGCAAATCATTCCACAGCCGAGCTGGTGTACACAAAAACGAGTCGAAGAAACCCGTTCTCATGTGACAAATGTCAACCATGTACAAATGTTAAGCACGCGTTTGGCGTATTTTCCGACTATGCGACGGTGCCGAAAGGATCAAGACAGATTGAAAATAATCAATTAAACTTAACTTATCGAAATTTTCCGTAAAGCGAAAAATATTCGATCTCCTTGTCACGATAATAATTGGCTACCTCCTAGCTCGGTATATAATTATTCAACCGCTTTTATTTTTTTTTATCAATTGGCAACTTCAGGAGTTCGTTTCTGGTAAAGGGACTTCTTGAATGAACGCCGATAGAGGAGCCGACGTCCACTTGATTGCGTCACTTAATTTTAAAATAATGGAGTTATAAAATCCTTGAGAGTTATAGTGCCGTGTTGTAACCGGAATAAATAACAGACGATAGACGTGATTAAAACATAATTAATGGATCACAGGTGTAATAATTGTTAAATAAAATATGATGTTAAAGGTTAAAAACATCTGCCAGCTTTATTTTTAAAGGGGCGCCACTGGTTGATTAACCAGGCTAGCAGATAGGAAAGCAATAATCCTCTCTCAGGGCCTTTGGTATGCAAACTTTACGGTTAAAATAGAAGAATTTTAAATAAAATAGACAGAATTGATAAGAAATAAGAAATAATAGATTTATTATAACATAATAAAAAAATAATTGGGACATTAAAACATATTAATAGATCTTAAACTCACCTCCCTTGGATCGACCAAAAATTCAAGTAACTAACTATCTAAATTACAATCTTGAGCTTCTGGTTTTTCTCCTGAAGTAGAGTCTGACAAAATACCTGGAACTGTAGTCGGCTGAAAACAGTTTTGTTCCATCATACACTCCAACCATGGAATATTTGAATATCCAGGCGAGATTATAATTCCATTATTAGACAGGTTAGTATCCTTGTGATTAATTTAAACTTCCATTTTTTTTAAATGTATTGCCTTGAAACTTGGCAAGAAAATTCAAATTATATCCTTTGATAATATTCTGCGTTTTTTACGATCTCAGAAATGTGAATTAAAAAAAACACTTTATCGGCACCACGATTTATATTGGTCGCGGCCTTTTAATATAGAACCATTTCAGTTAAATAAATAATCGTTTTACTTTTATATTATTAACGAAATAATAAGTAAATAAGAATCACGTAAGACTTTTTAGTAAAATAATCCACCACCACGGAGTAAATACCGAGAAGTGAGTTCTAAGCAAATTTTTCGATTTTTATACCCTATTCAAAAAGAAATCATTTAATGATTTTACTTCCAAAATTCAAAAAATAAATTTATTTTAAAGTTTATTATTTTTTTAAATATTATTTAATCACTTCTTGAAATTAGGTACCTGCTTGCCTAAATCTATGATAAAATAAACTGCGAGATATATCTATTGACAAATATTTTATTATAACATTACCTCCCGGACCACGCAAATGTTTGTCCCCAAACATAACTATAAAAGAAACCTATTCTATCTGATACATTTGTCGATCCAAGGATTTCTATAAAATAAAAACAACAAAGCAATTAGTAATATTTAACAATCTTTTCAAAGATTAATAAAACATAATATATAATAAATAATTCGTATGAACCTTTGTAATATTTAAAATTGATTAAATTTGGATTAGAATTAGAATACAATATTATTGATTATTATAGTTAAAATACCTGAAATAAACAGGACATAATTAATGTTACGTGAACAACCATCATTAAATGATTAATAAACAACACACATTAAACTGAAAGAGAAAAAAAATATTATAAATATTATTTCTACAAATTTTACATAACTCCTTCAGAAACGTCATATCACTTTATGCTCTAAAGCGTCACTGTCCGAAATCAGGGTATTAAGCCTCAATAGGCATTACTAGGGAGATCAATCAACCCTCACTTTGGACTAAATTTAAATCCATCTTTAGGATATCAAGAATGTTCACTCCGTGGAGTTTCCTGACTAACTCACTAAAGTCATTTGGTCTATCCAAGAAGAAAATTTATATAATAGCAATCAACATTTATGTAAAATTAAATTATTTAAATGTCATAATGTCATCAACCATCGCCAATGAATGGTGCCAAATAATTGAGGTAAACAACCAGCTTTGTGAAGTTGTAATTGTTTAGTAAATTGTTTGAAACAAACAAATTTCAGTTTCCCAAGGGAAAATAAACACTTTTTATGCAAAAGTTTATATATTAAATAAACTATTTTCTGCAATTATTAGAAATATATTGCATACTCGAATGCATAGGAGATATGCTCTATTATAAACTAACTTAACAACATCTATATCTATATTTATATCTTTTTATGGTACGCCCTAAACGACAGAATTCGAGTCCATGGGAGCACCACCGCGGACAGCAACACCCCGCTCCCCCCTGTTTCCTGCTTCCTACCTCCTCTCCTCTCTGCACTCCCGCGCGCACCAACGCGTCCCGCCAGTCGAGAATTGCAAGCGGCCTCGGGAACACGTTACGCTCCCCGGATCGAACACCGAGTTCGCGGCTAATTTCTGTCGACCAATTTGAACGCAATTACATCTGCGATGTTAATTGAAGTACATACGGGTTTTAGCGCTGGTATTCTGCCATGCCTGTGTGAACTTCGGGTCCTGTCCTAGACTCGGAAGTGCCCCTGCTGAACCCGGAAGGCGTGGATCCCCGAACATCATGTAAGCTGTACAAATATTCCCTCTTCTGTTTGTGTCCTTTAACGATAGACTGTAAACCCTCGCGAAAAGCCATCACTCAGGGAGTTTCGTTTCAGAGATCACGAGGTATAAACACGATAGCTAGGTTTGTGTAATATGCATTTCTTGTATTGAATTGTACTGTAATAACCTATGAAACTGTGTTTTGAATTTGCAATACATGAATCTATTTAACTCAATCCTGTTGTTATTCTGCCTCGGCAGGAGCATTTCCTAGAGTGTATTTCCCGGACGACCGTGGGGGAGAGAGAGAGTTCCGAAGCATTCGTGCGACCTGCCCCTGGAATAGAGGGTACTTTTGTCTCTGCTGTGAGCTGGCCTGGGACATGTTAGGGCCCATCATAACAACTGTCGCCATAGCGTGGGGCCTCGGAACTTTTTTTCTCTCTATCACGATCGCTTCGCGGAGTGCAACTCGTCGAAATCCTCCCTGTACAGGAATTGTTTTGTGAACATTAATTATACCTTGATATTCTACACCCAGTGTACAGTGAATTCTGTGAAAAAACCACAGAAACCTATGTGTAAATTGGATCCATAACACAGATCTGATTGTAACCATGAATCACGCCGCAATTGAAAACACGGCCATTTTGGAAGCTACTAGAAAGCGCCAATACTTTTAACCGCGAACTTGACTGCGCAGGCGTGACCCTTTTGTTCACCAAGCTACGGTCAATTTCGCGCCAATCTCAACGGCAAATGTTCACGCGGTAAATACCTATTCTCTGGATTGCGCGCGCAAGTTCTTTGTCTCGCGCCAAAATTCCAACGGAAAAAACCCGTCGGAAAGAAATAATTAACTGTTGCTATGCAGCGTTTATAATCAAATCACCCTTTTATGACTGAACCGGATAGCAACGGAAATTATTATTATAAATTTGATTCTGGAACCCCAGTTATTTTGCGAATTCCTGAATCAAAAATTTCGGACTTACGTTTTTTTGTTGTTTCTGCACAATATACCAATTGGCCCACTTGTGTCTGTCAAATTAGTGCAACTTATATTTCACCAAATGGACAAAATAATGACTTTTTTTTCCCATTCTACATTACAGGTACCGTTTTTTTCAGCATAAGTGTAAAGTGAATTGTGTTTTTTTTCCTTACATAAAGAAAAGTGAAATAATAATAAAACAAATGATTGATTCCATGAATAAATAAAATAATTTTAATGTGGTTGTCGTAACGAATCCCATATTCAGTTATTTTCATCCGGAAGTTTGTTCTTATTTGACAGAAGAGTGCCTTTTGTGAATTTTAGTGCCTTTCTCAGTGCAAAGTGAAGTGAAAAAAATAAAAAAGCCGTTTTCTAAAGGTCAGTCCTGGCAATTTTTTTGAAAATAAATAAATACTTGTGAATTTCACAGTTTCCTCAAAAGTGGTCAGTGAAACACAGAAACCTTTACTACTAAGGTCTTTCCACGCAAAATTTTTTTTCGTATGCCTTCCTTTGACAAAGATTCTGGTGTCATTTATACCAAATTGTAGTATGAAATACAGTTTTCTATAACTATTTTAGAAGTGCCAACCAGTGGTTACCAAGTGAAAAGTGCCTCACAAAATTAATTTTGCGTTTGCTAAAGGAAACCCCTGGCAAAATTTTTTTCACCACCCGGGAAACTCACAATGGAAAACAATCAAGCTATGGCATCATCCAATTTGGGTATCATTCCCAACGTGCACAACTTATCCAAAACTCACTTACAAACTGCTTTAAGGGATAGAGGACTCTCGCCATCAAGCAAATCTAAATCTACATTAAAGGCTTATGCACTTCTATTTAACAAAAAGTACATTAAGAGAATAAACCTCGCCCCCTCAAGCGAAAATAATTCACTCTCGGCTACGCAAGTTTTGGATAATCTTGTTCCTAACAAAGAACCTATGCCGCAAGTAATGGTAAAACAGGACATCGCACCCACCTTGACACAAGATAAAACTTACGATTTATCCTCTTGGAAAGTCAAATATAATGGCGTCTCCGATGTGCTGGATTTCATCGACCGTATCGAAGAAACGGCTACAATCAAAAATATCCCATTCGAGATTCTACGAAAAAACTTCATAGAACTCATCTCCCCAGAATTGATACCCTGGCACCGCATTCAAAAAACTAAATGCAAAGATTGGAATAAACTCAGATCTGCCCTAATCTCGAGCTTCGGAAAAACAGAAGCCCAGCACAGGATCAAATTATCTTTACTATCTATTAAACAGCTGGTAAATGAACCTGTAGCAACATTCATAGAAAGGGCTGAATCCATTAACATCAAGCTTTCACATCCCGTTTCGGAAGCTGAACTATTACCAGTCATAACTGATGGCCTTTTAAGCAAATACGAGAACATCATCACCTCGCAGAAAATTGCATCCCTGGCCCAGTTAAACGAGGTCTGTCTCCTTCTGGAATCATACCAGGATAGGAAGAACATAAAGAATGTGTCAAATAATGTAGTTGTGCCAAGCCGTTCGTCTGGTTTAAAACCAGAATTCGACAACAAAAAAGTGTGCTCTTTTTGCAAAAAAGTAGGCCATCTGGCCACTACTTGTTTCAAGCAAGCGAGGTTTCTGGAATCCAAGGAACCCCGAACTTTCAAGAGGCATCACTCTAGGGACCGCTCTCCTCCACGCGACGAACTGCGCAATATTTTCAAGAAATCAAGGCACAACATGGAAAGGTTACAAAACCCAAGCGATGTCAGACCTCAGGTGGATTTCTCCAAGCCCCCACCAAATTTCTACATGAAGAGGCCAAAAAACTAAATAATAACCTCTCAGGCACCCATTCTGAACCAAGGTCTAAAGAATGGACTGATTGGTTAGCACACATTAAGTATTTTAACCAGACCTTAAATGTTTCTTCGGTTTGTTGCAAACAAGCTAAAGATGGGAGACCCTATGCTTCTTTCTCTGTTAACAATGTGACCTTTTCCGGATTACTCGATAGTGGGGCATCTATCAGCTGTCTTGGCAACAATGCTCACTTGCCTTTTGTTAACAGTGATTTTAGAATTTCGCCCCAATCGACACACCTGACGACTGCAGATAATGTTTCTCAGCCGGTCATCGGTGCCCTTGCCCTGCCAATTAATTGTAACAATAAAATAGTTACAATCAATTTTCTAATAGTGCCCTCTATATCCCAGAATTTCATCCTTGGCGTTGACTTCTGGAAGGCATTCAATGTTGCTCCCCAAGTATTTAATACTCTTGGCGAAACCTCCACTGCCGCTCAAATTAGTGAGATCCGCACAATAATACCTCACGAAAATTTAAGCACGGACCAGGCTCTCCAACTAAAGGAAATGGTCAATAAATTCGAATCAATATCCTTCGAAAAATGTGGACTAGGTTTGACAAATTTGGTGGAACACCATATCAAAACCAATGGCCCACCCATCAAGCAACGTTATTACAACTTAGCCCCCCAAAAACTTAAACTTTTAGAAAACGAACTTGACGAAATGTTAAAAATGGGTGTGGTGGTTCCCAGCAGAAGTGCATGGACCAACCCAACTCTTTTGGTTTCTAAAAAAGACGGCTCTTCACGTTTCTGTCTCGACAGTAGACGTTTAAACTCTTGCACGGAAGCTGATGCGTATCCCTTACCTCACGTTCACGCAACCTTAGACAAGCTGCGTAACGCCAAGTTCATCTCTTCTGTCGATCTCAGCAAAGCGTTTTGGCAAATACCCTTGGACGCAGAATCGTGCGAAAAAACTGCTTTCGTTGTACCTGGTAGGGGAATGTTCCATTTTAAAAGATTACCCTTTGGTCTAAAAAACAGCCCCGCCGAGTTACAAAGACTGATGGACAAACTTTTCGGTCCTGAAGTCGATAATAGCCTGTTTTGTTACCTTGACGACCTCATCATCGTCAGCGATACCTTTGAAAAACACCTATTAATGCTGGAAAAAGTTTTCCAACAACTCAAGTTCGCTGGTTTAACCATCAACTTGAAGAAGTCTGAATTCTGTAAGTCCCGTCTACGTTATTTGGGATTCATTGTCGACGAAAAAGGTCTAAGAACAGACCCCGCTAAGGTGGAAGCCATGGCAAATTTTCCCCGACCCAAAAACGCGAAGGAAGTCAAAGGTTTCCTTGGACTTGCAGGTTACTACAGGAGATTCATCAAAGACTTTTCCACTATTGCAGCCCCCTTAAATAAAATTACCGGCATTCGTAAAGGTGTCAGCAATTTCCGATGGTCTGTCGAAACTGAAGAAGCGTTCACAACTTTAAAAAATGCCCTTCAAAAAGCTCCCGTTCTGAATTGCCCGGATTTTGCACTCTCTTTTACCCTCCACACGGATGCCTCCAATGTAGGAATCGGTGGAGTCCTTACTCAAGAATTCCCAGATGGCGAACACCCTGTAGCGTATTTTTCCCGTACACTAAACAAACACGAGAAAAACTACGGAATTACCGAGAAAGAATTATTGGCTGTATTGGATTCTGTTCACCATTTCCGCGGTTACATAGACGGTAGCAAATTTACTGTAGTCACAGACCATAGTAGTTTGAAATGGTTGATCTCTTTAAGCAATCCCTCCGGTAGGCTCGCTCGCTGGTCCTCCCGTTTGTCTCAATACAATTTTGATGTTGTTCACCGTAAAGGCGCGGACAATATTGTTCCCGACGCCCTTTCAAGAATTGAACTAGCTTCATTAAATGTTGACACAATTGCCCCCCCTCCATCTACAAAAGATGAATGGTACTTGAAAATCTTCGAAGGTTGCAAAAATAACCAACAAAAGTTTCCTAATTTTATCATAAAAGAAGGACAACTATACCGTAATTGCAAGGCACCACTATCCATCCTCGAAGATTACTCGTGGAAACTTGTCGTTCCCCTCGAAGGTAGAGAACAAATAATCATTGACAATCATAGTGCTCCCGACTCCATACACCCAGGAAATTTCAAGACGTATAAAAAAATCGCCTTGAAGTATTATTGGCCTGGTCTCTTTAAGCAAATTCGCAATTACATCTCTAAATGTGAAACTTGTAAAGCTTATAAACATAGCACGGCAGCACCTGCCGGCCTAATGGGTAATCCCAAACGTGCCGACAGACCCCTACAATCATTGTCAATGGACCTCGTCGGACCTTTTCCTCGAAGTTATGCCGGACACATGCACATACTTAGTGTAGTGGATGTTTTCACTAAATTCTGTTGGATCTTCCCCTTAAAAAGAGCCAACGCGTCCGCCATCATCAAACTCCTGGAAAAACACATTTTTATACCTTACGGAACACCCAGAACCATAATAGTTGATAACGGAAAACAATTTATTGCCCAAGAATTCAAAGATTTTCTTGCCAAATACGGAATCAAGGACATTTACTATAACACCTTGTATACTCCACAGAATAACACTGTCGAACGTTATAACCAGACAATCAACACAGCTCTAGCTATTCTAGTTGATAAAGATCAACGTACTTGGTGTAAAAACCTAGATAAAATTCAGGCTGCTATGAACAACACGGTTAACCTGGCCACTGGTTACACACCTTTCTTCTTAAAACACGGTATGGAACAAGTTGTTCACGGTTCTCTACATAGGGACACAAACTTTCCTACGTCAATTGCCGCCACAAGCAACCCTACCGCGGACTATGCCCATCGTCTGGAAGAACTGTCGGCCATCTACAGTGAAGTCACTGATGCTTTACTCCTGGCTCATCAAAAGAGCGCGGACAGATACAACCTACGTAGGAAACATGTCACCTTCAATACTGGAGACATAGTTTGGAGAAAGAACAACACACTTTCCCAAGGAGCCATGTATTTCTCTGCCAAGCTGGCACCACGTTTCGTGAAGGCCAAAGTTCTAAGAAAGATATCAGATCTAGTGTACTCTTTGTCTGACTCCTCTGGAAAGCACATTGGTAATTACCATATTAAGGATATTGCAAAGACTGGAAGTGAGGAGTCAAGTAAAACTGCCCCCACTACCTCAGCAAACTCAAAATGATCCAGTTTGTATCACCACAACCCTTTGGTAAGCACATCAAGTCTTACAATGACTGGCGTGTAAAGTGTCAATTACATGTCCACCCTTTCGTTGATGAAACGAATATTGTTAAAAAATCATTTTTGTAAATTTATGTACACTCCACGGCGTAGTTTGCCCCGTTCATGTTTATGAATTGGCAACCACCGTAATTTTTGTTCCACACGTTTTTTGTTTTTTTTCTTTTTTTCTCACCTGTTCCAAAATTGATCACTTTAGAGCAGAGACACCCCTCGAGTCACAGTGTTTGGGAAGTCATGAACCCAAATCATTGCCTCTCAACCCCTCACACTACGCAACGTTCATGCCATGGCACGCTTTGCTATGTAATGCAATATTGTAATTTTCACCATTTTTGTTTGTTGTTTTTTCATCATATCGGAAGGAATCTCTTCAAAATTTTTTCTTTTATGTTCTGTAAGTACTGGAGCGTCGTTCTAAAGTCGGATTTGGTAAACTCCAAAGCGTTAAATCACGACCCAGGACTAGTAAACCATCTTAACATGCTCCATATTTTACTCATCATGGTAAAAATAAGTGGTTACTCACATAATCACATTCCTTGTGTACAGTAGTTTTCAATTTTTCTCAAATGTTAAAAAATTGATGGCGTCCTACCCGAGCTCTTTGCTAACAAATTGGATTTTGACACGTCCATTTTGAAATCATATGTATACAAATAAAGGAAAAGCCTTTAAATTGGTCTTTCCACCCTTATACAAATCTTCTTGGGCCCGTTTCAACTAAAGTACGTAAAACCAAATACTCGGTCTTTTGTTGTTATAAGAAGTCCTCGATTTGTCCCTCTTCACAACATGTATGTCTTGTATTACATGCCTCAACCCTGACGGAAAAGGTTAATAAAACCTAACGGCAGCCCTGTTTTCCGTACATAAATAACCGCAGTTTAACGTAAATCATCAATGTTTTGTTTGATCATCGTTTTGCAAACATAGGCATTCAACTCTTGTTTCGCCATTTAACCAAGTATTTGCAACCTAAATTGCACATAACCTGGTATGTTGTAACTGCACAAAGGGTATGTAAAACCACAATTGGTCCCTTTTGTTTGTCCCCACCGAAGTTGCTACAATAGACAGTATGTAAAACCATATAGGTCTGTCTTTGTTTGTCACATGGTGTAAACAGAAATGTACTCTGTCATCACCCCGCCTTTATAACATACGAAGTGACATTAAATTGTTTACCTCCTTGTTATTCTATCGTACGCTCCTGGGCTACGGAGTTAGTTAATCTAACAAATCTTCATATACTGTGTTAAAACAAGCATTGTTAACGTTTATTGTGTTGTATTTAAACGCAACCCTGTTACATTATAGGAGGGATCCTTAAAATACCTGCCACAATACGAGAAGTTCGTCATAATCACTTTTGCTCATAGCTAAATGTTATTGAGTTGGTCGTGTGACATATTTGTCATGAGTACCGTTTCGTACATTCTATTTTGGTCGTGTGACATATTTGCCATGAGTACCACCCTTTTGTATAACCTGTTCTGGTCGTGCGTCATTTATTTGCCGTGAGCACCGCTTTTATGTATAATTGTGTATAAACTCTGTACACTACACGTGGAGACGTTAAAACACTTACCGTGATTCGTGTGAACGACATAATATCGGCTTTGCCATCTTCTTTAAGATGCATTGTATAAGCTCTTTGACTTCTGTCTATAATTGAGTTATATCTTGTGTGTACTTACATATTTTGTACACTATACGTGGAAACGTTAAAACACTTACCATGAGTCGTGCGAACGAAATAATATCAAACCTTTTGTGTGCGATCTACGAAATGTAGTCCACAACCCTTTGTTGTCATTCAACGCCGATGCCCGTGGACTTCCTGTTTTTTACTTCTTTGCAAAGGGAAAGAAGCCCAGGAATATCTACTATCCCAAAGGACTAGTTTTCAGCTTCACTGTCAATTATGGGGCATAGTGCTGTGGGAGTTAATCGATTGAGCACAAAACCACCTAACTCGTTGTCCGGAGAACGAATAAGAAAACCCCCAGGTTTGTGAAATTGGAGCAAGGGTCTGTCTTTTCTCACAATCATGTAGAAGTTTTAAAATGACCCCTAATCTTTTGCCCAATACACGCGAAAGATTAGCCTCTTTGTTATAATGTGTATTCAAATTTCTCCTCACCCTTGTCTGATAAATGTAAAGAGTCAGGAAATCTGCTGGTTGATTATGTTTCATTTTCACATAGAGTTTGAATTGGAAATTAGTCCAGTCTCTAGCAAATTTCGTAACTCGTCTCCCTTCTCCCCTCCTCCCCCCATTCCCCCATGTTCTCAGATTATGTTATGAAGTGAAAAATCTGTCGTTGACCATATTTCGCCCTCACTTGGAGTTCGAATAGGTAACTGTCCGGTTATCTACAGGTTTTCCCCCTCAATCTCTGCATATGTCTCACCTTTTTTTCTCTTTCTCAATTCTACGAAACACATTCATGAATGTTGGATATGTACGATATGCACTTGGCGTAACGTCTGTCTCCTTTTTGACAACCTTTATTCATGAATTGGTTTCCCTTTGCCGTGACTAGTTCACGATTCTTTGTCTTGTTCTTTGAAATTCTACGAAAATGTTACCATCTTATGTTAACATAGGCCATAGAGGGCCGGTTGTTTTTTAACCAAGACATATTGTCACTCGGCAAGCGCCAAGTCATCCTGGAAAAGGAAAATGTTCATGTAATCACAATTTAGTTAGGAATCTCTCTTCGTCACTCTCTGAGTCGGTGGTTAAAATTTCGTTTATTTCATTTTCTGGACACATTTTGTTTCTCTCCAAACCTTTTCTTCATTGGTCCCTAGGCAGGTAAACTTCAAGAATTTTGCTCTAATAATAATTTCTCCCGGATTTAAAAAGAAGCCCAGGCGGATGTCATCACCAACAGCCAAGCTGAGCTTCACATCCTGACAGCACGCGCTGTGGTTACAAGGTCCCTCCTGCTGCCATTTTCTACGTATTTGTTCCTGAAAGCACAGACCATACCGCTCATATGTATGTTGTCTTGTCGTGCCACAGCAAGCTGAGTTGTCCCACCATACATTATGACACTCTAAACTACCTTTTGGGCACGCTAGCTCCTAGGTTTGTCCTTACTCTTGCTATCAATGCCAACCTTGCCGTCTCTTGCTCTGTCATGCAGTGACGCATATATTGTCATGTGTAAACCATCATTACCTTGACCCACCAGTATTCGCTGAATGCGTACCAATACAAGTTATCTTGAGCTACATTATGCTTCAATAACCATTATATACGATCCGTGTTTACCATAATAACATTTAGGATTCGTACTGGCATGTCTGCAGATACTGGATTCTTCTCTTCAATGGCCTCTGTAACCATAGTCGCGGCACAGCAACCACAGTCTCCACTTTGTGAACTTCAACGTCTTTAACCAAACCAGGTGTTTTCTAAGGCCTAAGTGTACTCTTGAGTGTTATCTCAAATGGGTCTGATTGCAGTGATAATGTAATCCTTAGAATCTGTGAAACCACGTCCTTTTCTTCGAAATTCTCCGAAACCAAACAAATCCACGCTTCGCAAACTTAGCTCCCAGACCAATGAAACCTTAGAATCACACCTTTTCTCTTCTCTTGTACAAATGTATTGTCATTCTTTCAATTGCATAACCATGTGTATTGTCATTTTTTCAATTGCATAACCATGTGTATTGTCATTTTTTCAATTGCATAACCATGTGTATTGTTATTTTCAATTGCATAACCTTGTATGTTGTTTTACACCATGTACTTTCCCCAAAGTTGTCTTTTCCAAACATTCTATGTACCCCCATCCATTCCCTATAAACATTGTGACCTAAACTATAGCATAAACTGTATGTTCTAGCTAGGCAATCTCTCAAGCAGCGAATCTCTCAAAAACCCCGATGGAAGCATAAGAGGATTTTTTTCCCTACAGCTCCATTGCCACGTCGCTTTTTTTCCAAGCGCGGGGGGAAGTGTTATGGTACGCCCTAAATGACAGAATTCGAGTCCATGGGAGCACCACCGCGGACAGCAACACCCCGCTCCCCCCTGTTTCCTGCTTCCTACCTCCTCTCCTCTCTGCACTCCCGCGCGCACCAACGCGTCCCGCCAGTCGAGAATTGCAAGCGGCCTCGGGAACACGTTACGCTCCCCGGATCGAACACCGAGTTCGCGGCTAATTTCTGTCGACCAATTTGAACGCAATTACATCTGCGATGTTAATTGAAGTACATACGGGTTTTAGCGCTGGTATTCTGCCATGCCTGTGTGAACTTCGGGTCCTGTCCTAGACTCGGAAGTGCCCCTGCTGAACCCGGAAGGCGTGGATCCCCGAACATCATGTAAGCTGTACAAATATTCCCTCTTCTGTTTGTGTCCTTTAACGATAGACTGTAAACCCTCGCGAAAAGCCATCACTCAGGGAGTTTCGTTTCAGAGATCACGAGGTATAAACACGATAGCTAGGTTTGTGTAATATGCATTTCTTGTATTGAATTGTACTGTAATAACCTATGAAACTGTGTTTTGAATTTGCAATACATGAATCTATTTAACTCAATCCTGTTGTTATTCTGCCTCGGCAGGAGCATTTCCTAGAGTGTATTTCCCGGACGACCGTGGGGGAGAGAGAGAGTTCCGAAGCATTCGTGCGACCTGCCCCTGGAATAGAGGGTACTTTTGTCTCTGCTGTGAGCTGGCCTGGGACATGTTAGGGCCCATCATAACAATCTCTATATATGTTTTATATTTTTTTTAAACAAATACTACATGAAATGAAAGTAAATGTAAACATTTTTTTATGTAAATTTTATATTTTTCAACTATCAAGACAACTCAAGGTGCAAAGAGGTACGAATCTTTGGATCTCTGAATAATCCTGTTAATTAAATAACAAAAATTGTAGAATTAAATGTAAAAGTACACAGTTCATTATAAACCGATTGCTTAGAATTAAAAAAAAAAAAAGTGTACATGTATGCTTGGTGGTATATCTTTTTTTTAAATTCTAAGTTAAAAAAAAACTAAAATATATACATATATATATACAAAAACAACGTGATTAATATTTTAGTTTGTCTATTCATTCATAACATGTCAATTAATAAGTTATATTATTAATAACTCCGTAATAATATACGATAATGGTTAAACTTAAGCGAAGTACCCGAGTTGTACCTGTGTTATAAATTGTTGTTTAAACAATATTTTGGAATTATTCATTTCATAATTATATTCAAAATTATTTGAACTCGAGTCTAAAACTAGAGTTTAAAAGATTATATTTTTCCTTCAAGGAAAATTAAATTGAATTCCGCATTCAAATTATATTAATTAAGTATCAACCCGGTTGATCAGACCTGATTAAAATGTTTCGAAATTTGAGTAAATTTCTTCTGATGTGTTTGGCCAAACCCTTGGAAACCACCATACAACTTAGGTATATAAGCTCGGCTTTACAGAACTCACATGTTTTAAAGTCAATGGATTGATTCTCCATGATTATGACATCAAAAAAAAAATACATGTCGAGTATACAATATTTATTACTGATTGTATGGGCTTGACTTTTATTGGCTCTGACGTGGAGCATAACGTAAGACAATATAAAAGCGTGCACAAATTAATTGAGACTTGATATATTTGAGAAAAATAATGATGTGATTTTGCAGAAATCACTACCAATAGTACCGAGTTTATGAATTACGTGAGAATGTTGTGTCAGAATTGCTCATAAAAACTTCCAGAACAACTCGAACCACTCAGACAAGTTTCACACCACGCCCACGCCCACCCTTACCTTTTGGAACTTATTTAGACCATTAGGAATGGTAAGTTGAACACCGGGACCCAGTTGTTTAAACTGGATATACCTCCGCCAACTCCCCTCCAATGATAATAATGACGTTGCGTCATTGTCCGATTATTTCTCCAAGTCTTATTACATTTCGTGTATATTGTCCTTTATTTGTTCCTTGTGTCACCGTTGACAATTTCTTGATTGTACTTAATTCAAAACGATTTTCAGAATCGCTATTAAAAATAATGCCCGTTTTGTAAACATTGATAACAATTATCAAAATAGATTTTGTCACGATTGACAATAAATAGTTTTAAAAGTTTTCATGTTATTATGTGTGTCGGTAAATAATCTATGAAGTTACATACTAATACAATCGACTATTTCATCCTATCTCGAATCTTGGGGTGATCGGCCCACCACCTCAAAAAAAACGAAATAGAAAGAAACTGTCTAACCAGAAAAGGCAACTCTGAAATATCTGCATTCCGTGCGCATGAAATGCGAGAAAATCGAGTGGCTCCATTCAAGTTATTTGTATTCCATAAAAATATTTTTTGAATAAAATCTTTACTAGATTTGTAAATGACGTTTAAATAATGCGAAATAATAAATATGCTAGAGAAAGATGGGTTTGGTCGGCAGAGAGAACACAGATAAAAGGGTAGCCCAAAAGGTCAAAACGCCCGCCACGCGAATCGTGGCGGAGGTTATGACCTACGAAACATAACCGATCGAATGAATAGGGTCGCACCGAATCCTCCACACGGTCAAGGAGGATTTTAGAATAAATAGCGGTGCGGCCCCGGTAACCAAGCACTCTAGTACAGGATCCCGACAGCTACACTTCTCTCTCTCTGCCACCGGACCATTTCTCGACGGAAATTCACCCAGAACTCGACTTTGATTTCACGAGACCCAGCGGCTGATATAGACTTACCGGCCCCCTATGTTACAGTCTATGTGAGTGGCGGACACGTCCCTTACAGCTTCGTTGACCAAAAGTAGTATGAGTTATGGGAATTTGTAGTAAATCTTTGTTATTGTTTCGAGTACAGCGAGTATTTAATCTTTTTTCATAGTTTTTGTGTATATTTGTGTTTAGATGAGGGAGGATTGTTTTTGCATATATCTGCCGAACGTCAAACACATAATATTGAAGATTAAGTTCGAGTCTGTAATTAGAGGTAGTCTAAGAATTAATTTTATAATAGTTTTCTGTGCCTTTATGATTGGGTTCAGTGCTGATGCAGTACCGCCTCCCCATGCTATGATACCATACTCAATAATAGATTGACAGACTGCAAAATAAATCATTTTCAAGTGTTTTAAGTCGAGAAAGTTTCGTATCGTTCTAACAATAACTTCGCAATGAATTCTGTGATAGAAAGAATACATGGATTGGGCAATCAACTATCTGATATCGCTGACATATTTAACTTAAACTTACATTTAAAGCCAAATTAGTTCACCATTTTTAGATGTAAGTAATGAATACGTAATCAGATACGATTTTAGATTTTCACGGCCAAAAATTATTTTGTTATTAGTTTTTGGGGTATTATGCCATGTTGCGCTACCTCCTTCTTTAGCCAACGTTTCGGACAGCGTTGCAGAGTCCATCATCAGGGCAGATGTGTAATACGTAATCATTTTATTTTTTTTAAATTGTAAAAAGAAATTTACAATTTAAAAAAAATAAAATAAATTATTGTGAACAAATTGAAAACGCTTAAAATGATAGTAAAAATATATGGAATATTATAAATTAAATTACGAACAAAAAAAGTATGTTTTCAACTGTTAAATAACTAAATAATAATAATAAAATAAATAACTGACAAATCTGCCATTACCGAAAACTTTCATTTTTTTTTTCACAAATATAGTAGATGATGTACTTAAATCATCAAGTATAAATGATAATAATACTTACATAGAGACAGACATCTTCGATTTGGGAGGCGGAAATGGGTACCGCCGCCCCGGGAACCTTTATTGGATAACCAACACCTCTGCCATAGGTCACCCCAAGTGGTTCGCTATATTTGGTAATTTAGTAGGGGTGCCCGGGTTCATGGGGTGAGGTTTGTCTAGGTCTTGGAGGCGGATGACCCGGACACACTGAACCCCAGATTCCTACCCACCCCTTAAACCTTTTTCCTTCCCAGAACTCTCCTCTCCTTCCTTTCCTTAAAAAACCCCTCCACATAGCATTCCTAAAAGATGACATAGACCCTGAAAGAAATTATTTTTCTCAGGGCCTCCTGTGTGGAGCTCATGTAAAAAAAAATCTTCGCAATTAATTGGAGATAACGAATCAAGCAACCCTATAGAAAATTTTTCACCAATTACACTTAAAGAAATTGAAAAATATATTAAGACGATTTAGATGGGGGGGGGTCGACCATGTCTTATTTTTTCTTACAAGGGGATCGGAGGGAGTCTCGATAGTTCTTACGTAAAATCACAAAAATGCGCAAAGTAGGAAAAAAAAAACTTTGAAAAAGTATACTTTTAACTTTGTTACAAAATTTAAAATTATTAGTACCTTTTTAAGTACAAATAAACATATCTAAAAATTGTTACTTTGAAAAATAAACATTAAAACAAACCAAACGTGAATTAATTTTTTCCTTTAGATTCTTACGAAATAAATATTAAACAGGGGGGGGGGAGGGGTCGGCCTATTCTATTTTTTCTTATAATAGGGGGGAAGGAGGTCGAAAACTAGCGAATTTCGTCTTACGTAATAAATGAATGGTCCCTAGCCTAAAACCATCTTATTTTAAGTGAACTGATGGACTATCATATAAAATATAAAACAATATATTTTAACCTCTTTGCAACATAATTAACATGTGCCTTAAAGAAGGTAATTTTCCGAAACAGTTTAAAATCATAATTCATCATAAATCATAATTCAATCATAATTCCAATTCATAAATTTGGTGAAACACATAAATTAGAAAATTATAGACCAATCTCACTTGTTTCCAACCTATCAAAAATTTCAGAAAAATGCAAAAAGTAGAATCGTAGAACACTTAGAAAAATATAACATTCTATAGCAAAACCAGTATGGTTTTCGTTAATAAGGTCTAAGCTCTAAAGATGCAATATATGATTTTACAAAAAATATATACACATCTATCGATAAAAATAAGAAATGTCTAGCTATATTCTTAGATTTAAGAAAGACTTTCGATACTGTAAATTATACCATACTCATAAAAAAAGTATCACAACTAGGTTTCAAAAATCACACACTAAAAATACTCACCAACTATTTTAAAGATAGAACACAAAAAACAAAAGTTGGGAATGTATATAGTTCAAAAACACAGATAAAAATGGAGTTCCGCAAGGAATTGTACTTGGTCCGATTCTATTTTTGATGTATATAAACGATTTATGTAATTTTGTACACCCTGGACAAATTATTTCTTATGTCGATGACACGGCAATAATAGTAAACGAAATTCTTGGATTAAGGCAAAAGAATGTATTGCAATTTTTTCAACGTGGTTAAACTGTAACAAACTCATCTTAAAAACTATAGCAAAACATTTTATTTAACTTTTTATAAAAACAAACCTCACGATAACCTAAAAATTATAATCCACAACTGTAATCAAGAACATGTTCACTTTGCAATGAACTCATCAAAGTAGAAAATATTAAATATTTTGGTGTGTCTATTGATACACATCTTAACTGGAAATGACAAATTGATAAAACCATCTCTAAATTAAGATATCTTTCATATACTTTTTACCGACTTAAGGAAGTACTCGATCTTGACACTTGAAAATGATTTTTTTCCCTGGTATAATCTTCAATAATCTACGGTATTGTAGGATGGAGTGGCGCGCTTGATGCATTTATTAAGCTTTTACAAAATGCTCAAAAGCGCTTCATTAAAATTATGTATAATAGAAATAAAACATTTCCGACCGAGTTATTATTCAAAAGGACAAAAATATTCAATATCCGTAAATAATGTATATTGCAAACTATGAAATATGTATTTAAAAACCAAAATTGTATCGTAAAAAACGAAAATAGAATTAGCCCCAAAAACACCCCTGCCCCAAAAACACTAAGCGTTGGCTAGTATATGACGAATCAATGTATCTCTGAACATCTCAACGTACCTGCCTATATAATTTATATATAGGTAGGTACATTTAGATATATTATTTTATTTGTAATATTATGATGTACATGTATTAAAAAAAAATTAAATATATATATTTTATAGAACCTACAGACAAGCCGTCATGTGGGACAGCTTTGTGTGACTACATAAAACTTTTATTTAAAAATGTCTTTTCTTGAAAGTATTCAATAAATAATTTAAAAAAATAAATAACAAAAAAATCCCACATAGGCATTGCCAGTTCGTGGGTATATTTGTGTGTGTTTTAAAACAGTTAAAATTTTACTCATAAACATACACTATCTTCGTAGAGATTAAAAAATAAAATGAAATAAATAAAAAATAAAATCAGATATTACTGAATTACAATTCACACATGTTAGTAAAGATTAATAATTTGTTAAGTTACATAGGGTCAGATGTTACAGCAAGTAAATGTCTGTTTCAATGGTATTTATCCAAAACTTTATTACATTTTTATATTTGCTGTAGAAGGACATATTTTTACATTCAACGTGTAGTCTTATAGAGAGCATCATATTTTTTTGGTGTATTAAAATACGCACATCTTTCGGCAAGCCTATTTTTACACAGTGGAATTTCAAATACATTATTTAACCTATTTTTATACGCACCAGATTTAAATGTCCGGGTTAAATTTTCCCCCAAAAAAAAAAAAAAAAAAAAAAGAAGGAAAAACTAAACCCTTTCATACACTTCCCCAAATGATCATCTAGTGAATCCACGTTATGCAATTGCACTATATAAGTATTATAAATACAAAACAATACAAGAACAACATGTCAACCCACTAGAGACCAAATGGGAATATAATTCACCGACTCCAGATATTTTCATATCAGAGGGTTCGGCTCTGTGGCATTTCTAATTGAACCTATAAATCCTACTGATCCCTCAATATAAATATTTAAAAAATCTTTTGTAATCCTACATGTATTTAAAATTACTGCTTTTTGCATTTTTATATACAAATTCTTTGACAAATCTAATATGCTTAAATTTTGAATCAGATTCCTAGGTATTATGCCAGTGGCCGAAATAACAAATGGTAATATTTTTATAGTCCGAGAATGCCAAATTCTTTTAATCTCATTTCCTAAATCTGTGTATTTTCTAATTTTTTCAGAAACAGTTTTTTGAATATTACAGGAATTTGGAATAGCTACATCAATGATATAAGTTATTTTTTTAATTTTGTCATGTAAAACTATATCAGGTCTATTATGACTAATTGTTCTGTCTGTTAGTATAGTTTTATCATAATATATTTTATAAAATTCATTTTCTATAAATGAATTTGGTTCATATTCATAATAAGGTACTACATTACGGCAATCAATCAAGTTATGTTTAATTACCAAACTTTGGTGAATTATTTTTAAAACCTGATTGTGCCTAAATGTATACTCGGAAGGCGCTAATATAGAACATCCCGATATAATATGTTCTATAGTTTCGGGAAAAGCCAAACATTTTCTACATAAATCATCAATTTGATTTATATCTTTGATTATATGCTTTCTATAATTTTTAGTATTAATGACTCTATCTTGAATTGCAAGCATAAATCCTTCTATTTCTGCGCTCAACTCTCCAATACTCAACCATTTGTTTGACGAAAGTTTGTCAACATACGTTTGGTTGAGATAATTGAAGTGTTTTGCGTGAATCATTTTATTTGACCAGGAATCTAATAATTCCTGGTTAGTATTTATAAGAATGTTGGCATTCTCGTCATATAAATTTAAAGGTGTAATATTTCTATCTGCCTTGCAAATTATTTTGTGCATTTCTGAGCTATTAGCTTTCCTATGGAAAAAAATTCTAAGCATTTCTACCTGATTGTGTTTCAAAGATGTTATTTTGACTACACCTCTACCTCCTAAATTTCTAGGTAAATTAATTAGTTCTATAGCTGAATTTGGATGATGGCAATTAAATTTTGTTAACGTAGTTCTAATTAATCGTTCTAAACTATCTAAATCTGTATTGGACCATTTAATTATGCCAAATGAGTACGTTAGTAGAGGTATTGCCCAAGTATTTATTGCTTTTACTAAATTTTTAGCAGATAGATTGCATTTTAAAATTTTTCTGATCCTAGTTTGAAATTTAATCCTAATATCATTTTTAATACTAGTGTGATCTAATCTATTCGATTGCGGGTATCCTAAATATTTATAAACCTCATCCCCTTTCATACTTTGAATTTTTAAATTTCTAAATATACCCTCGTCTCCATCTACAATTTTGCCTTTCTCTATATGGATAGTTTTACATTTATCTAAACCAAAAGTCATTTTAATATCATCTGAAAAAATTTTAACTACCTTAATCATTTTCTCTAAATTTGATTCAGAATTTGAAAATAATTTTATATCATCCATATATAATAGATGTGAAACTATACCACTCTCTCTTGTATTACCCTTAATTTTTATTCCAAACTTGCTTTTAATTAACATTTTAGAAAGGGGATTCAATGCTAAGCAAAACCAAAGAGGGCTCAATGAGTCTCCTTGAAAAATCCCTCTTTTTATTGAAATGCCCGGTACTACTATTTTCTTACCTTTTAAATTAACTAGCAAATCTGTATTCCAAAAGGACATAATATTTTTCAAAAAGCTAATTATAATTGGGTTAACTTTATATATTTTTAATATTTTGATTAGCCACGAGTGCGGGACACTATCAAAAGCTTTTTGATAATCTATATAACAAGTATGTAAATTACGCTTTTGATTTTGAATTTGTTTTAAAATTACAGAATCAATAACTAACTGTTCTTTACATCCCATATGTTTTCTGCGACAACCTTTTTGTTGTTCAGATAAAATATTTTTTTCATCCAAATGAGTATATATTAAATCTGTCAAGCAAGAGGTTAAAATTTTGTATATTGTCGGTAGACATGTAATGGGTCTATATTGAGAGGGATTATTAATATGTTCGCTTTTAGGCAACATATAAGTAATGCCCTTAGTTAGAAAATTAGGAAAATTTTGAGGTTCTCTGACAAGTTTTGAAAGATTTTTTGCAAAAAGAGGATGTAAAGTAGTTAGACGTTTGTACCAAAAATTATGTATCCAATCGCAACCCGTGGCTTTCCAATTATGAGTATTTTTTATAATTTTGGCTAACAATTCAACCGATATATCAGAAAAACTCATTTGTTCAATGTCTGAACAATTGAGTTCTTCGGTTTTAAATTTTTTTTTAAATCGGTTTTCATTGTTTGTAAAAATAATATTTCTGGAAAATGTATATTTTAAACATTGTATACAGTAAATTTTTCTTATCTCTGTCAATTCAGCTTCTTGGAATAATTGCATGGAGTGGTAGATCATATCTTTATGCAACATTATTTTTAGTATTAGGTACTTTTTGGGTTATTTCTAGTGGCTTAATATGCGTATTATACACCCCCTCCCCTCCCATCCAATTATTCCATAAGTTACTGATGATTGCACCAATGCATGTCACACAAATTTTAATCTAATGTTAATTTAATCTCGAGTTTCAATTTAATGTCGACTCTGTAATTTAAATGTTTAAAAATATAAGTTAAATGCCTAAGTTTTAAAAAAAAAGCAAATGGACTAATAATGTGTTTCAAGTTCCCCAAATCAAAGCTAAATTAATGCAAACACATGGCAGTTTTATTGGTCCTCGTACATTTAATCTTCTACCAAAACACATTCAAATGACAGATAAAATATCACTTTACATAAAAGAATTAAAATTATGGCTAAATGATGCAGATGTTGAAACACTTTTTTTATAAACTCTATGTAAACCTTCATGCTTCACTTTTACAATTCTACTGTAACTTCAAGACTAACTTTATTTATTTTATTTATTATTTTTATTGTATAATCAATAATATTATTATTAAATTAATAAAAACAGTTTATTTAAAAAAAAAAAAACTTTATATATCTTCTTGAAACCGTAACAAAAATCAACTAACTTGTATGTGTCACTTTGTTACGACAATATTTTCAAAGATACATTACCTATATTTTTTAACTTTCACTTTGAAATTTACATTTTTTACTTGTACCGTCAACTTACAGGTGTAATTTAGCACTTTAGTTAATATTACCCACGCACAGGCAGTGCCTTAGTGGTTTCCCATTATCTACTTTTGTCTTGTATATATTTTTTACTTTTTTACATTATTTTTATCTTGTGTTATGTTATATATATTTAGAAAATATGTAAAAATACTTTTGAAATGTGTCAGATATAATGAGAAAAAATAAAGGAAAAAACTGTTGGAATGCGTTTTTTTATTATTAAGGCTGTAAAAGTGCAGGTACGTAGATACATCTTACTTATTTATTTATTTGTTTATTAAGACACACACAGTACATTATAATACAAGTTATAAGATGTTACATTTTTACATGGTTATGTACCTATTACGTAAGCCATTGAATGTCATTTGGTATTTACGCCTGACATATATGTAATAACTGGTTTTAAAACTTTATTAGTGAATGAACAAGTAATAATAATAATAATAATAAAAATTCGAATTCCTGTAATATTAAAAAAACTGTTTCTGAAAAAATAAGAAAATACACAGATTTAGAAAATGAGATCAAAAGAATTTGGCATTCTCAGACTATAAAAATATTACCATTTGTTATTTCGGCTACTGGCATAATACCAAGGGATCTGATTCAAAATTTAAGCATAGTAGATTTGTCAAAGAATTTGTATATAAAAATGCAAAAATCAGTCATTTTGAATACATGTAGGAAAACAAAAGATTTTTTTTAATATTTATATTGAGGGATCAGTAGGATTTATAGGTTCTATTAGGAATTCCACAGAGCCGAACCCTGTGATATGAAAATATCTGGAGTCGGTGAATTATTTTCCCATTTGGTCTCTAGTAGGTTGACATGTTGTTCTTGTATTGTTTTGTATTTATAATACTTATATGTTATAGTGCAATTGCATAGCGTGGGTTGACTAGATGATCATTTGGGGAAGTGTGTGAAAGGGTTTAGTTTTTCCTGTGGGGAAAATTTAACCCGGACATTTAAATCTGGTGCGTAAATGAGACATTTTAAAATCAAGTATTCCTGAAGCCTTTGCTAAGAACAACGAATAATAATAAGAAATTATATAAACAGTTAAAATAGGCGACCAATTGAGGAACGTTTTGACAAAGAATCTACAAAAAACTTTTTGTTCCGTGGGACAGTTTTAAGACTGTCATACCAGCAAATCATAATTTCGGTTCCGACTATACCGCTCACACATCAGCGGTAGTGAGCGGACGTTTTTGGAACTAGATTTCGTTCCGCAGCAAGCTTGGTTTCGCGTATCTACTAGGACCATAACACGCGGAGCTAGGGCTGGCTACAGTATGGGTCAGGTGAAGATGTTGAATTCTCGTTTCCAGAATTTTAATTAGTAGTAGGTAGTTATTTGTAATTTGTACATCGAAGTACATAAACATAAATATATACAAATGAAATGCGTAAACACAGTAGGTATAAAGTAGATGATATAATATAGACATGAATAAAAAATTTGTTATAATTTTTAAATATTTTGTTTTTTAATTGTACTTTAACCAAATTAACCGAGTAATATTCAGTTGGATTGTAAAAAATGTCTCATTTTGAAATATTTATTCGTGTGCACAATGGCATTATTAATAGATTAAAACGGAAAATAATATGAAATATATTGATAATAGACTAATATAATAGTGACTTAGTCATTAGAACAGAAATTATTAACAAAAACTCAATTTGAATTACACAATCACAAATTAAAACTGTCATTTTGACGGGAATTTCAAGCGCATGATGTCTGGCCTCTCTTTCGCAGTCCGTTAATGACATTTTTTATTAGTAATAGTTCAAAACAGAAATTTTACAGTATTTATTGAATGTGTAACTGTTTTTTGATAATTTTTTACAACGTGCTTACACCATATGCCTACTATAATTGTTTAATAGGCCAATTGCATCACATTTTTTTTAATTTTTTTTCCGGTTTAGGCAAATATTCTAAGACATTCTGTATTTTTTTAATCGTATTTTTGAAACCCTGGGGATTTTTTGAAAATTTCAATCCGAAAAATCAGACCATTTTTTATAAACCGGAAAGACGGGACATAATTTTATGGGTGCGAAAAAATGATAATTACATGGTCGAAAAACATTTTAAAAAAAATAACGTTTTCCACAAGAAATGGCACAGGAGAATAACGAGGCATACCAAAAATATTACATCTCATAAATATTTTTTCCTTGATACATCTTATTGATCATAAATCAATTATAATTTTCAACGTCTATATTACTAAATACAATGTAATATACTTGTACTTGTAAATTATAATAATAATAAGAAAATTATAAAATTTGATTTTATTAAAATCAGCACCACTACCATTATACCTCTAACACACGTACAGACAGCGTAAAATGTACAGGGTTCTCTTCATAACATCTGTCAAATCAAATGATAAGTTCGCAGAGAACAAACAATAAATCTAGAGAACGTTAAATGTCAAATTCAAAAAAATCGCCTGAAATCCCATATATAAAAAAATCAGTATGAAATGTTACAAAATTAATATGAACATTTTCGGAAACGGAACATTTTCATGTAGTGATGTCACGGGCCCAAATAATGGATTTATTTATTTTAAAATAAAAAAAAACTGTACATTTATAAACAATTTTACTAACATTTCCTTAATCTTAGTAAAAAGATCTATCCACATGATTTTTTCCAAGTCGTTATGAAATCCATGCAAGTGGCCTATTATCACTTGATTCATAATCACATAATCATTAACCATTAACAACTAAATATTATAAATGGAACATAACTGGTTTAAATTATATTCACTATTTTATGTACAATTACTTTATACACAACTGTATGCTTCCTAAATAAACATAAATAAAATAAAATAAAAAACACTGTTTAACAGGAAGTAACTTCTAACCAGTGTATAAAAAGTGTTTTAATTTTTTTTAAATGTAGATTTGGATTCACCGGTCGTTCTCAATATAAAACACGATCATTAGCTTTCAAAAACATACATGTATTATCAATTTTTTTTTAAATTTTTTTTTTTTTTGACAAATTAGAGAGGAGTCAGTAATTTACATTTCGAATAAACACCGTTAGTAAGCTCGAAAATCATCTATCAAAAATTTAAATAAAGCAAGTACACATTTCTTATATATAATTATTACTGAAACAAGTCTTGTAAATTAATCTTAGGGTAAAAAATAAGTCAACAATCTAGAAAAGTAGAAAATGACAAATGAATGCTTGCTAAAACCAAATAAAGATCTTATAAAAATATAATGTGAATGGATGTGGGTTAACTTTCGAAATCACTGGACACGCATAGGAATATTTTTGTAAAAGACAACCTTTTTTGTTCGGAACGAAGGAAAATACTCCAATCAAAATTTCAATTCAAAATTCTGTGAGAAATGAGAGCGTGCGCAAAACAAATCAACAAAGTTTCACGTTAATCGGGTGAATGGTATAATAGAATATATGTATATGTAATTTCATAACGCCGTAACCACTTTCTCCAGATCCGACCTGCCATGCAGCTGGTGGGTAAACGCATCCGCCGCCAAGACCTAAAAAACCTTCCCAATAAACCCAGGCACCCCTGCTAGTCACCAAACCTTGCGAACCACTTGGGATGACCTATGGCAGATGTGTTGGTTATCTAATAAATGGTTCCCGGGGTGGTGGTACCCATACTCGATTCTCGTGTTTGTTATTTTTGTAATACGAAAAATGGATATAAAAAGGGTCTACCCGCCCACCCCCTCTCAACCACCCCCCCCCCTCATACCTCCCTCCAATCCCTGCCTCCTTTACCCCCCCCTCAGCCACCCCCTCCACCTCATCCCAACTCTTCTTCAACCTCCCTCCCTTGGGAGCTGTTGGACTCTTGTGCGATATAAACATAAAAATTATTTACAATAAAAAAAATCCCATCCCCATCCCCATCCCCATCCCCATCCCCATCCCCATCCCCATCCCCATCCCCATCCCCATCCCCATCCCCATCCCCATCCCCATCCCCATCCCCATCCCCATCCCCATCCCCATCCCCATCCCCATCCCCATCCCCATCCCCATCCCCATCCCCATCCCCATCCCCATCCCCATCCCCATCCCCATCCCCATCCCCATCCCCATCCCCATCCCCATCCCCATCCCCATCCCCATCCCCATCCCCATCCCCATCCCCATCCCCATCCCCATCCCCATCCCCATCCCCATCCCCATCCCCATCCCCACCACGATTTTAGTTTCATTGCATTAAAAATTTTCATTAAATACTCCATGTTTATTTTATTAAACCTGAAAATATTATTATTCTCTCTTCTTTCCATTGATTGAGAAAATGTGTCTGTGACTAATGGAATGCTCTTATTTATGTTTTCGACACTGAGTATAAAATTTGTATTAAATTTTTGGGCTATTTTAGGTTTATCATCTTCAACTCCATCGGGGAACTGAACTTCCTTAGTGTCTCCCTTCTGTTTACCGCTTATAATTTCTTTGAGTGTAGTCCACATTTTCCTTGAATCACTTTGAGAGGTAATTATTTTTTGTCTAATATACGAATTTTTGGTTTGTTTTATTTCTGTGCTGTACATGTTTCTAAGTTTCTTATAGGTTTCCCATCTTTCTTCCGTAAATTGCATTTTACAGGCTTTATAAGCTGTATCCCTTTGTTTTTGTAGAAGATGTAAAGATTTCGTATACCAATTATTTGTATCTTCTAATATAATATTAGTTATAGGCATTAGCTCGTTTACTACTGTTTTCAGATGTCCTACTAGTTCATCAGCTTTTTCCTCCAAATTTTTGGTTTGGTCAGATAATGCTGTTGGTCTCTAGTCTTTTAACCAGTGGACATTATACCAATTTACATACATGAAACATTTCGACTTCAAGGCCCGAAACAAGCCAATGATATTGATTTATTGTTCGAATTTTTTTTTAATTTTCACTCTAAGTAAGGTAAAATAATCCTTACTTTGGGCTCACAGACACGCCCACTACACACTTGTAGCGGCTATTGGCCACAATACTTGCATACAACTAGTTGGTTCCGCTCTGGTGGTAAGGTTTTAATAATCAACCATACTTCGGGCTCAGAGTCAGAGACACGCCCACAGCACACTTCTAGCGGTTATTATTAATAATAATTTATTTTTAATTATACTCCTTATGCAATCAAAAAAATTTGGTTTAATATATAAAGTATAAGAAATTACACAAAATAACATTTTTGAAATAGGATAGTAACAAATATTAGAGATCTTTTTCTTTCAAGAACATTTAATGAAAAAAAAAATGGGGCAATGGTGAAGATTTCGTCAATGTGGAGAGACTATTTCAAGAATTAAAAAAAATTCCCTATTGAATCTCTCCTCACTCACGCCAAATATATCAATCTCGGATGAGATCTGGTTCAGGAGCAATATACTCCTCCCTAAGGCCAGCCATACACGTTAGGGTTTGCATGATGGTTATGCATGTATGCATGGTTATGCATGGTTATGCATGTACATGCATAACCATCATGCAAACCCTAACGTGTATGGCTGGCCTAATGGGAGAACCATTGGCAGTCCTAAGGCAGGAAGATAGAATAATCTATGATGACGCTGTCTAAGATAGTCATCTGGAACATTGAGACTCACGCGCTTCAAAATGGCTGAGTTCTCAATATACCCTGAAACCCATCTGGGCAAGTTTTATGGGTAAAATATCGTGATTTACGGTATCAAAGGCTTTGGAACAGTCTACTTGGTATCCACTGACTAGGGACTTAGCAACATAGACGGTGAAAACCATCAGATTGGTTTCAGTGGATCATCCTTTCCTGAAACCATGCTGTTCGGGATAATGAATGCGCCTATCTGAGGTATAAGGAATTTATGATTTATTTTTCAAATAATTTAGCAGGAGCTGATAGAATAGCAACTGTTCTATAATTATATATATATATATATATATGTTTTAATTTATACAGAATAGGTACTAGAGTTCTTAACATTTAATCGTTATTTTTAATTTTTGTATTTCAAAATTTGAATTTTCATTTTTATTTCTACTTTTCTTTAAAATATGATCTTTTTTTTCTTTTTAGTTTTAAGTATTTCTTAATATTTTTTGGAATGTTAAAATATTAAATGTACGACTACCACAACACGGGCACAAAATTTCGACTAACTTTTTCAAACCTTTCTTAAAAATAGGACATATTTTGGAATTTTTCAATACTTTAGCTTAAGTGGAATTAATACTAGCTAAGTTAAAGATTAGACATAATGGTGTTTTTAGGAACTAAGCGCACCCTTTAATAAAAAAATACGGGAACGAAGTCTGGTCCGATCGAGTGTGAGTTCTTCATGAGAGTTTTTTTTTACATTAACACCACACAGGAGGCCCTGAGGAAAATAATTTCCCTCAGGGCCTATGTCATCTTTGTAGATGCTGTGTGGAGGGTCTTTTTGAGGAAAGGAAGGAGTGAACATGGGTCTTGAAGAGACCCATGGGAGGGAGGAAACACAAAGGCCGGCAAATCGTTCCACAGCCGAGCCGTTGAACCCAAGAAAGAGTCATAGAAATGACCCGTTCTCATGTGAGTAATGTCAACCGTGTACAAATGTTGGGCGCGTGTTAGGCGTGTTTCCTGACTATGCACCGGTGCCGAGGGGATCAATGATGCTAGTTCCTCGGAGCATCTTCCATTGTAATACCGGTAGAACAAGGACAGCATTCCCACCTGACGCCTATGCTCTAAAGATTGCAGTCCGTCTGTTAAGATGGGAGAATCTATTAAACGGACCGCCCGTTTCTGCACAGAGTCAAGGGTTTTTTTTTGGTATTTTGGAGCTACAGACCAGAGGTGGCTGCCAAATTCAACCGTGGGGCGCACTTGCGATTTGTACAGGGTTAGCAGTTGGATACTATTAAAGTATCTGCGGGCCCTGTACAGTACGCCCAGTTTCTAAGAGGCTAACTTAACTCTGGTTTCGATGGAGCCCCCGTACCTGAGCTGGGGGCCTAGTCCCTATCTTTTATTAACGTCTGTTAGCGCATTAGTTACGTCACTAACACGAATTTTGACAGTTACGCTAATTTTGGTAGTCTCTATCAAGTCGTAATCCGGAATTTTTGTTAACTTAACAGATCTTAACAGATTTTAAATTTACTGTTTTGCTAACAGGCGACGCCTGTTAACGCCCCTGTATTTTGACAGTTGTCGTTGATTTTGGTAGTCCGTAAGTCAACTTTGTTAATTATTTACGTTAAATTTGACGTTTAGCCAACGGGGTCGATCGACCTACCGATTAGATAACAGACGGAACGTTTAGCTGTGTAACATTGCCGAAAGACATACTTCAAAGTTGATTAATTCGAATTTTGTTCTTTAAAAGGTTAGTGATATAATGTACTGTGAATTAAAAGATACGTCAACTAAAATATTTACCTAACCTCCGAACTTTTAGGCACATATTATGAAAAATACACTTCGTTTCAACAATTACTATAAGAAACAACTATTTATATTCAAAAATAGGTTGTTAGGTTCTTAGTTTGAGTTATTTAAGTAATTTGTACGAAACTTTCGAAAACGTCAAATGCAGCGAAGAAATCGTTTTATTGAGGAAATTTTAACTAGATTTTTGATGCAAATTTTACCTCTCAAGGCGTAAATAGTTGCTTCGTATATGTTTGCTATAATAATATGTACCAAATAGGTAAGGGTCTGTTGCAATCTAATTGATAATTTGTGTATTTATGTAGGTACGTTTGCCACAGACATTATATATCTCCGCCTGGCATACATCAACAGGGCCTTGCTCAGAGAAGAACTGAGGGAAGAGAGTGTCCGAAGACGGCAGCTGAGGGACCAGTCGAATCCTTTAAATGTACCTCCATCGTTATTTATAGGCAATTACAGACTGTCGCAAGACATATTTATGGCATTAGTTGAGGAGCTGAGGCCAATAATACCCGCACGTAGGAGAAAAACCGGAGTGCCATTGGAACTGAAAGTGAATACAACATTATTTCATCCCCTTTTTTCAGAATATTTGCAAATCCCCAATCTAACAGCACATGAATTGCTCATCACACATACATACTTCTAATATATTATTTACTTTTAAGGTTTTAACAACACTCTCGTTTCTCGCCACGGGCTCCTACCAGAAAGTGGTGGGAAACGATTTCCATTCATCCCTGTCCCAAAAATCAGTAAGCCGACATATGAATGCGATTGTGTCAGCATTAAATCAAATTATGAACCGCCACATAAAATTCCCAAGTACTCAGGAAGAGAGGAGTTCCGTGAAAAGAGGGTTTGTCTTGATTTATTATATTTTATTGTTACCTTATCTTGTTTACCCGAGGATTAAGACATATTCAGACGACAGGATATCCTAAATTATAATACATACTTACCACTGACTTAGTACCCTTTGGTTCTAATTCATTTAGCATGCGCTCTATCTTTCTTACACTGTAATGTAATTACGGTATCGAACCGCCTCATTACTGTACAATATATAATTTGAATACTTACAAAACCAACTTTATACACAAGCCTCCCCAGCTAGCTCGATCGGCAGGGTCTCGTGTTCACAGTTCGTTCACAGACTCGATTCAAGACAACTATCGTTGTCATTGATAGAATAAATGTAGGCAAGGTAAAAATAAATTAAAAGATCTCTTGTCGTTTTTAAATAACTTGCAAATTTATTTATGACTCGACGCTACTAGGAAAAGCCTTTTAACCCAATGTGAACTTTGTAATTTACTGAATCTAAAATATAATAAAAGGGATGATTGGATAATGTATAATTATATAGGTGAATTATATAGGATGGAATTATAAGGGATGATTGGATAATATATAGAACAAGAAGAGGCGCGTAGAGCTCTTAAGTGAAGGCAATTTTACAAAAAAAACATCGTTCACATAGAGATTCGGCACTAAAAACCTAGGCAAAAAGTTGTACAGTTTACATACATACAAAGTTATAAAATTTACAGTTTAAATAAAATAATAAAAAAACAGCAAAATCAACACGTCGAAGCGGCCTGTCATGAACATCTTTAAGCGCAGCTTTCTAGGCAGCGCAAGTCAGTGAGTAGTGTCCATCGCTTCTAGAATAACAGTCACGTTCCTCAGCAGCAGAGAAGTCAACATGAAGATAGAGTTGTTTGGCGGTCCATCCTTTCTGCCTACCCCTGTGGAGAAACGGCGTGATGGTTAGTTAGTTTTTTGTTAGTTATTGTAACAATAATTAAAAGCCTTATAAAAATACCTTTGCTGCAATGGGTGGGTATTGGGTATCGAATGGCAAAAAGCTAGAAAACTGCCAGAATGTCTCTGTTCAAGTTGCTGTTCACAGAACCACTAGTGTTACATTGGTAGAAGTAGAAAAGGTTAATTTTAACGATAATGAAAAGTACTATTTAATTGAACTTAAAAAATAATAATAACTCACGCTTGTACGCTTCATACGTCATTATGTATGTCTGGCCGTGTTGTAGGTAGCTTTTTTTCAAGCTAATGGGTCCCTTCCCGCTCAGCAAATGCCGCTCTCAGCTTGTTGTTGTCCTAAAACCAAAAGAAAACTGAATTCTAAAAACTACATTGATAGTTCAATACCTATATCTATTTTAATGATGATAAATTGTATATATTTCAGATTTCATGAGAAATATCAGTTTCCGGGGGTAATTGGATGTATCGACGGGACACATATAGCTATAGTAAAGCCGAAAGTCCATGAAGAGATATTTTTCAACCGAAAAGGTTACCACTCAATGAATGCTCTCATGGTAAATAAATATTTTATTTATTGAAATATTTACAAATAAGTTGATCATATTATATAGCTATAATGTAATATATCGTACGTAAACATTTTCCTCCCGCAGATCTGCGACTCCAATTTAAAAATAATAGCTATATGTGCGAAGTACGGAGGTGCATCCCACGATGCCCATGTATGGCAAATGATGGCCATCAAACCACACTTAGAAGAAGAAAATAATCGAGAAACTTTCTGGCTTTTAGGTAAACTTCTTTTATGTTTTTAGTGATTTGTTACTATGTTTTATTGTAATTATTTATTGTAATCTGAATGACGCCACTGGGATTGTTCTTTGGTCTCTGGTGCAGCACCTTGGAGACCTTATTTTACAGACAGCCCTCGTAGTTACAATACAGAAAGTTAAACTAAAATTTAAATGTGTGTATTATGTTCATATAATATTGTATTTCAGGGGATTCAGCATTTCCGTTACGGCCATATATGATGACTCCCATCTTAAATGCAGTACCGGTATCACCGGAGGAAAATTACACAAAAATGCAATGCAGGGTTCGAAATTGCATAGAACGCTGTTTTGGAATTTTGAAAGCGAGATGGCGCTGTCTCCTAAGACATCGTGTTTTACATTATACGCCAGAAATGGCAGTGAAGATAATCAATGCATGTGCTATTCTTCACAATATTGCCATTGCAGCTCACATGCCAGAACCAGGGGATTTGATTATTGAAGATGATATTAGAGAAGTGGTTAATATTGGCGATCAACCCAACGATCTCCTGCAAGGTCGGATAACTCAACGTCAGCTTGTTGAGACTCTCAATCACCAAATATAATTATTTCTAACCATCTCCCTAAAATCATCTTCAATACTCACTTCCTCTGCTCTGGTTCTGGCATTTGAACTTCAATTATCTGTTTTTGCTACTATGTTTACTTACCACAATAAATTATAATCTTTGGAGGTTTCTGACTGAAAATTGTAATTTTTGTAATTTATATGTCGCCATTATAATATCTAATGGTTAATTTTTTATTTTTGTTTTTATGCTTGTAAGCTTGCTTAAGCTTCAGTGCACCTAAATGCAATGTAGTCTCTTTCACAAGGGCAAAACAGACGATCATATTTGAATATTCAATTGACGGTAACATTTTTCATTGCTTTAATCAAATAAAAGATCTAGGGCATCTAGGAGTTACTTTTGACAGCAAATGACATTCCACCAGCACACAAATGACTTATGCAACAGAGCATATAAACTGCTGGGCTTTGGGCCCCATTTGAAGCATCCTATATTTTAAACATTGAAAGAGTTCATAAAAAATTCCTACGTTTTTTATTTTTACGCCTCTATGGAACATATCCATATTTATATCCATCGAGATTTATTCTAGGTATGACTAACTACCATTCTCTAGAAACTCGTAGATGTTTTACGTTGCTAAAATATAACCCAGCTAGTAAATAAATCAATTCTAATGCATAATTTCAGTGAATTGTTATTTTAATTTTATCCTATCGTAAACTACTGAAATATACGAAATTTTTTGCAATCCAATGTAAAAACCCCATTGGCACATAAAAATAAAAATATACTTACATTTCCGTTTCAACAGCTCTTCAATTCTATCCATCACAGACAAAATCTTGTTTTTGAAGAGTTTGTCTTCCTCCTTATCCTCCACTTTGAGCTGAAGCTCCTTCTCTTTAAGAACAAGCTCCTTTTTCTTGATAGCAATGTATTCCTCGTTATTCTCCACTTTGAGCTGAAGCTCCTTCTCTTTAAGAACAAGCTCCTTTTTCTTGATAGCAATGTATTCCTCGTTATTCTCCACTTTGAGCTGAAGCTCCTTCTCTTTAAGAACAAGCTCCTTTTTCTTGATAGCAATGTATTCCTCGTTATTCTCCACTTTGAGCTGAAGCTCCTTCTCTTTAAGAACAAGCTCCTTTTTCTTGATAGCAATGTATTCCTCGTTATTCTTCACTTTGAGCTGAAGCTCCTTCTCTTTAAGAACAAGCTCCTTTTTATTGATAGCAATGTATTCCTCGTTATTCTCCACTTTGAGCTGAAGCTCCTTCTCTTTAAGAACAAGCTCCTTTTTCTTGATAGCAATGTATTCCTCGTTATTCTCCACTTTGAGCTGAAGCTCCTTCTCTTTGAGAAGAAGCTCCCTTTCCCTGATAGAAAACTCCTTGTCTTGATGAAGGAGCTTCTTTTGCTCGGCAATCAAGAACCAATCATCGAGAGAGATGGCTCTCTCCTTAACTGAAAGTGAAATATTTTAATGTAATTTTTTTAATAAATATATTTGTTACATGCGATTCTTACTCTTTTCATGGCATCATTCCCCATACACAACAAGATATTTCAGTGTAAGTACTTACACAGTCCTGACGGCCCAGGCGTTACCGGGTGAATCTCCACTGACTGAGGTGTTGTGCAGCGAACCTCGGTGGCTTTTTTCTTAACTGAAAGTGAAATATTTTTATGTAATTTATAATAATATATTTTTTGAGAAATCTAGGGGGCGTTGAGATGGTATAGTGTGGCGTGGGCAGGTAATTTTTTTTTTTTTTTAAATCTATCCCATCTCATTACGCCCTCCCCCGTTGTGTTGAATATAATCGTGACAATAGCTATTTCGGATTCGCGACAACAGATGGAAAGTAAAAACAGTAGGGGGGCGCTATAAAAAAACATATTCTCAAAATAAGGTTGAGAACCTATGGTATGGACAAATAATTAAACCCTTGATGCTTTTGATTGAAAATATTATTTCTGAGTGGAAAATACTCTCAGTATCGCACTCAGTAAGACCACCATTCAGAATTGAAACTAGATCTGAATAGCCAGATAGATTTTCTACATTTCCTTCCCCTCAACCTCACAACATACCAAAATTGGGGATGCCATAGTCTCACTGGCTCCATATGGTTTGGAGCAGTTGGGTCTCTTATTCGGATAAAAAAATTACTTTATATTGCCCAACATACAATAAAATTATCTACTTATATTATATTACAAAATACTTTACCCACATGCTGACACGTCTCGCAGAATCTGCGTCCCGGCCGCAACTTGACGCAAAGTCGAGCTCACACATGTCTGCACACATCTGCGTCTCAGTGTATGTTGCTCTGTACACTTCCATACAATACAAAAACTAAACTAGCTGAGCAGGCTGCATGACCGATGTCTTAATGTATGCCCACCCTTACTCGTTTCATGGCATCATTCTCCCATACACACCAAGATATTACAGTGTAAGTACTTACACAGTCCTCTATCGCAGGTGGGTGTGGCCATTCTCTTCATGCCAGATGGCCCAGGAGTTACCGGGGGAATCTCAACTGGCTCAGGTGTGGCACAGCGAACCTCGGCATTTTCCAAGGTTTCTATCTGCAAACAAATAACAAATTGCCTATTAGGTTTTCACCATCCATATTAAAATATATTTGTGCATGAATATGATCTGAAACATACAATCTCAATCTCCGTTTGCCCTCCACATGTTCCGTCAATGAGCCCTTTCCCAATTATGGCCATCACTTTGTCCTCTAGTGGGGTAAGAGGTGGAACTGGACAAGTTCCACCCCCAGTTTTCCCCATCTCCACTCGAATCTTGGATGCGTTCCTCTTCGTATTCGTCTTGAGGTCCCTCCATGTCTGAAACAATTGATAAATGGTGAAACTAGTAGGTATTCAGATACCGGTGAAATAAAGTATTTAGAGTAACGTATCCATTATTATAACATGTACAAACATGCTGCCACTTGTCCCAAGACTTGCTGCATCCAAACTCGAGGGAGTTAAGCCTCTCGGCCAAATCGGTCCACTCTTTTTGGTTGCGGATGCGTCCATCCATCCCCTCAAACCTTCCTGAAGCCATTGCCGGCCTGTCACTGAGCCAGTCCACCAAGTAGTTTATTTGCGCGTTTGACGCCCTTTTTTTAATGGTCTGTAAAATAATTATTATTACACATTAAATAACACTTAATTTCAACAATTTCTACAAGAAAACAACTATTTACGTACACAAAATAGATTATTAGGTTCCTAGATTAGGTAAATTAAGTAATTCGTGCGTATTTAGTTTGAAACGAAACTACGCAAATGTCAAAAGGTCAATTTTTAACTTGGAATGAAAATCGTATTTTTAATGCAATTTTTTCCGTTTATCACGACTGAAACGATGGTTTCTCAGGTAATTATGTTAAAGTAGTTTACTTTTCAAAATGTATGCATATTTAAAGTGAAGCGGCATTACCCATTCGAGTTTGTTGCGTACAAAGTGAATTTGAGGTTATAACGTCCTTTTATATTCCTATTTGGAAAGCTCACGATATCTTACAAAATATATTTATTAATGTAAACAAATACAAAACAAAAGTAATAAATGATTACATAACTTACGGTCATCGTTGTTTCTTTCAAAATAGGTTAACCTTATACTTGAAAAGCGAAAGCCGTTGAATATGTGGGAATCTGTGACAATCTGTCAGAAATAATTCATAGACAATTTACATTTTGCATAGAGTTTCACGTTGCCCTAACTGACCGACGCTAAAATAAACCAATTGTTAACAGAAAAGATACTGACTACCATTTTTAGCAAGTTGCGACAACTTTGCTCAAACTACCAAGTTAAGCAAACAGGCTGTTAGTAAACGTAAAAGATAGGGACTAGGCCCCCTGGTCACTTAGAGTTACACCAAGCATATCGATGGAGGTCCTGTTCGGAAGGTTGCTTCCGTTGAAGGAGACTAGATTTTCATTTCGATCCCTTTTAGACGTTATCAACATGATTGGGTCTTTGAAACATTAAATTCGACAAGGTTATTCTTACCTCAAGAGAAAATACTCTCGAGGTAACCATCCATTCTTTGCTTCAAAGCCCTCCGAGCTATTGGAGTTTTTGTGCCCTTTGGGGGCTTGTCAAACAAAAAACTATCATGAACTGTACGAGGTGTAACCGTCAGAAACCACCTGAATCGACCTCTCCCTCAAAAAGTCGGCAATCCACTTACACAAGGATGCGGGAAGTCCGTAAGAAAGCAGTTTGTTGACAAGCCCTCGATGCCAAACCCGGTCAAAGGCCTTGGAAATATCCAGTGCAACCGTTTGGGCCTCACCAAAACGTTCCAGGCACCGCCCCAAAACATGCGTCACATACGCGAGAAGATCACCGCACGAGCGGTTCCGCCGGAATCCGTATTGACGGTCGTTAATAATTTTGTTCTTCTCGAGGTATGTGAGCAGTTTGTCGTTGATCACACGTTCCATTACCTTAGACAGAACTAAAACAGGGCAAAAGGTGGATATGATAAGGTTTGCTGACGATATTGCTATGGTTGCTGAAAGCGAAGAAGAACTCCAAGAGGCCTTAACAATCATGCAAAGCATTCTTCAAAACAATTACAACATGAAGATAAATAAAGACAAAACAAAGCTGCTGACTGTAGGCCGAACGCAACATCAGATGAGAGTAGAGATGTCAGGAGTTCGACTAAAGAACACCAAGGAGTTTGTCTACCTCGGGAGTAAAATAACATGGGACGGTCGGTCTAGGAGCGAGGTCAACAGCCGTATACACCAGGCTAGGCTTGCATTCAATAAAAGGTCGAAAATAATAGAATCAAATAATATAGACCTGAAACTGAGAATACTCCTCATCAAGACCTATGTATGGAGTATCTTGATGTACGGCTGTGAAACATGGTGCCTATCCGAAAGAGATAAACGGAGACTAGAGGCTTTTGAGATGTGGTCCTATAGAAGACTACTAGGAATTTCCTGGAGAGACCACATAACAAATGAAGAGATTCTCCAAAGAATCGAAGGAGGAAGGCACCTGCTCAGGACCTTGTCCGAAAGGCGTGCAAGATGGATCGGCCATGTAATAAGACAAGAAGACCTCTTGCATGCCATAATGGAGGGTATGACCGAGGGGACAAACGCTAGGGGACGCCCACGCCGAGAGTACCTGGAGGACCTGCTGGTGGACGTGCGCTGCTCATCATATGCAGACTTCAAAAGAGCCGCACAAGACAGGGAAGAGTGGAAGAAACGAATAGATGACATTGCTGCAAACCAATCTCAGGATTGAAACCAGAAAGAGAGAGACAGAACTGATGTGATCGCTATGGGGCGGTAGTTGGCTGGATTGGAGCGGTCACCCTTCTTTGGAATAGGGTGAATGATCGCTTTTTTCCAACCAGAGGGCACAGAGCCAGACTTCAGGGACATTTTGAAAAGCTTCGTCAAAATTGGAGCTATTTCTGCAGCGCACCTCTGCAATACCAGGGCAGGTATTCCGTCAGGCCCACTAGCTTTATTAATATCAAGCCCTCGTAAGACTTGGAGTACATCCCGATGCCGGATCCTCAGCTTTTTCATATGAAAACCACAGTGGGGAACCGACGGCGGGGTAGCACCTTGATCATCGAGGGTCGAGTTTTCCGCGAACATTTTGCCTAATAAGTTTGCCTTTTCGGCGGCGGTATTTGCTAGAGAGCCGTCAGGTCTGGTAAGAGGTGGCAGACTGGGTTTGCAGAAATTGCGACCTATTGAGCCCGCAAGTGACCAGAACGCTTTGCTTCCTTGCGGGTAGGCAGCCAGCTTTCTGCTGATCTGCAGGTCGTGCTCGAATTTAGACCTATTAATGATCTTCTTGCTTTCCTTCGCCATTTTGTTATATACTATTCTGTTTTCGGACGTTCAAGATGTGTTGTAGGCTCGGTAAGCCACGTTTTTTCATCGCACTGCTTAAGAGCATTGTCCACTGAACCACGGCTTTGAGCCCACACCAGTTTCTTTAACAGTGGATTGGATGAAGCCATCCATCGCGGATGTGATGACTTCACCAATTTCCTGGGCACATATTGAGAGATCCGAGGTCCAAAAACAGACAGCTGACCACGGAAAAGCATTAAAATGTGCCCGCAGACCAAACCAATCTGCTGATCTATAGTGCCACACTTTTCTCTTCAGCCGCTCGTTTGGCGGTCTGAAGGTTACGGGGATTGACTTCATCACCAGGCAGTGGTCGGACGATCCTAAAGGCGCTGTGACTTCAATCTTGTAGCCGTGTGGCACAGTGGTTAAAAACAAATCTAACAGATTGGAGCGGTGAGTCTGGACATCAGGAACCCTTGGAGGCTCCTGAACCATTTGCTCCAGTCCGTGGCAGAGGGCAAAGGATTCCGCCTCTCGTCCAGCCGAGTCCGTTGGTCCTGAGAACTTTAACCAAGGTTCGTTATGAACATTGAAGTCACCCAGGACCACAAACTCTGCCGTAGGGAAGCGGGGCAAGAGGTCATCAATAGTATTACTTAGATGTTTGAAGAGTTCGGACGTATCTGAAACGCTAAGGTTTGGTGAGCGGTATAAACACGCGTAAAATCTTACCATACTGGCAAGATTGTCACGCACCCACATTACGTCGAATCTGGAGTTCTCCAGATTCAACAGTCGCACACAGTTGACGTCAGCTCGGCTGAAGAGACAGACACCTCCTTTGGGTCTGAATTTGCCAGTGAGGGTGAAGCCCGGGCAATCCAGATAGGTGGCGTCTGTAGGCTCGGCTATCTGCGTTTCGGAAAGGAAGAGAAGGTTAGGGCGTTCGGAGACAAGGTGGTGGTGGACGAAGTTCAAGTTTTTGTGCAGGCCGCGAATGTTGGTGAAATTCACCAACAGCTTTGGCCTGCACCGGGGACTCCTGCTTCTCGCCGTTGTGATAGCGATATTACTGTTGTTTGTGCAATTCATGATTTTATACGGTTTTTTTTTGGGGTTATTAGAAAAAAGGAAGGTCCGGGAAGGAAAAGGTATTTTATTTTATTTATTTTAGAGAAAGTTGACAGCAAATCAGAGATTACAAAATAATACAATAATAAGAGTTAATTATGCCAATTATGAACTTTCCACTGATGATATATAATGATAAAGTGTGACATTGTAAGGGTATTTTCTTATTTAATTTATTTTTCAGTTACAATATATATAAAAAGGGGGGGGGGAGGGGCATAGGAATAGGATTAAGAGTCAGAGGACGGGAATTTATAGTGATTGAACTTTCTAGTTTGAGTCATGTTGCTTGGTGAGTTTTCGTTTTATGTCACGTAAAGTCGAGTTAAAAATGTCAATGTGGTGATAATTTAAGTTAAATGAGTGTGTGGATGTGTAGAAAAATGAGTTCTGTTTAGAGTTGGTCTTGCAAAGAGGGAGATTAAAGGTTACAAAGCGACTGCCTGCTGTTGCGATTTGGAACTTGCAATGATGTGTTGAAGAAGATCAGGACAATCGATAGGTTATAGTGCATGCAATTTAAAGTAGATCTAAAAAAATGCATGTGCTAGATGTACATACGTAAATTAAGTACTTACGTACGTACAATAATGTACGAGTACTTACGCAAGATAAGTAAATTCGGTTATAGTGCATACAATTTAACAGAGTAAGTACATCTAATACAATGCAAGTGGGTGCATCATAGAGTTGAAAATAATAATAATGTATAGGTATGTATTGTAATACGCATCTCAGGTCCGGCTATTGATACTATTGTTCTGATGTTGATATAATTAGATATAGGTAGGTAGATATGTTGGTAAAATTACTGTAGACAAATGAGTATATAATAATTTGCTTACCACCGCAGCAGAAAAGGCAATAGGAGTAAACGAGACCGTGATAGTCTGTCGAGTAGGTCTGAGTGTAAAGCGTGTAGCAGGTAGTGGTCACCAATAGGCGGTTACATGGTTTTCTAATTGGTTCTTGAAAAGTTTACTTGATTGGGTTAGGAATGAATTAGAAATTTTAAGGGAGAGGGCAAAATAGGAGAGGGGGGGGGGAGGTAGGTGTAATAGGAGTGGATGATGGGAGGAGGGGAATGTGTGGGGAGATACATGACTGAATAAAAACTCTATTTTACGACGCGAAGAGGATCCAGATCGACTTAAGAGATTTTCTTGAGGTCCTCTTCCTTGGCAATTAGTATGGGGGGCGAAGTAGGATTTTTCCTCACAAATATCCTACTGTTTTTTAGCCACGTGAATTTGTACCCCTTCTCCTTCGCAAACCCCTTGGCCCGAAAAAGGAGGTTTTTGTTAAAGCTGGTCAGATGGTCGTTGACATAGATGTTTCTTTCGTCACCGGGGTAATTTAAGTCCTTCGTGCTTATTCCTTTTCTTCGTCGAATTTCCGAGATGAATTCATTTTTACGTGAGCGGGAGGTGAATTTTACGATTATTGGTTTGATTAGTTTAGAATGAAGTGGGTCTTTCGCCGTGACTCTGGTGGCGAACTCAATTTCATTGGTTTTAAAGTTGTGAATACCAATTTTGTTTGCTATTTCTGATAGGATATTTGGAATGTTTTCGTTTTTATCTTGAGGTATTCCTTTTATTTCGATATTCTGAAGCCTCATCCATTGTTCCCTTTTGTTTGAATCTTCTTGCATTAATTTGATTGTCAATTGAAGAGAGGAAACGTCTCGTTCCAGATTGTCTACTTTGCTCATAGATTGTTCAAATGCTTGGAATCGTTTAGTAAAATCATCTAATTTTGAATTGTTGAAGTCGACGGATTTTTTAAGTTCAGACATGTCATCCTTTACTTGATTATTAAGGGTTTTGAGGGAGGTAAGTTCCGAGAATATTTTTTTTATTTCAACCATCACATCTTCTATAGGGTTGGTTGACGTAGCTGTTGATTGGGGTGAAGTTTTGCAGGTAATGCAACGCCAGGTTCTTTTTTTCTCATTGTTAGCCTTTCGAAATGTAGTTTCAGATGTCCCTCCGCATTCGTAGTGAAACTGCTTATTGCAGGAGTTGCAAGTGATGCCATCGGTCATAGTTAGTAGGCACTTGAAACAGAACATGTTAAAAGGTTGGTCGCCTCTGGGTTGTCAGGCGCACGGTTATGTGGATATAAACGTAAGTAGGTATAATATGGCAACGGAGCACGGAGCGCGGCACTCCAGGGCGCGGCGCGGATACACTTTGTAGGTAGTCCTAAATTCTAATATTCGGCAACGCAGAACTGCACTTTATAATATTAGTTTTAATAATAAATCAGCATCAACACTTTCGAGAAAATATGAAAACTAATTTTGTATGAATTCACCGAAGAATTTTGCGGAGTTTAAATTTATAATTTGATGTTTTAACTGTAGGAAAGCAACAACTTTGAGGGAGCAAAAAATGACGTGTGTCACACTTGATTGATTGTTACGAACTGTATGAGGGATGGGTAGGAAAGCTGGGGATTAGAGTGTCCAGGAGTGACGGACGTATGAATCCAACCCACCCACTGCGGTGCAAGGCGATGGGATGGGAGAGTCCGGCTGGAGAGGTCGCCCAATGCGCCCCAAACGCTACTGCTGGTCCCCTCCGGTCACGAACCGGCACAACAGCAGCGGCAGGGTTTTTGCGCTCGTTGATGGGGCAGCCCACCCTCAGTCGTGAGCCTGAGGGTCGGGCCCCTGTACTACCGAGCGACCCGGACAACGGTAACCGGTTGTAAAGGGTCTCCTTCAACCAGCATCTCCCAATCCGGCCCGCCACGCAGGAGGTGGGCCGACGCACTCGCCATCAAGACCCAGACAAACATTACACCATGAACCCGGGCACCCCTGCTAAGTCACCAAACGTGGCGAACCACTTGGGGTGACCTGTGGCAGAGGTGTTGGTCATCCAATAAATGGTTCCCAGGGCGGCGGTACCCATACCCGCCTACCAAATTGTGAAATGGCACTCGTAACGTCAGATTCCGTAAATATATCTAAATCGACGTTTGCTCCTCTGTTATTAAATGTGGCCGCATTATTAATGTCTAGAAATGTTAGCCGCGCCCAAGCCATGGTGTGTTCTAGACTACCATCCTTCCGAAGGGATTTTATGTAGTGCCAAACATCTTCATGCATTATGTTTTCCTCGATTTCAGACACGTTGGCTCGATAGGCCACTCGAACCTCGCGCCTGACTAACGCTCGGTAAAAACTAAACAGACTGTAACTCTGCTCCAACGCTTATGATCGGCATTCGAGATGACTTCATATTCAATAATAATAATTCATAGCTTTCGTAGATTTAAGAGCTTACCCACAAAATTATACATAGTTCTTATTGTTATCGTATTGTTATACATTATTTTCAGGTAAATTTACTTTTATACCTACCATCTTTATAATGTCCATTTTTTCAAGCTTATCTTTTTTTGTATAAAAACCGTATCTCAGTATCATACACTAATCACCTAAAAACCCATCTGGAGGCTGAACATTAGGTTAAATAAATAGAAAAAATAATTAAATGAATATTCAAACGAACTAGCAATCACTACATTTACATAAGTATATATGTACATACCTCGACTACCATAATACGGGCATGTGCCTAGTGTGGTAGTCGAAAAACCTGTAAGCACACAAAAAACACCCAAGATATTTTTATGAATAAAGAATAATTTGTTTTATTTTTATTTATTTGGGAGACCAACAGTTTACATTAATAACAGAGTATAATAATTAAGTACAATATTTGAACCATTTATAGGTTTCCACATGGGTATTGTATACAAGTAGTGTAGTGATTCCAGAGATATTTACTAATACAAAATTACACTTCAAGAGACGAGTTATTTAGGTGGGAATAGGAAGGGGGTAAAAATATGTGTGTCAAAAAATTAAAAGAGAAAAAAAAGGAAATTTATAGAGTGGTGGTTGTATTAGAGGGTATCTATAAGTATATTGTGGAGTATCGAGAGAGCGTCTGTGTGATTTTAAGGAGTGTGATGCAGAGTTGAAAATATCCAATTGTGTATAGTGTGTGTTGAAAGTGTTGGATGCACGATAGATGAAAGAGTTCTGCTTAGAATTAGTGTTGCACCGAGGGAGGCTAAGAATCATGTCTGATTTTGGTCGTCTGTTGGGAACTCGTATCTGTATTCATTCTAGGAGTTCTGGACAATCTACGACGGATTTGGCTATTTTTTTAAGAAAAAGTACATCGGCCGAGCTTTTTCGAACTTCTAATGTAAGTACGCGGCTGAATCTTGGTGACTTAGGTGTGGGCGGTAATGCGGAAATCTAAGTATCGTAGAAAAGGATGTTGAACACTAGAACAATAGATAGATTTTCCACATATGATTTTTATTGCGGGTTCCAAACTTATGACGCGTATTCTAGTAAGCTGCGGACATAAGCAAAATATAGGATTTTCATTGTTCTAAAGTTACTTAATTTTTTTTTTATCCTAGATATCTTTTATCCTAATTATTTTTTTATCCTAGATATTAAGTACTAGTTTAATAGGTTATCTGTAGAAGGTACGTAGCTGTTGATAATGCAGGGATTGATACTGGAATTATTACTTTCACAACCTCAAGGTCTAGGTCCCGATTGGTTAGTACCGCTTACTAAATAAGTCCTATCGCAGAACTCATTATTATTTATCACAAAATATACTTCTAAGGGCCTCCGCTAATGGAGAAATTGAAAGGAAACTAGTTCTCAGCGCAATTGCAATCAACCTCCATCAAAAACGATATTTTTCTGATCTGACATGTCAAAACTTGACAGTTCGTGTGGCGCTACCACGACAACCTGTCAATAATGCAATTGAAACTCCACTGCTGCGGCGACCAGCAGTGCTGGTTTTACAAAAGAATTATTTTATTTTATTTGGAAAATTTACAGGTTAATAACATTACATTCATTACAACCCAATAACAAATGTTCACATCATGCATAAATAATAAATAAAAAGTCAATAATTATTAAGTTTTTTTCGCCTAATATTACAGAGATAAGAACTAGATAAACAATCTAAACATAGTCTATATGCTGTCTAATACTGTGTGATACATAAAAGATACAGATAAGTTAAGATAAAAAACATTGAAAGTAGAAAAAATAAATTTATAATAATAATGATGAAAAATGAAACACACCAGATGTAGGATCGAGAAATAATATAAACATTAATAAAAAATAAAAAGTAAAAGTAAGATAAAAGTAAAGTGATAGTACTCATAAAAAAATAGTAAAATATAATGTGCCAATTGTATGGCTATTTAAAAAAATATATAAAATATTTGTAAAACAACAAAAAAAAAATTGAAAAACACCAGATGTTAAGTGGAAAAATGGTATTTTCAGTTGCATTGTTGACAAAATGCCATGGTAGCAGCTCACGAACTGACACTTAACATGTCAGATCCGAAAAACATCGATTTTGTTAAGGAGGTTAATTGCAATTGCGTTGAGAACTGGTTTCTTTTCAGTTTCTCCATGAGCGGAGGCCCTAAGAGTTTTATTGACGTTGGGAGTTTATGAGACAAACCCGGAGTCGCATCAGTTTCCATTTAATTTTACCCATATATAAGGCACTTCAAGTGTTTATTTTCTAGTCATATAGGTATATGTGACTGGTGACTAACGACAAAGGTGGTTTAGCAGATTTTAAATTTATGCAAACGCTGCAAAACAACTCTTGTTCCTCCCATCCACGAAGAGTTGACATGAGGTAGCGTGATTGGAATTTTCCGCAATAAACAGAACAAATTAATAAGGAAATTGCTCGATTATGCAATTCAATTTATTAAAATTATCGGAACGAATAATTATTATTTGCGATTTAAACGTGTTAAATTTTATGTCTCCGTTTAAAATCATTACTTTGATGCTGAAAACCCCTAAGTTGGAGGCACTACTGAAAACTGAAAACCAGAGAGAGAAGAAATCCTAAATTGTAGCCGAGCAATGATCTTTAACAGAACTAAAGATAAATTTTAAAAAATTGTAGCATTCTTAATGAGGTATATTTAGAATTGCCTCAAAATGTAATATTGCATTGTTTGCCAATGTATATATGTGATAATAATAAATGAGATAGAACTCTGAATTAAAAACCATGCTTTTAAAATAACAACACTTTTATTTTAGATAGCTACAATTGGATCATTTACGTAATTTAATACTAGCAAAAGACTCTATATATTAATGAAAACTCAGGAGTGTAAAAATGAACGCGGATGGCGTCATCTTTATGGTTGTTAAATGAAACTAAGCCCATGTCTAAATTATGATAAAAAGAATTTCTAGAAATTTGCAGAAACATTCTTCTTGCCAGTTCAGTGATTACATCTGAACAAAATTTAAAATGACAGTAATCCACTAAAGTAATATATAATTTTGATAAAACTTTTATTATCGTGCCAGCGGGGATTCCGAACGGGGAAGGAGAGCGGGTCATTTATGCGTGGCTCCTCCCTTCTTGGAAATTTTGTCACAATGGATGGCTTTAGGGGAGAACAACGCGCTTTCTGGGTATAAAATGATTACAAAAACAATGATTTCGTTCTTTTTTGTTCAACAATGACTATTCTATTTTACAAATCAATGATGCACGCCGCCGCATTTCGTTCGCATCACCAACTATTGAGTATTTATTAGTGCCCAAATGTTAATTTAATTTTTTTTCATGAGCACCACACAGGGGGCCCTGAGGAACATAATTTCCCTCAGGGCCTATGTCATCTTTATGCTCACCTATGATGCTGTGTGGAGGGTTTTTTTTAGGAAAGGAAGGAGAGGAGAGTTCTGGGAAGGAAAAGGGTTTAAGGGGTGGGTTGGAATCTTAGGTTCAGTATGTCCTGGTCATCCGCTTCCAAGACCTAGACAAACCTCACCCCATGAATTATATCATGGTTTAAAAAATTCGAAAAAACCGGCAGGAAGACAAGTTGTTTTCATCTTTACTTAAAATTCTTTTCATTTATACGTACTAGACCTAGGGAGAGATTTTCCTAAATTTTAATTAAATTTTTTTTAATTTTATAAGGAAAGACAAATATTCCCGGATTACGAAAAGCCTGAAAATATTTGAAAATTTCCACCATCACAAAAAGCGGAAAATGTTGCTAGTGTCCTGATTGAGGATTTAGCCAGCCGAGGAATCGAACGCAGGACGCCTGGATGGGACCTAAACGCAATGCCAATTCAGCCACTTACCGATCCTATTCACGAAAAAGACAGAAGGTACTAGAATGACGAATATCTTCAATGATATTCCTATTGGCTTTCCGAGAACGTATATTTCTTTGGAATTATATAACTATTTTATTATTGCCAGTTATAAAAACAAGCAAAAAATATTATGCTTTATTTCATAAATTCGCACACAATGAGTTAGATATTTTACATTACTTACATATTTGCTCGCATTTTTACTGTAAACTTAATGAGATATTAGAGTTATAAAGTTTATATAAGTTCCTATCAGGGACGACTTACTTCAAGATTGTAACACTTTGAATTTAAATGACATCGTAATGAAATGGTAAGGTGACAATGCATTTTTGAATATTGAAATTTGTAGAATAATTGTAAAAATGTATGGCATATTAATATATCTCTTGTTAGCGTTATTATTTCATTATACATATTTATTAATTTTTGCAAATTAATACACTATTAAGTAACTTGAGAATCGAATTACCTTATTAATGAAGCACTTAATTTCCATAACAAGTTTTAATAACAATTCTGTTTTCTTCGAGTCACGTTGTGGTGTGTTCATGACCTTTGACCCTGAACGCGTGTGCACTGTGCAGTAGTGGCGTGTGCAGTTGCAGGGGTCGAGCCTTTTGAATTCCGCTAATTTAATTGCTGTTAACTTTCAACCTATGTCTCTGCTTATATTACAATTTTTTCAAAAATAAATATAAATTCTTGTAAGACTAAATACAAAATTAAAAATACTTATTGAAAACATTACAGAGCTCATTTATAAAACTAAAGTTGCTCCACATTTAGATTTGCTCCTAGGTGTTATATTTGACCAATGAAGGAAACTTGAACAAGCTAGAAATTATACGGAACAGAGCTGTGAGATATATACTCAGGAAAGGCAAGTATGCAGAGATAACCAAATGAAAGACGAGCTAGATTGAATTCCAATAAAAATGAAACTGATATTTAATAGGTTAATTTTTTTGCATAAAGTAATGAAAAACCAAATGTTAAATACTTTAATAATGAAATTCTTTTTAATAGAGATAATAATTACGAAACCATAAATATATGTATAGTTAGATTGCCGCATATGAGAAAATCAGATTTACCAATTCATTTACAAAAATACATTACCTATAATATAGGTTTAGAATTACAGGATTAAAGATATATGGAAGAATAGATGTATTTAAAAATGGATGTTATACATACCTACTGTAAAAATATAATCTTATAAAATGAAGTGTTACCTTGTGCATATTAGTTTACATACAAATGTATTATAAACTACCAAACCCAAAAACAAAAAAAAATTATTAACTTAAATAAATAGTAAGTATAAGGAATAATTTATCGGCCTCTGTGTTTCCCCTCTTCAACAACACAGATATCTTCAAGGCCTCGGTTAATTCAGTTCTTTCCGAAAAAAGATCTCCCACACAGCATCTCCAAAGAACGTATGAGTCAGAGCCACCAGTATGAAGTAAAGTGGCTCTCAAACCATAGGTTCCGCACCACTACTCCGTCTTCAGTGTTTAAGCGCTGTCGGATCCTTGAATTGGTTATTCAGTTACCGAAGAGTGTCAAACTAACAACTAGCTAAAATGTTTTATCAACTAATAGTTTTAGTTTTCGCGGTGTTGTGTTGTGCGGAAGATCAGTTTATAGATGGTATGTACCTGCTTACTGTATTATCAAATTGCTCCTATAATCGATTCATTATATGGCTACTATATGGTCAGAAGGTACTATAAACTATTGTAAATAAATAAAAATAATCTATTTAAATGCAGACGACTCTCCGTTTGTGAGTGACTTTGATTCAGAGTTTGGATGAATTATGTTGCAAGAACTGCTTTCAGAATTAAAGTCCTCTAAGGGGTTACATGGGTCATGAAGGTTAGAAAAGAGTATTTTTTAATATAATAAATAAATTCTATTATTTGAAATTTTAAGCATACAAAAGTGCAACATTTAAACAATATTTTAAAACAATATTTTTAACAAATTTTCTTCCAAAAATTTGAAAAATTCAGCTCGTGGGGCATAGTTTCCTAAGACCCCTTAAAAATGTCCTTGCGGTGGACAGAATAACTCATGATAGCTTCATCTGAAATTAAAAAAAAAAAAAAAAACATTTTTATGTACTTAATGTACTGTTAGTAGATAAGTTTAGACAGTGTTTGAACGACGGAAAAAATAGAAATTTGAATTTTTGTCAGTGTTGTATGCATAACAGTACAATTTTCAGTGCGTTATTATAGAGAATAGGTGTAAATTTTCTAGTTTCCATATTTTTTTACTGACCAAAGATATTCAAATACAAAATAATATCTTTGATACTAAGCTACTAACAAAGAAACAAATTGTTTTTCAATTTCAAATGAAGTTATTTCGTCCACCGTTTTTTAAAGGGTCTCCGGGAAACAGGTCCCACCAGCTGAATACTTCCATTTTTTGTGGGAAAATTAAAAAAATATATATCGTGTAAATGTAACCGTTTATGTGCTTAAAACTTTAAATAACATAATTTATGTATCATATGTAAAAAAAAAATATATTTTCATATTTTTTAAATTCTATTATTCTTACATAATAATTCAAAATTCCAAATAAATAAGCTGAGGTTCACATTAAATAAAACGGTTACATTGAATATAAACATGAAATTTATTTAGTTTATTATGACCGAACGGTTTCGCTTAACACAAGCATCGCAGACGAGAAAATCTCAAAAAAAATATTTAAAAAACTTATAATTTCTGTTTCTAAAAGTTTTATAAGTACGTTTTTCCGACGTTTTTTTTTTTAAAGTTCCCAATTTTTCCGGAAAAATGTTTTTCACTGGATCATGCATTTTCCAACATGAAAAAAATCACACAAAATAAGATCGAAAAGAAAATGTTTTTTGTTTAACTTCCCTACTCATTAATTTTCAAAGCTAAAGTTTACGGTTTTCCTAATTTTTCCGGATTTTTACATCAGGAAAATTTTCCGAAATTAAAAATTTCCGAACATAATATTTAAAAGGCAAATGTCCTTAAAAAATTCCTGATAAATTTCAGGTATTTCCCAGAAAACATTAATTCTTAATAAAATTATTTTATTAAGTTTTCAAACTTAAAATAACAAAATCTTACCAAATAAAACGTTTTCCAAATGTAAAAGTTGAAAAAATAAATCTTTTAAGCCTAGCTTCATGTACCTGCTACGATATTCCTGCCACGGTTTTTTTGGGCCTGTTGACTTTGTTGCCACAGGATCGCCCGATATTATTTTTCCAAACGGTTTTCATAAAAATCGAAAATTTGAGATGTGAACTTTACCAAATTGGGTGAAGTAAATCATAAGGACGCAATGCCCAGCAGCAAAAAGCAGGGTTTTTATCTGCTAGTTAAAAAGTAACTAACTAACCATCAAGCCATTCCATAGGCAGAGAGGACGCACCGCCAAACTACTCGGTCTTGCCACCCACTCCTTGCCTCGTTCACATTCGCACATCGTCTCATACATGCTCTTCTATTATTCTGACTCTTGACATGGCCCGACTCAAGTATCTGATTCACTTGGTCGTGCCATGTCTTTCTCGAGCGTTCCCGACTTTTTCTACCATTCACATTTGCGTCAAATATTCTCCTTACATTCCTTTCCTCGTTAATTTGCTTAACATGCCCAAACCATCGGAGCGTTCCTTTCTTAATCTTACTTATTACGTTTACATCAGCCTTGCATACTTTGCGGATCTCCACGTTTCTCACACAATCGTGCATGGTTTTACACATAATAAGCGTCAGGGATCTTATTTCTACAGCATTCAGTCAATTTTCGTCCTTTCTCTGCCAGTTCCATGCCTCACTGCCGTACATCATGGTAGGTACCAGTACAATAAACAAGAAGAATAATACACAAACAGTAAAATTAAATAGATAACTGAAGATTGATTTAAAGCATGAACACGCAAGAAGTGAAGGTTACATTATTGCTTTACTTTATTTTCCCCAGAGCCTCCTGTATGAAACTCAAGGATAAACTTAAAAAAACAAATTGTTATGCCCTTATAAGTTATAACCTAACCTAACCTAACCATCTAAAATCACTAATCAAATGAACTTGCAAAAATGATAATTGACAAATTTAGTTTCTACGGAATAATTATAATATCCAGTTATATGACGACCGGCGTAGTGCAGCGGTAAGGCGCTTGACTCGCATTCCGAAGGTCGCGGAATCAATCCCGGCGTGGCAAATAAATTTTATTTGATTAGTTTGTCTATTTCACAATTTATTCATTTAAAATAATATATAGTATATTTGCGGCACGTTCCAGAGTGGAAGATACTCTCAGTATCGCCCTGGTGTAAGACCACCATTCAGAAATGAAAAGTTGCTTTAAATGGCTTCTGCCGTGTTTGGTGACCAGATCTGAATAGCCAGGTACTTCCCCACCTTCCTCTTCCATATCTTCTTCCCCTCCTCACTGCCTTCATTCAGCCTCACAACATACCCCAATAGGGGATGCCATAGTCCCACTATGACTCCAGACGGGAGCAGTTGGGACTCTTGTGCGGTATTCAAGTAAAAAAAAAATCCAGTTAAAATATATGTGATACGCTTTGCTTGTCAGATTGCTATTTTACAAGTTGCCTTTTACCATTTTCCTTGTACACGCATAAATTGCAATGTAGAAAAGGTCACGTTGTTGCTAACCTTCCAGCGTAGAATCAACTGCGCAATTGTACTAATACTGTATGATATTGAACTGGTCTGCTGGTCTTCCGGGCAACCAATGTCACCAGTCACCACGCTACACGCCGCTGTGCAAAGGATTCAAAGTTCAAAGATAAATAAAATGTGGAAGATGAAAAAGAATCTTCAGAATAATTATTACGAAACCGTTTTGTTCTTTTATTTTTTACATTAACTCCAAGCGGGACATCCTGAGGCATAGGTATGTTTTCTTAGGGTACAGTGTGTTGAGGGTCTTTATAAGGAAAGAAAGGACTTATGAATCCATCCCTTCAACAGTGTTGCAAGGCGATGGGTCGCGAGACGCATCCGTCGCCAAGATCTAGACAAACCTCACCCGATGAACCCGGGCAACCCTACTAAGTCACCAAACGTAGCGAAACATTCTTGGGGTGATCTACGACAGAGGTGTTGGTTATCCATTATTTGGTTTCTGGGGCGGCGGTACCCATATCCGCTCCCAAAATGAATATTATTAACCACTCGGACCCATAAGCTTGTTTTCACGATAATATAATATTACCAGACAATGTATGAGGCGTACTAACTAACTAACTAACCATCACGCCGTTTCCCCGCAAGGGTAGGCAGAGAGGACGGACCGCCACACAACTCGGTCTTGGCACACACTTTTTGCCTCACTCACATTCAATGTATGAGGCGTACCTGACTTATTTTAATTTGATTCACAACTACATAGGTGCGAAATGCGGTTAAAAATAATAACAAAAAAAACGCTTTGGGTAAACATATTTTCGTTAATTATTTTCACAAGGTTAGTTGAGTCCGTTTGTAGGTTATTAAATCGTCCGGTTGTTTGCAATTTCCAGATAAAAACAAGATAAGGAAAATGTAAATAATATTGAGGTTGTAAAAGGTCGCCTATTAATATATGCACATAGATTACTTCAGAGAACTGACTGCATAATTCACTGCAATGTCAGATAAACAAACGGAATTGTCATAATTAATTTTATTTATGTGAATATGACACAATTCATGTTCCGACAAGACCAACAAGACAATCCAATTTATTTAATTTGCCCCCATGTACGAGTAGAACTAACATTAAAAAACTTCCCCAATTCCCCGATTCTTCTACGCCTTGAAGGGGTGAATTATTTAATTAATTAATTGTTTTTGTGTTTAATTCGTAGAACTCCATTTTAATTTTTAGAAATTTAATTAAAATTAAATTTTATAATGTTATTATCGAGTTCTGCAAGTATTTTAGTGTGTATTTTATACAGACAGTTGTAACTAAAATACATTCTAAAATACTTGCAGAACTCGATAATAACATTATCAGATTTTATTTTAATTAAATTTCTGAAAATTGAATCTTTTAAATTTACTGAATTTAAAGTTAATTTTCTTTATATAAATAGAAAGGCGTCATTTGCGCCTTTGAATTTTTACCTCATGTGGGTAATTTAAAATATTACCTGGCTATTATAGACTTAGAGAGGTCTTGTATTTCATCGGTAGGGAAAAATTGTTATCTAAAAACCCGACTAAAATTGCAAGTTTTCATCATCATCAATCTCCATCATCAGGACTAGCAACCGACGGTCAAGTCCTTGTTTATTCCGCATTTGCCTTCGGGAAAGAGGAAACTACGAAAAACCTCATCCGGGAAGATTCGGCCGGCAGTCAACATGAACCTGAGCGGCCTTCAGTGACATCAGTACATGAAGTCCTGCATTGTGTGATGTGGGGTGTGTATGTGTCTGTTTTTATGTGAAATATATACTTTATAGGAATTTTAGAATAAACATGCATAAACAAACATATTATACAATATTATATAGATAGATATATAAACATAAGTTATAAGGCGAGGGGTCTGGAAGTTAGGAATACCTACTGCTCACTTATACGTCCGCGTCTGAACTTGGTTCAAACACAAAACTTTACAATATATTCATTTTTAACAATGCCTTTCAGAAATACCGAATAGAAGTAACGCGTACCAACGAAAATGAATACAAGAATGTGGAATGTATCGGGAGCATCTCCTATCCTTACACTGTGTTCCTCTTCCTCTCCTCCTCACCTAAAATTAATTTAAAGATATAATAAAACTCCATCTCCAAGTACCTAACCTTAACAAAGGAGTCCTTTTTCTCTTGCCTTAAATTAACTATTTTTTGGCAATACTGATTAAAAGTACATATATAGTTACATCGGTTACATAGGCGTCGATGACACACGGCGAGTTTACAAGCTACTATCTGGGAAATTCACTATCTGTTAGTAAACTCGCCCAGTGTCATCGTGTTACTTGCTAACTAGCAGCGACTAGCAGATTGTTGACAATCTACGAAAAAAAGTTGAAAGGTCGTCAACTTTATTCGCCTACACGCTTGCTCCGCTTGTTCGTGATTGGTTTATTTATGTTTCCAACATGGCTTCCGATAAACAGCTGATTTCGACTGTCAAACATCTGAAGAATTAGTTCACGCAGGCGTCGTTATTCTTGTCACTGGCGCTGGCAGCGGCCTCAGTTTCCTACGCTTCTGAGCGAGTGGACAGTTTTGTGTGTCATCATGACAATCTCATCATCATCATCATCTGTGGCTCTACAACCCAGGTCGGGTCTTGGCCTCCAGCAGAGCCTGCCTCCATGACTGTCGGTGTTGTGCTGCGTTGCGCCAGTTTCGGATGCCGATGGTGCTTGCATCCTTCACCACTCCATCCAGCCATCGAAGCTTTGGTCTTCCAACTCTTCTCCGACCCCCAGGTGCACCATCCATAATTCGCTTTGGAATATCTCCTTCGCTCATACTCTGGATATGTCCAGCCCACCTGAGTCTTCCAGTTTTGATTTCCTTGGAGATATTAGGGTCCTCGCAAAGATCGTATAGCTCCTGGTTGTATCTGATACGCCATTCTCCATTATCACAGACTGGGCCGTAAATCCTTCGCAGCACCTTCCTTTCAAAACTTTCTAGGGCTCCTTCATCACCCTTACTGATTGTCCAGCATTCCGAACCATACATAAGAACAGGTCGTATAAGGGTCTTGTAAAGCAGGACTTTAGTTCTTCTGGTAAGGTGGCGAGATTTCATATGCTTCTGTAGCCCAAAGTAGTATCGATTTGCAGCTACTATTCTTCTTTTGATTTCGCTGGATACATTGTTGTCATTTGTCACCATAGTACCGAGATATACAAACTCGTTGACAGTTTCAAATGTATAATTATCTATCTGTATACTTGGTGGTTTCTGGCGTCCATGTACGGGCATATATTTTGTCTTCCCCTCGTTGATGACCAATCCCATGTTCCTTGCCAACGTAGCTAAGCTTTTAAACGCCGATTTTAGTTCATATTCTGAGCGTGCGATGATATCTATATCGTCAGCATAAGCAAGGAGCTGAACAGACTTGTTAAAAATATGGCCTGTGGTTTGTATACCTGCATTTCGGATGGCCTTTTCCAGCGCTAAATTGAATAAAATGCAGGCAAGTGCATCTCCTTGTCTTAGTCCATTGAAGGTCTTTAGGGTGTCTGACAGATCCTGTTGTATTCTGACTCGGCACTCAACATTAGACATTGTGAGCCTTACTAAGTTTACCAGTTTTCTTGGGATATTAAATTCATCCAAGGCTCTGTACAGTCTTTCTCTATTTACCGTGTCATAGGCAGCCTTAAAATCTATGAAGAGATGGTATGTATCAACATTAAATTCTATTGTTTTTTCCAGTATCTGTCTCAGTGAAAAGATTTGATCAGTTGTAGATTTCCCCTTACGGAACCCAGTTTGATATTGGCCAATTATGCCATCCGAATATTTCATAAGCCTACCACACAGTACATTTGATAGGATCTTGTATGAGATATTCAGCAGCGTTATGCCCCTATAGTTAGAGCAGTTCATAGGGTCTCCTTTCTTGTGAAGAGGGCAAATTATTCCACAGTTCCATTCACTTGGCAGAGTCTCAGAGCACCAGATGGATTTAATGATATTATATATATGGACTTGAAGGTTCTCTCCGCCATATTTGAATAACTCTGCAGAGATGTTGTCAGTTCCAGGTGATTTATTGTTATGTAGACTTTTAATGGCACCCACTACTTCTTCTAATGTTGGTGGCGGCTCGACATTGTCATCATCATTAGTACCACCATCAGTGATGTTTCCATCCCTTGTCAAATTTTCACCCACACTCTCATCTACACTTCCGTTTAGCAGAGCATCAAAATATTCCACCCATCTATTCAGAATTCTTGACTTTTCATTCAAAATATTTCCCTCGCTGTCGTAGCACATTGTAATTCTGGGCTTGTATTCTTTTCTTTGATGGTTTACCTTCTGATAGAAAAGTCGACTTCTGTTTTGGGCCTTGGCTAGTTCCACTTCCTTGATTTGGTTCTCGAGAAATACTCGTTTCTTCCTTCTGTGCAGTTTTTTCTCATGCTTTCTTAGTTCTCTGTATTCCATCTCTGCTTGCCGTGTACGATGTCGCTGTTGCATTCTTAGATATGCGTCATTCTTCACATTGGTTGCTTGTTGGCATTCTGCATCGAACCATAATTCTCTTGGTTGTGTTTGCCTGCTTCCCAGAACTTCGTCAGCTGCATTGGTAATCACAGACTTAACACCATCCCAGTATGAGTTAATATCATGTTGTTCCACATGGTCGCTGATGTCATCCAACTTATGATTTATGGTTGTAATGAACTTTTCTGCTGTTTCTGGTACTTTTAGGCTTTCAATATCAAATTTATTTGTGCGTGATCCCCTCTGTTTCTTCACGTTTGATATTCTACTCCGTATTTTGGAGATAACAAGGTAATGATCCGAGTCAACATTTGCTCCACGGTATGTTCGTATGCTCATTAAATCAGATTTATGCCTTGCCTCAACAAGTAGGTGGTCTATCTGGTTAACATTTCTACCATCTGGTGTTCTCCATGTTCCTTTATATATATATCTTTTCTTGGGAAACATGTGCTACTCACAATCATATTGTGGGACGTTGCAAAATCAATTAATTTTGTACCATTATCATTAGATTCTGCGTGCAGGCTATGTGCTCCAACTGTAGGTCTATACACTGATTCCCTTCCTATCTTTGCATTAAAATCCCCTATCACTATCTTGACATCATGGTTTGGGCAGTCCTGATAGGTTTTCGAGAGCTTTGCGTAGAAGGTGTCTTTTTCTGTATCACTTTTGTCTTCTGTGGGTGCGTGGACATTAATAATACTATAATTAAAGAATTTTCCAGATATACGAATAAGTGATATTCTATGATCAACCGCGGTAAAGCCTTTGACCAAATGCTTTACCCTTTTTGAGACAATAAAACCTGTTCCAAATGCATGATCCTTCTCGTGACAGCTGTAGAAGATGGTACAGTCACGCTTTTCGATTGTTCCCTTTCCTATCCATCTAATCTCCTGGATTGCTGTTATGTCAGTTTTATATTTAGCAAGTTCGTCTAAGAGAATTCTTAAACTTCCTGCGCGATACAGAGATAGTACATTCCAAGTAGCAAGTTTAAAATCGTTATCCTTTATCCGTTTGCCGGGTCTTTTCCGAAGTCCAGTAGTTGTTGTCCGAGGCTCTGTGTTTGGCTTCGTAATATAGGTTTTTTTTTTTACGAGAAGAGGTTATTGGCCTCTTGCTCAACCCCCTACCAGGAGGACCAGGGTTTTTCTGTAGGGGTTTTCCTTCCCTTAGTTGGGGGGGGGCCCGATTTTATGGCGTCGGACATTCGCCATTCATCCTCTCCTATCTGCTATGGCTGCTGGCATTGCCAGTGGCCACATTGCCCAGGGCTCGCGGACGTGGACGCTAGGGGTAGGACTATTGGTAGTGTTGCTAGTGGAATGGAATGCAACTATGGCATTGCACGGTACTTAACTGATGCATACTTCCCAACAAAATATGCATCCCCGTGACCCTACCAAAATTGAGCCCTTCATGACAATCTCACTCGCCGATTTACCAGCTTTTAAACTTAGTAGATAGTAGCTTGTAAACTCGCCGTGTGTTATCGACGCATTACATAAGGTTTTAACAAAGAAACAAAAAATTGCCTTTCCTCACCATAAAGAGACAATGCTCTTGTGTTTGGTGAGGGAATTCTAGCTCAATTATTAAATTAAAGGATCATGATCGATTAATTATAGTAATAACGGCTATTGTAAATAATAATAAGGTTAGAAAAAAATGTAAAATTTAAAAATAAAAATCATGATAAGTTTAAAAAATCGTAATATAAATTAAAAATCATTATAAATTAATGAATCATGTAAGTTAATAACAAAAATTATTGTAATTAGTAAGTAAAGGATATGTAAGAAAGAACGCAAGATTTATACAATAGTAGACTTAAAGATATAGAAACTAAGAAATGAGAGAGAATGAAAGAATGAACGATTTATAAAATAGCAGACTTTAAGATATAAAATAAACATATTTGTGACTCTTATAGCAGTTTAAGGTATTTTTTTAATTTCGGCTTAAATTCCTGCATATTTTCGATTGTTTTTAATTTTAATGGGAGGTTGTTATAATAGATTATAAATAGGAAAGATAGGAATTTTGAATGTGCTTAGTATTAGATTTTGGGATTTTAATAATTTTCTGGTATCTTGCTGATGTATTGAATTATAAGTTACGAGTATTTAACTTATTTCTTTGTAAATTTGAAGTATTGAATATTTTTTATAAATTTTGTCTATTGTAGGTACATTGAATATTGAAAAAAGAATTTCAGTAGAAAATTTAGACGGTTTTTTCAAGATTACCTTAATTAACAATCTTTGAACTATTTTGAGTGGATTTAAAATATTGTCATATGTTCTTCCCCAGCCAATAATACCGTATTGTAATATAGATTGAAGTAATTGCATAGTACACTCTTTTTAGGTTTTCTAAGCTTAGAATATTTCTAAGTCTAATAAATATATAAATACATTTCCTAATCCTTTTGACGAGTTCACAAAAATATGTTTTCCATTTAAAATGTTGATCTATATACACACAAAGATATTTGATTTTGGGAGTTGGACTAAGTTCCACAATCTTGATTGCAATCTTGATTACATTTACTTTGGTGTATTATGATGTTTAAATCTGGTTTTAATTTAAATTTATTGATAGAGAATGGGATACATTTTGTTTGTTCAGTATTTAAAGAGGGGAGATTTTTATCGAACCAATTTTTCAATATGTTAATATCAATATTCGCCTGGTTATTAACAGTATTCCAATCGGTACCTTCAATTATGTATTATGACAGTATCGTCAGCAAAAGATGTTATTTTTTCGTTTAGTTTTTGTATGAATATGTCATCGTGAATATTATATCGGGCCGTTTTCGCCCGCTGATACTCGTGTGAATAGAAATATTTGTACAAGTGTGAACTGTTTCTAAGTGTTATAAAGACATTTAGATCAGGAACCAGCAGCCTAGAATCCACAAGAATAAGATAACGCAGTAGGTAAACCTACCTTTTCTCAAGGCATTTGAGCAGTTTCAGAGAATTATCACTTAGTTGATGAAAGCACCCGCAAAACAAACGAATTTAAATCGATTGCCGCAACCAACTGTTATAAACTAGTGGCAATTTTTTACACATTTTATTTACTATTTACTTATACCAAAGGTATAATATCACAGATTATACCTTTGGTGTAATATAATATTCATTATAGCGGACTTATTACTAACTTGGAAGCAAATTTCTTCCAACCAACTCTATAATCTCTATATCTATACTTATCAACACAATATGGGTCAATCAACGCCAACTGTTTTTAGTTTTTTTTAAACTCACCAGAAATTTAAATATTGTAATATGTGATAGAGAAAAAAGAACTTTTAAAATTAATATTACAAAGCCTAAACGTTTTACGGTCGTAATAAAAAAAAACGTATTTTATTATTGTATACAAACCGTTTTAAAATTGCATAAGATACCTACTGTCAAAAAACTTACATACTAAGTATTAATTGGTAGGAATATACATTATATCAAATAGTAAGGTACTAGGCTCCAGTGACACAAGTAGTAACCTAGCAATCATTAGAAAGTTATAAGTAATAATATTAAAATTTCCGATTACTTTTCGTTCTGAGTAGTAGGTATTATGAATACTTGGTGAATATTGTGAGTAATTCCTTCAGTGCCAAATGACTACTTTTCGTGCATCTCTAGCGGAGAGAAAACTTAAAAATTAAACAAAAATGTTATATAGTCACTTAAAAGTATACATACACCTATTAATGAGACACTTAGGAAAAACTAAGAAAATGATTTTAATAAAAACATATATTTTTTAACATTAATTAATTTGGCATTTTCAGGAGCCTTTGGTTCCTAGGGAAGGGCAATCGCCCTCTACCTATCTGGGAACTGATATCAGTCTCACAAGAGATAATAAAAGAGTCGTTCAATTTCTAAATCCGCTATATCAACTTTCACTAATTCGGAGAAAACCGCAAAATACTGTCACATCTATAGCGTAAATAAAAAATTGCATTTTTTATTTTTATATAATGAATTTATTTATTTAAAATTTACGGCACAAAGTGCCATTTACAAACATGTGTTATTTAATATATTTAAACAGTCATAGTACAGTGAAGAAAGATAAAGAAAAGTAGAGAAAAAGAGAAAAAATTTCTAACAACTAATGAAAATTGAAAAATTAATTTGAGTAATATACATTCGAAAAGTGTTCCTTTTTCAATGTATGTCTAGAAATATTTAAATAATTTGGATAAATAAAATGGATGTAGCGGATTTCGATACTCACTTCGTGATTTATATTGAATATAGAGCGTTTTGAAACTCAACTGACCTGAGGGGCGTGTTTCTGCACCCGCCATCTTGGCAAAATAACTGCTCGTGATTGGGTGAATTCCGTTATAGCGGGTTTTGATAGTAACTTCTTGAATGATATAGCGGGTTTTGTTTCTCACTCGCAGTTTTAACATGTTTTTTGGTCGTGATAGGGAGATTTTATAACGCAATTTTAGGTTAGTCTTGTTCCTCGCAAAAATGTGAACAAGATGTCACACTCAGATCATTTCGTCAAAACATCGGATATAGCGGATTTTGAAATTATAAGACTATTATAACACTTTACACAACTTTAATCAAAATAAAATGGCACCAAATTGAAAAAATTGAAATATTGATATAAAACTACTTTTGTACATACACATGTCATGTAGGCTCACATTCATTAGTAATGGACTATTTATTTGATTGAATTGTGTTATTTCACAAGTTAGTATATATTTGCTGCACGTTCCAGAGTATAAGATACTATCAGTATCATTCTGGTGTAAGACCACCATTTAGAATTGAAATGTTTTTTAAACGGCTTTAGCCGTGTTTGGAGACCAGATCTATTTAGTTAGGTACTTTTCCACCTTCTTCTTTCCCGTCTCCTTTCATTCAGCCCGATAATATACCCTAATTAGTAATGCCATAGTCTTACTGGCTTCATGTGGTTGGGAGCAGTTGGGACTCTTGTGCGGTATGCTCATTTTAAAAAATCATAATATTACTGAAAAAATCATAACTTAACTGCAATTTGCCATCGCCCTAGATAATTTAGCCTATCTAATTCTAGGATTAGGGATTCTCGTGGTTCATTTCTACTGTTTATCTTTTTTTAAATTAGCTCCACACAGGAGGCCCTGAGGAAAATAATTTCCCTCAGGGCCTATGTCATCTTAGGGGATGCTATGTGGGGAGTATTATAATGTTAGCTATTAACATTAAAAGATTTAATTATTTGAGATAACATTTATTTGGAATACTAGTTGACATGTTGAACAGAGAGTGCAAAGGTACCAAGTGTGTGATCCCATTTCCGGATCAGCCATAGACAATAGTTGTATCATAGAGACCTTAACATAACATCTCTCTTTTTTTATAAAAAAAAAAAAAAAAAAAAATTTATTTTAATTAACATAATAAATTTGAATTTTCATCTCTTGTCTCTAAATATTTTTCGACATTTTTTCTTACTACTAAATTATGACATTTTTGACAAAAATTATAATGAAAACATAGATATATATTTAATATTTTTAACAAACTAAAAACAGTCTTCTTCGTTAGACAATGCATTTACATTTGCATGAAATTATATAAACAAAACAAAAATATTTTTTCTTAAAAACTATGCATTTTATATATAAACAAAATTTAAACATATAATATGTTTGTATTTTATGTAAACATCTTTAATTAGTTTTACATGTATCTGTCAGGAATCTTCACAACTCTTCCTGATCTAGTAATGACTTGACTTGAGGTAGATGGAACCGCAAAATCTAAACTTGGAAAATACACTCGACTAGTATTCTGACTTTTATTTATTACTTCTGATGATTGACTGTCTTGTTGACTTTTTTCTTGGCTATTATAATTATTATTTTCATTTGACTTATCATATCTTAAATGAATTCTATTTCTTCTATATCTATTTCCATTTGAAGTTTCAATTATGTATGACCTTGGACTTTTGTTCCACAACTCTTTTACTATTGCTGGCTCCCAATGACTTTCTGGTTTTCTTTTAAAAACTACTTTATCCCCAATATTTAATGGTTTTAAATTCTGACTACCTCTATCGGCATATTTTTTCATTTTATTTTGACGATTTTCTGTTTCTTTTTTATATTCTTTAAATTTGACTACTTTTGGTTTTAATTGACTTTTAGTAGACGGTAAGTTACAACGAAGTTGTCTTGACATTAATAATTGTGACGGAGAAGGTAAATTCTCTTTTGGCGTTGTACGATAATGTAATAATGACAAATATGGATCGGTTTTATCTTCTTGACATTTTCTTAAAATATTTTTAACGATTTTGAGTGAACTTTCTAGTTGTCCGTTTGACTGAGAATGATACGGACTTGTTGTTATATGATAAATATCCCATTCATACGTAAATGATTTAAATGCGACTGAATTGAATGGTGGACCTCCATCACTGACTAATTCTAATGGTATTCCATGTCGACTGCAAATTGATTTTAAATTTTTTACTACTACGTCTGCTGTGTAATTCTTATTCATATTTGCAATTTCTATAAACTTTGAGTAATAATCAACTACTACTAAATAATAAGTATTATTAAATGTTAAAATATCTACACCAATACGTTCCCAAGGGTAGTTTGATATTGGGTGCGATATAAGTGACTCGGGTTGATTAGATGGTTTAAATTTTAGACATGTTTGACATCGTTCAATCATATTTTTAATATCTGAATTCATATTTGACCAATATAGAAAATCTCTAACCAATTTCTTTGTTTTTATAATCCCTTGATGCCCTTCATGCATTTTCTTTAATATTTCTGGTATCATAACTCGGGGGTTTAGGATCACAGGGGCCTATCTACAAAAACATAGTTTGAGATAAACGCAATTAAAGTTTTGAATGCTTTGAAACTCAGAAAATAAAAGGAATTTAAGTAAACAAAAAATATTTTTCAACGAACATATTATCACACACTTTGAAAAACATATTTTTAAGTAATTATTAAAGACTTGTGATGATTAAAAAATATATATTTGTGAAAAACGACTGAGATATGCCTTTGTGTTCCTAACTATACAGCACAAGAGAGTTAGGATCACAGGGGCATATCTACAGTTTTGATACTTTGAAACTCGGAAATTAAAACACATTTAAGTGTAATACTTTTTTATCAATAAACATATATCGTCACATTTCCTAAATTACATTTTTACACAAAAAAAAGATTTTGGCAACTAAAAATATAAAATTATAAAAATTTACGGATTGCCTTTGTGTTCCTTAATATTAAGCAATACTTTAACAAGGGGTGATTTAGATCATAGGGGTCTTTCTACAAAAACATAGTTTTGAGATGAAGATTTTAGATGCTATTAAACTCAGAAAATATAGCATCTATCAGTCCAGCACACTGCATAAAAAACACTTTTTATAGTAATTATCTTGGGCCCGGTACAATTGAATAAATTTATTGAGATATGCCTGTGTGTCCCTACTTATACATATATTTAGCCATTATTATTACTTACAAACATGTAAACTCCTCTTGATTCCTATTTATGAATAGAGAAATATAATAATTTTAAAAAAAAAATCTATGAACTATCAGTATTTTCTAGAGCGGAGCTATTTTTTTCCTCTTTCGTTATCTTCACACACGAGGCCCTGAGCCAAATATTTTCTCTCAGGACCTATGTCATCTTTGGGGATGAAACACAGAAGTCGGCAAATCATTCCACAGTCGGGAACTCAAGAGTCGTAGAAACGACTCGCTCTCAAGTGGTAAAGGCTAACTGTGTACACATGTTTTGGCGTGTTTCCCAACTGTGCACCGGTGCCGACGTGAACTATGACGATAGTTCCTTGGAGCATCTTCCATTAAAATATCGGTATAGCAAGGAAAGAATTACCACCCACACCGACACGTTTGCTCTAAAGATTGCAATCCGTTTGTAAAGACAGGGGATTCATCAAATTCACCGCCCTTTTCTGCACATTCAAGAATTTGTTTCAGGTATTTTATGGCCCCAGACCAAAGGTGGCTGCCAAATTCAACCGTGGGGTTATTCGTACATAGTTAGAATTTGTGTATTATCCGCAGTATTTGGTGACCCTATACAGTATGCCCTGTTTCTGAGGGGCTAACTTGGCTCTATTCGATGTAGCCGCCATTCCTGAGCTGGTCATTTAGAGTAACACCAAGCATATCAATGGAAAGCTTATTGGGAAGATAGCTTCCGCTGGCAGAATAATACCCACTGTTCAAAAATCCTTCAAATCTTTAATATTTTCCACTGTAAATGGTAGCATTATATTGACCGGTCAGTGGCTGAGTTGGCATTACGTCTGGATTTCTGGATCCCATCCATGAGTAGTATGTTCAATTCCTCGGCAATGTTCTCCATCACGACACAGGCAATACTTTCCCATTACTGTGATGGTAGTGGAAGTCTTTAAAATATTGTTTGTCAGTTTATTCGTAAACCAGAAATGTTTGTCTTTATAAAAAAAAAGAAAAAAGACAAAGTTCTTCAAATTCATAGAAGGGTACTAAATATTTCATCAAAATTATATGAAAAATCGATCATTTGTGTATTATTTTTTCGGTACCAATTGAAACTATTTGATAATCAGCCAATTAACGTCGTGTTCTTCCCCTGAATAACAAGTGTTAGGTCAGTGTGACGCTAGTAATAAGATTTTTGTTTAATGTCACAAAGCCATAACAGGCAATATGCCCTTGTGCTTCTAATTTTATGTCTAAATTTCTAGATTTGCTCATCATTATCTCTTAAACGGCTGTATATTCGAGATAGAGCTTTGTGTCACTAATAGATATGATTATAACATTACCAAAACCAAGCTTAACTCAAAACACCAATTTTTGTAGTTAGGCCCCTGTGATCCTAAACCCCCGAACTGAAGGAATTATCAAAGAATGACCTTTAAAAACTAAATCGTTACACACGTTTATTTCTGATTGTTTATTCCAATATTGTTTAACTAAAGAATTAATTTTATTTTTGGATGTCGGCCAACCTTCAATGTAGTACTTTATTAAAATTTGTAAAGCTGCATCCTCTCTAGTTGCTTTTTTAATTTCTTCTAATTTTTGTGGTGTTACTGCCATGTTATTAACTATAGTGTTAACATGTAAATTAATATCACTTTCAAAAGTTAATGTTTCTGTGTTTGGCAATGCCGACCTTGATAATGTATCTGCAATGTACAAATTTTTTCCGGGAATATATTCTACAATGAGATCATATTTTTGTAAATCTAGCATCATTCTTTGCAATCTGGCTGGTATGTCATATAACGATTTTTTAAATAAAGTAATTAATGGTTTATGATCAGTTTGCACATATACGGTTTGACCATATAAATATTGATTAAATTTATAACAACCACAAACTATAGCATATAATTCTTTTTCTATTTGTGCATATCTAGTCTGTGCTGGTGTGAGTGTTTTTGGAGAATTTGCTATTGGTCTTTTGTCTTGCATAATGACCATACCTACTGCTGATTTTGATGAGTCAACAGATAATGTAATCGGTTTATTTTTATCGTAATGTGTCAAAATTGGTTCTGAACTAATTTTTTTTTTTAATTCATTGAACGACTTTTCGTGATTTTCATCCCACAAAAATTCTACGTTTTTCTTTAATAATTGTCTTAATACATTAGTTTTTTCTGACATATTTTTGATGAATGGACTTAAATAGTTAATCATTCCTAAAAATCTTTGTAATTCTTTTTTATCTTTAGGTGACTTCATTTCCCTAATAGCACTAATTTGTGAATAATCAGCTTTTATTCCTTCATCACAAAATATATGACCTAGAAATTTAATTTCTTTGACGTTAAATTTACATTTGCTCATGTTAAATTTTAAATTATTTTCCCGTGCCTTATCTAACACTTGTTTTAAAGATTTGTCGTGACTCTCTTGATCTTTTCCAAAAACTAAAATATCATCAATAAATATTGTTACTCCTTCAATATTTTCAAATAATTCTTTCATTACTCTAGTAAATATTTCTGAAGAATTTTTAATACCAAAAGGTAAACGTTTGAAACAATATCTCCCGAATGGGCTATTGAATGTACATAATTCTGCACTTTCTTCATCTAACGGAATTGACCAATATCCTGATGTTGCGTCAAGATGAGAAAAAATTTTTGCTCCATGAACTCTATATCTAATTTCCTCAAATGTTGGTAATGGATAATGTGACCTTTGTAATGCCTTATTTAAATTTTTGGGATCTAAACATAACCTCAATTTACCATCACGCTTCTCTACGATGACTAACGAACTCACCCATTTTGTAGGTTTTGTAATTTTTTTTATAACGTTTTGTTTTACCATTCCATCTAGTGCCTCTTTTAGTCTGTCCATTAGTTTGAAAGGAACTCTGCGTTGAGCATCTATTGTTGGAATTGCGTTCGGATCCACTGACAGATGACATGTGTACGGTGTACATCCAAGACCCTGAAACACATCGTTATATTGCCTTAATAAATTTTCAGTATTTTTATAGTTCACAAAAGAATTTTGATAAATTTTTTGAACTAAATTAATTTTTTCACACATCTTTAAACCAATTATTGTTTGGCATTTAAATTTACATACTATGAATGATATTAATTGACTTTTGTTTTCATTGTAATAATATTTTAAATTACATTCTCCAATTATGGGTACATTAAATCCTCCAAATGCTGTCACTTTAGCATTCGTGTTTCTTAGTAACGACTTAGGTATTTTTAATTTATTAAAATTTTCTAACGAAATCATATTTGCCATCACTCCTGTGTCGATTATGGCGTTTATTTTACAATTATTAATTGTTATTTCAATTATACAATTTGTATTATGCAAATTATTAACATTTTGGATATTAATATAACTTATAAATAATTCCTCATTCACATTGTTAGACTCTGACTTGATTTTAAAATCATTGACTGGAATATTTAAATTAGACATGTAACAATCATAACTTTGTTTGTTTACATTTGAATTGTTTTGACAGATTTTCTGAGTATTATTATTCAAAATTAGTTGACCACTCTTATGTACTGAATTATTTTGACAATATTTATCTAAGTTCAAGTCTAAATTGATTGTACCAATATTAAAATCTAAATCACTATTATTATTAGAAAATAACATTCCTACATTATGTTTAGAATTAATATTTTTACTGTAGCACATTTTCGAAAAATGACCAAAGGAATGACATTTGTGGCACTTAACTCTCATTGCCGGACATCTGGTGCGATGAATTTCTCCGCATCGTTTACATGATTGTACTTTTGAATGACTTCTCTGCGAGAATTGAAATGACCTTTCCTTTCCGACTGGATTAAGACTTGTGTACTGGTTTGACTGACTTCCAAATCGATTCCTTGATGGACTTCTTTGGTTTCTTGACGGACTTCTTCGGTTTCTTGACGTATTCCTCAATGTATCCCGACGACTGTGAATATTATGTATTTCACTAGTAGAATGAAATTCTTCTTGAAGTTCTGTTACAGCTTCATTTGACAACAACATATTTTGAGCAATATTGAATGCTTTGTCAGTGTCTATATTGGATTGTTGTAATAGATTTTCTCGAATTCTGAAGTGTTTTTTGTGCATATTTATGATAAAAATATCTTTTAAAATATCATCTGCCATATTTCCAAATTCGCATGACGCAATGTACTTACGAAGTGACAATAAAAAATCTTGAAAATTTTCATCTTCTCTTTGTCTTCTTGTGAAAAATTTATATCTTTCCATTGTTTTATGTTTTTTCGGGGTAAAATAATCCTCAAACTTTTTAATAACCACGGCGTATTTTGCTGTCTTATTATCGACATCGGTCCATGTGTTGAAAATTTCGATAGCATTCTCGCCCATTGAAAATAAAAGTAGAGCAACTTTTTTGGAATCTGTAGCGGTATCTTGATTGCATGCTTGCAAAAATAATTCAAATTTTAAGATCCACTTTGACCAGTTGTGTGATAGATTTCCGTCGAAACTCATTGGCGGACAGGCGTTTACACTCGCCATTTTTATTTTTATTTTAATCACTTAGAATCTTTTCAATCTTTTATAATTTCACGTAACGTATTATTTTTAAATAAACTTTACACTTGAGACTTTGATGTTTTTTAACTTCTGATACCATATTATAATGTTAGCTATTAACATTAAAAGATTTAATTATTTGAGATAACATTTATTTGGAATACTAGTTGACATGTTGAACAGAGAGTGCAAAGGTACCAAGTGTGTGATCCCATTTCCGGATCAGCCATAGACAATAGTTGTATCATAGAGACCTTAACATAACAGGGAGTTTCTTTATGGAAAGGAAGGAGAGGAAGTTCTGGAAAGGAAATAGGTATAAGGGATGGGTAGGAATCTGGGAGTTAGTGTATTCAGGCGTAATAGATGTATGAATCCACCCCTTCAACTACGGTGCAAGGCGGTGGGTCGAGAGATTCCAGCCGGAGAGGATAAAAGATCTCGGTCAACCAGTCTCTCTCGATCTTGCCCACCACACAGCAGGTGGGCAGATGGTTCGGACGAAACCATCAGACCTGAACTAACCTCACCCCATGAACCCGGGCACCCCTGCTAAGTCACTAAACGTAGCGAACCACTTGGGGTGACCTGTGGCAAAGGTGGTGGTTATCCAATAAATGGTTGTTGGGGCGGCGGTACCCATACCTGCCTCCCAAATTTAAAATCTATCTTCGTTAATTGTTTTAGGAGTGTTACGCCGTGTTGCGCTACCTCCTTCTTTAGCCGGACAACGTTTCGGACAACGTTTCAGTATCCATAATCAGGGCAGGTGCCGACATGATCTGCCGGATCTGCCCTGATGATGGACACTGCAACGCTATCCAAAATGTTGGCTAAAAAAGGAGGTACAGCAATACGGCATAACACTCCAAAAACCAATAACGAAAATGCTTTTGGCCGTGAAAATATAAAAACGTATCTGAAAATATATCTGTTTATATTGTACGTTTTTCACTTTGTTATTATTGGACAATAGATCAATAGATCAAACAATCTGTAAACAAATCTAATAAGTTAATTAATTTGAAAAAAAACATTTTGATTGATTGCGATGAAACTTTGATGAGTTGCTGTGTGTACGCCCGCGAAGGTTTCTAAGTACACCGGTGAGTTCTGGCTTTATAAAATTCGTATACAAATTTTGCAATAGTGGCGCGAGAAAACAATTTGTTTATTTAAGAGTCATTGCAACGCACGCCGGGAACTCGCTAGTTATTTCATAACAAAACGGTCTATTGCTACGCGCAACTTTGTTATAAAGGACCGCTCGCTATCTTGAAGGTTAAATGATTGTTTTGTAGGATTGTTTTCAATTATAGAGATCTCCCGGCCCCCCTAGCATGGTCGATCGATATAGGTTTTATCGAAAATGTCGGTAACTTGTCATCGCTCCCGAGCACGACTGCAGGCCACTAACGAACAAATAAAAGTTTACGTCAAATAAAGTAGGCACCCTTAGTCGTTGTGAACTGTTGTGTATTTGTTGGCGGCCTGCAGTCGTGCTTGGGAGCGATGACAAGTTACCGACATTTTCGATAAAACCTATATCGATCGACCATGCTAGGACCCCTGGTCGGACAAAAGTTATATTAATAGATAGATGTGAAGGGGCTTACGTCAGAGTAATGACTGCATAATACACCGCCAATATTAATATCATCTATCCATAGTCATCATCTACTTTATTAATAGATAGATGTGAAGGGGCTTACGTCAGAGTAATGACTGCATAATACACCGCCAATATTAGTATCATCTATCCATAGTCATCATCTACTTTATTTATGTGAATACCGCACAAGAGTCTTAATTTTTTTTTTACAATGACTCAACACAGGAGGCCCTGAGGAAAATAATTTTCCTCAGGGCCTATGTCATCTTTGAAGATGCTGTGTGGAGGGTCTTTTTGAGGAAAGTAACGAGTGAACATGGGTCTTGAAGAGACCCATGTTGTAGGAAGGAGGAAACACAAAGGCCGGCAAATCGTTCCACAACCGAGCTGTTGAACACGAGAAAGAGTCAAAGAAGCGATCGTGTCACCGTGTACATATGTTGGACACGCGTTTGGCGTGTTTCCCGACTATGCACCAGTGCCGAAGGGATCAATGACGCTAATTCCTAGGAGCATCTTCCATTGAAATACCGGTAGAACAAGGATAGCATTCCCACCCGACGCCTGTGCTCTAAAGATTGCAATCCGTCTGTTAAATTAGGAGAATCCATCAGACGGACCGCCCGTTTCTGCACAGAGTCGAGGGTTTTTTTCCATGTATTTTGGGGCTCCAGACCAGAGGTGGCTGCCAAATTCAAACGTGGGGCGCACTTGTGATTTGTAAAGGGTTAGCAGTTGTGTACTATTAAAGTATCTGCGGGCCCTGTAGAGTACGCCCAGTTTTTGAGAGGCTAACTTAACTCTGGCTTCGATGGAGTCCCCATATCTGAGCTGGTCACTTAGAGTTACACCGAGCATATCAATGGAGGGCCTGTTCGGAATATTTCTTCCATTGAGGAGACTAGATTTTCATTTCGATCCCTTTTAGACGTAATCTTATGTCTTTGAAACATGAAATTCAACGAGATTATTTTTACCCCAAGAGAAAACACTCTCAAGGTAACCGTCCATTCTTTGCTTCAAAGCCCTCCGAGCCGTTGGAATTTTTGAGCCCTTTGGAGGCTTGTTAAACAAAAAGCTATCATGGACTGTACTGCATGTTGTGAGGCTGAAGGTAGAGGGCAGGGGAAGTAGATGGAAAAGAAGAAGGTGGGGAAGTACCTACTAAAGCTTTTTCAAAAAACGTTTCATTTCTACATGGTCGTCGTACACCGGGGCGATACTGAGAGTATCAAACCCTCTGGAAAGTGCCGCAAATATAATCTTTATATTATTTATAATTAATAAATTGCAAAATAACATAAATCAAATAAAATTTACATGCGTATGTCGGAATTTGAACCCACGACCCCCGATCGCTAATCGGGAACCTTAACCCTCAACCACAGAGGCCGTCATTTGATAAAATTTATGATAATCACCGGATTGTAATAGCCATTTTATGGCGTTGAAATAAATAAATAAATAAATAAATAAATAATGTATAATTTAAATTTTTGTGTAAAAACCCATCCTTAATATTCTTTCAGGAATTCAAATTTATCTACGCACAATTTTTGAGCGCAGTTTGACAATATTGATGTAGAAAATATTCATCTGAACTAAAGAGCTTTGTTAAGTACCAGTGTTTTTTTTTCCTTCAACCATCTTGGTAGTCTAGTCAGTCAGTCTAGTCATTTAGTATTTTAACGATCACAGCGCCCTCCATTTTGTCTTCTATTTGTTGAAATACGCAAAGGTCCCACCTACCCATGAAAAATCATCACAAATTTTGTCTTCTATTTGTTGAAATATTTATTTGTTTTTTATTTGTTTGTTTGTTTACGCCTTAATGGCTTTTACATATAAAATAAATTGTACAGGAGCATTATAACAAGTATGCAGTATCATAAGTATATAGTACATAAAATGATAAACAGAGCTAGAAAGATGTAAGTAGGCTTAACATGAGTAGGTATCAATATTCGAGTAATTGTTTACAAAGGAGTTCAACCAGCGGATTCGTATTTGGGCTCACGCTACATTATATTCAATAATTATTGTCACAGTATCACACAAAATGTGATTCCAAATATACTTGAAGCATACCGGTATTGCAGTGGTGTAAAACATTTTTAACGATTAATATAAAAGTAGGTAATTTTCTTGTAATTAATTATTTTTATTTCTTTTTTTTTTATTATATTTTTTTTACTATCATAAATGTACGTATGTTTGTTATTATTATGAAAAAGAAAAAAGAAAAAAAAATAAAAGGTACACAGTAATTACATATGTAAATAAGTAAGCAGGTACTATGAATGTAGTTATCATGAATGTAGTTACAGAGCAGTGGGTATTAAGTTTGTTACTGTTAACAATGTGAAACATTTAAGGAATTTTACATTAGTTTGTTATTATCAGAAAAAAATAAAATAAAAGGTACACAGCAATTACATATATGTACAAAGAAGTAAGTTGATACTATGAAAGTAGTTACAGAAGAATGGGTATTAAATTTGTTACTTTTAACAATCTGGTACATTTAAGGATTTTTGCATCTGCATACGTATATGCTTTTTGAAGGAAGCGATGTTTTTATAAAAAAATATATCGACAGAGCAAGTTTCATTCCCCACACGATGCTATCTCTGAAGACAAGAGTTAAACATAAAATTAGTGCGAGAAGCAACTACGTTAAATGGAGCATGGAGTCTGGTGTTGTAATTGTTAGGTACTTGATAATTTATCATTTTCACAATTTCAGGGCTATCCAAATATCCGTTGATAATTTTAAATAATAATAAAACATCACAGATTTTTCTTCGCTGTGACAATTCGGGTAATTTAAGCAATTGCATTAAATAATTATAATTTAAATTTTCTATTGGAATTTTTAATTTGTAATTTATATGCCTTAAAAATTTATGTTGTACTCTTTCAATTTTGTGTAAATGCACATTGTATAATGGCGACCAGAGAGAGGAATTATACTCAAGAATACTTCTGACTAGCGTTATGTATAGCGTTTTGAGTGTATTAGTATGCATTAGATCTTTGGACAATCTTAACACAAAACCGAGACATTTAAGTGCTTCATTCGTGATTGCATCAATGTGGGGGACAAATGTCATCTTGTTATCAAAAACGACACCCAGATCCTTTATTAATGTTACTGTAGAAAGATTCACATTGTTAATGTGATATTGAAAGAGTATTGGATTTTTATTTCGAGAAAAACTTATAGATTGACATTTGTTAATGTTTAAAAATAAATCATTTATGTTACACCAATTATATAATCGATCCAAGTTGTTTTGCAATACAAGACAGTCCATTAAATTTCTTATAATAGTGTACATTTTCAAGTCATCAGCAAACAATAGGAAATGGATACCTTCAAATATTGAAACAATGTCATTAATAAATAGCAAAAAAAGAATAGGACCTAGATGAGAACCTTGGGGCACCCCACTTGAAGCTTGAATTTCGTTTGACATATGGTTAGATAGTTTAACGTATAGTTTTCTAGATGTTAAATAGGTCTCAAACCATTTTAGTAGATTTCCTTTTATCCCATATACTTTTAGTTTGTTTAATAAGATTTTTTGGGAAACTTTGTCGAATGCTTTGCTGAAATCTGTGTAAACTGCATCCGTTTGCAATTTTGAATTTAGATTTTCTGAAATATATTTTTCGTATATAATTAAGTTTGTAAGTGTAGATCTTCCGGATATAAATCCATGTTGGTGGGGGGAAATGATTTTGCGAGCCTGTAATATAAATTTTGATAATACTACGGATTCAAACAATTTAGGTATCGCTGATTGTATGCAAATAGGTCTGTAGTTAGAAGCATCCGTTTTATCACCCTTTTTATAGATGGGACTAAGGAAACTGATCTTCCATTTTTGAGGGAAAAGGCCTGATGCTAATGATATATTGAATATATTGGTTAAATGACCTTTTAAGCTAGATACACAGTTTTTTAAATAAATTGCTGGTATGGTGTCTGGGCCAGCGGATTTCTGACTATCTAATAGTGTAATTTTACGCTAAACATCGATTTCATCAATAAGAAGGTCGTTAAAATCAATAGAAATATTTGAGTTGAATTGAGGTATTTGGTTATTAGATGAGTTTACATCATATACTTCGCCAAAGCATTCGGCAAATAAGTCAGTAATTCCTTGAGGTGTATCAGCAATTTTACCATTTAGACGGAATACCAGATTCATTACTATTCAGATTGTTTGCAAATTTGAATAAATTTTGAGGTTTATTTTGTAACGATTTCTCAATATTTTCCAGGTATTCTTTGTAACAAGAGATCGATAAGTTTTTCACCCTTTTGCGTAAATTAGAAAAAAGTAGATAGTCATTTGGAGCTCGAGATATTTTGAATGTTTTATGTGCAAGTTTTTTTGACTGGATAGTACAAATTAGCTCTTTGCTAAACCATTTGGGGTAATTGAATATCCTACATTTTGTAATAGGGACGTACAGTTCAATTGATTTGTTAATTATACAGTAAAAAGATTCTATTAAATCATTGATGTTATTACAATTACTAATGAAGTTCCAGTCTGATTTAGCGAGAAACTCGTTAATCTTAGGATAATCAGCTTTATAAAAAATTGATTTTTCTTTAAAAGACTCTAAATTTAAATTTTGTAGAGAAATATGCTTAACAAAAAGTGGTGGGTGGTAGTTATCAATTGTTGAAACATTGTCATTTGCATGCACTTATAATGAATTCAATCAATCAAACATTTTGTCTTCTATTTGTTGAAATATTAATTAATGCAATCAATCACACATTTTGTCTTCTATTTGTTGAAATATTAATGAATTCAATCAATCAAACATTTTGTCTTCTATTTGTTGACATATTAATTAATTCAATCAATCAAACATTTTGTCTTCTATTTGTTGAAATATTAATGAATTCAATCAATCAAACATTTTGTCTTCTATTTGTTGAAATATTAATGAATGCAATCAATCACACATTTTGTCTTCTATTTTTTGAAATATTAATGAATTCAATAAATCACACATTTTGTCTTTCATTTGTTGAAATATGCAAAGGTCGCACTTACCCATGAAAAATCATCACAAATTTTGTCTTCTATTTGTTGAAATATTAATTAATTCAATCGCCACACATTTTGTCTTCTATTTGTTGAAATATTAATCAATTTTTTTTACATCAGTCCCACACAGGAGGCCCTGAGGAAAATAATTTCCCTCAGGGCCTATGTCATCTTTGAGGATGCTGTGTGGAGGTTTTTTTTAAGGAAAGGAAGGAGAGGAGAGTTCTGGGAAGGAAAAGGGTTTAAGGGGTGGGTAGGAATCTGGGGTTCAGTATGTCCTGGTCATCCGCCTTCAAGACCTAGACAAACCTCACCCCATTCAATCAATCACACATTCTGTCTTCTATTTGTTGAAATATTAATCAATTCAATCAATCACACATTTTGTTTTCTATTTGTTGAAATAATGCAAAGGTCGCACTTACCCATGAAAAATCATCACAAATTTTTTCTTCTATTTGTTAAAATACTAATTAATTCAATCGCCGCACATTTTGTTTTCTATTTGTTGAAATATTAATCAATTCAATCAATCACGCATTTTGTCTTCTATTTGTTGAATTATTAATGAATTCAATCAATCACATATTTTGTCTTCTATTTGTTGAATTATTAATGAATTCAATCAATCACATATTTTGTCTTCTATTTGTTGAAATATTAATGAAATCAATCAATTACATATTTTGTCTTTTATTTGTTAAAATATAAAAGGTTGCACCTACCCATGAAAAATATAATAAATAAATAATAATCATAGTAACATATCCTGATGAAGACAAAATTGTTGTCGAAACATGTTGATATTGTTTTAAATATAGTGGTTTTATACAAAGTAATAAGTTATTCATTATATGAAAATGATGCCACAAAATAAATTTGCGAAGTTTGAAGAAGTAAATAAATAATTCCACCCAAATAATGTTTTTAACTACTGAGTAGTTTCATAGCGTCTTCCATATAACTGTCATACAAAATGACAACACCTGTTGAAAATAAAACAAACTTTTGGTGAGTGATGACGTCACACGATTCAGTACACATACGGTGGTTTTCGGGGGATTGTGAAAAATTGAAACTTTGGCAATTATTGACGACCCACGGCCAGGAAGGCCCATCGAGGTGACCACTCCGGAAATTATTCAAAAAGTCGAAAAAATAATATTAGAAGATGCCCGACTAAAGAAGAAACAGTTCACAGAAATGGTTGGAATATCAGGTATAACCATTTTCAAAATTCTTCACGACCGTCTTGGCATGACTAAAGGCAGCGTAAGATGGGTGCTGAGAATGCTTACACTGCCTCAAAAACAATAGGGCTTGGAGTGTTCTCGTGCATTTTTGGCCCTCTGTAGGGAAGACAAAGGTGGAGAATTGGCTCAAATTGTTACTGATGATGAAACTTGGGTTCATCATTATATTCATTATGAACCTGAGTCTAAACAGGACTCTATGCAGTGGCACTAGAAAGGCACATCACCACTCAAGAAGTTTAAGGTGTTACAATCGGCTGGGAAATCATTGTGACAGTCTTTTGGGACTTAGAAAGAACCCTGTTGATCGATTACAAAGATAAAAGAGATCCATAACCGGAGATAACCACGCTTTGATCCTAGAGCAATTAAAGGAAGCCATAAAAGATAAAGGGGAAAATTGACCAAAGGTGACCTCCTTCTGCACAACAACGCACCTTTTCACCAGAGCCGTGTTGCAATGGCTGCTCTGCAGAAGGTAGGATTCGAAATTTGGCCACACCCACCCTACAGTCCTGAATTGGCTCCCAATTATTATTACCTATTTCCAAACATGAAAAAAGAACTTCGTGGGAAAAAGTTTTCAAGTGATGAAGAAGTGAAGGATGCAATTTCGGCGTATTTTTCAAACAAATACAAATCCTTTTTTGGGGTATATATACGTTAATTTAAAGATCCGAGAAATGTATTTCAGGGTAGCGGGTAAATATATTGAAAAGGAAAAATAATTTTTGATTTTTATTTCCACTCCTTACCGCCCATTCCGCGAACTTAAAAACGTCCCGTATAATCAGTAATACCAGTTGTAACCCATCAAGATCTCGGGAAGTAACTTGATTTGCCAAGGCAAAAAGAAACTAATTTTGGTTTCATGAAAATAGCCGTTAATGGTAGGAAATTGCGGAATAGTAAAAATTTCCCACTCTGTCATTATTGTTCGCGGCATGTTCCAAAGTAATAGATTTAGATTTTTAATGTATGGGTACCGCTGCCCAGGAACCATTTGTTGGATAAACAGCACCTCTACTGTAAGTCACCCTAAGCCAGGGGTGCTCAAACGGTCGATCGCGATCGACCGGTCGATCGCGAGAGTTTTTTGATTCGATCTCGAGAAAAATTTGCCGATGTAAATAGATATTCACAGTTTTTGTTTTAGTTGATCCTCAATTAAGAAGACCGCCCATTTTTCATGCCTCTTTGTTAATTATTTATTTGTAACTTATATTGTCAATGGTGGCGCCTTTTTGTTGTTGTTTACTCTATCCTCATCTATGATGTATTTGGTCCCTATAGAAAAAAATCGCCAAAATAATGGAATATTCATGGTGAAATATTGTCGAAAATTGTCCCCTTTAAAGCCAAAGTTGTTGATCTAGTTTCTAGTGAGTGGTTTGGTTTATTCATGAGTTAGTTAGTTGTGACTTGGAGGCGATACGAAGTTTATTAATAAATAATACAAAATGACTGCGGTGAATAGATCACTCTTAATATAAAACCAGTTATGTGATCGGAATGTAAAATTTCAGTTGTAGATTTATCTGCTGACATACTTCGAAGGAAAACATTTTCTTATTCGACGTGCAGTTATAAAATTCTAGTTGCATACTATATACATACGTGCTACCAGAATAAAGAAAAATCATTTTCATCTGAGTATAGTTTTAATTCGCTGTACGGAGATTTAATTTAATCAAGCTCATAATGTAAAATTTCTGTTGTAATATTTCGGAGGCAAACATTCTCTTATTCGAGTGCAGTCATAAAATGCAAGTTGCAGATCATGTATGTGCTGCCAGAATCAAAGAGAAACCATTTTAATGTTCTGAGTGTAGTTTTAATTCGCCGCATACAGATTTAACGTAAACCAGTTTTGTGTTAAAAATATAAAATTACAGCTATGGATTGGAAGGAAAACGTTCTCTTATTTGAAGTGCGGTTATAAAATTCTAGTTGCACACAATTAATGTGCTGCCAGAATCAAAGAAAAACCATTTTCATGTTCTGAGTGTAGTTTTGATTCACCGTATACAGATTTAACTTGAACCAGTTTTGTGTTCACAATACAACAATAAGTTAAACAACAAGTTGCCGATTCACCGTGTACCGAGTGAAGCTTTGCATTTGAGTTGCATATTCCGCAAAATTCTGAGAAATTTACTATTCCGTGTGTAACTACTATTTCGGAACTGTTACGCAGAAGCGATTTAAAATTAAAACCATTCCCGATTTCCAAGAGCAGTTATAAATTTGTAGTAGAATTTATAAACATGATGATTTCTACCCCCCCCCCCCCCCCTGGCGCTGCAGCCTGTCAGAGTCGAGTCGATCGATCGGAGTATAATAATATTGAAGTAGATCGCCAGCAGTCTAAGTTTGAGCACCCCTGCCCTAAGCGGTTCGCTACGTTTGGTAACTTAGTAGCAGTGCCCAGATTTAGTGAGGTTTGTCCGAGAGTCTTGGCGGTGGATACATGTGCCCACCAACTGCGTGGCAGGTCGAATCGGGAGAAACTGTTTGAGGGAGACTTTTGGCTTCTTCAGCAGGACTCTCTCTGAACATCGCCTCGGCCCGCAGTGGAAGGGTTTAATTTAAACATTTAGTCTTTCCAGGAGATACTGACCGCTATTTCATACCCACCCCTCATACCCTTCCAGAATTTTTTCTCATTCCTTTCCTCAAAATACCCTTCACTTAGCATCCCCAAAGATGACGTAGGCCTTGAGGGTAAACATTTTCCACAGAGCCTCCTGTGTGGAGGTGGTGCAAAAAAATATTCTCAATATGGCCTCGCTGACAGACCACCTTTGGTGGTTGATTGGTTTCTCCATGAGCAAATGGCCTTAGAGTTGCACCAAGGTTGGGTCCACCAGTGGATAATGATGATGATTTTATATTTCCAGAGTGCGGATTGGAAGCGGTTGCTTTAACGCCCCTCGTGAGGATGGGACTGGGAGGAGTGAAAGCAAAGCAGTTCCCCTGGCACGTGGCCATCTTCCACCGGAAAAAAGACAACCAGTTCGAGCAAGTTTGCGGCGGCAGTTTGGTGCGGAGTAATCTGGTCATAAGCGGTGAGTTCTGAGGCAGACACTTCCTTTAACCAAGACCCGGGCTTAGGACTCCAACGTCTGGGGGGGGAGAGAGGGGGGCAGGGACCCCTTTTGACAAATATGGCTAGGTGCCAAGATGGTACGAATTGCGGACACTAGGAAAGTCATTTTCAACACGTTCCTAGGACCCCCACTTCGGAGGTGCAAAGATGGTATACATTGAAGACACAGCGTTGAAGTAACAGAGTCGCCCCACCCCCTCTAGGGGGGAGGACGACTCTGGGAGATTTTTGATTTTTGTATGACGGGCTTATGGAGCACCGGGCCAATTTAGGCCCCTTTCTCCTTCAACTGAGTTATTTATGGTTGTAGAAAGTGAGATTTGTTTTTGTTTTTGTTAATTTTTAGTTGCAAAGGATATGGCTGCAATATGGGGGGCGATTATTTCGGAGGAGGTGGTTGGTGTTTGATTTCTTTTTCACTGCAGGGCGAGGGAAGAACTGGGTGGATACCACTATTTGAGGGACGGGGGGAAGGGTAAGGGGACTTTGGGAGATGGGGGAATTTACTGGGGTAGTGGCAGATCGGGGGGAGGCACGTTGTGGCGTGGGGATTGCGTTGTCCTTGGCGAGGGTGGTGGGAAGAGATAGTGGGGAGAGTAGTTTGGGTAATAGAGAAGAGATTTGGATTAAGCGGTTGGTTTGGGGGGTGGTTGGCGGGTGAGAGGTAAGGGGGTATATCGTTTGGGAAGGTATGGGGGGGCGGACGGTTTGAGGAGCGATGGGGGCGCGTTCGGTTTGGATGGCGATGGGGGCGCTGTCGGAATGGGGGACGATGGGGGCTCTGACGATTTGGGGGGCGAAGATGTGGTGGGCGGTGTTGGGAGGGTGGTCAGTATTGGGGTCGGTGAGGGCCAGGTCGGATTGGGCGGCAGGGAGAGGGCGGTCGGTTTGGGGGGTGGCTAGGGGGGTGATAAGGGGGTTGCTGGTTGGGGTGATGATACTTGAATCGGGTTGGGGTGAGTTGCTGGGGGAGTTGGGAGGGGAACCATGAACTCTGCGGTAGGCCAGGGAGCAGACATGATCAATCTCTTCAGGGGACAAGTTGTTGGGGTCGGGGTGGTTTTCGAAGAAGGACTGGATCTCGAGGGTAAGGCGTTGATATTCATCGGAGGTTTGGAGAAGGGGGGAGGACATGATGGTATAGAATGGGGGAAACACGAGGATAACTGAGGGCACGAATGTTTAAAGCACTGATAACTGAGGGCACGAATGTTTAAGCACTGATGTTCAAGCACTGGGTTGGTATGATGTGGCGCGAACAAGCACGGTAGAAAGGCACTTTTAATTCACTGGGGTGTGGTTTTCACGACTGGAGCGGTACAAGCGACTGCATCCGCGGTGGAGTATGGCATATTAGCCAAGCCAGGGAGGTGCGACCGTCGCGGACGGCGGTCAGACTGGACTGGATAATGACAATGTGACGACTCTGGGAGTGCCTGGGCCTGGGCCCGGACCTGTGTACATACAACACTAGACCCACGCAACGCGTGTGACCCTGTGAAAAGTAGTGGTCTCGATTTCTTATATATGTGGGCGCAGGCACGTCAGTTGATTGACGTTTATTTTTTAGGTTGTGTTTATGTAATTCAGTTATCAGTAGATGCAATTCGTAGCTTTGTCATGTCCCTTGATTCTGAAACTGAATTTGAGGACGACTTACTAATATTATTAATTTTAAATTAATATTTTTGTAAAAAGAAGAATAACAAATGTGAGAAGAACCCTTTGGATTCACGAAATAAATACACAAAGACAAATGTTTAGAGAGTTCACTTTATAGTTTGTAAAGGAACTAGAATCTGATGAGGAACGATTCTTTGTGTTCTTCCGTATGACCAAAGAAAAATTTGATCATCTTCGAAGCATTATTGAATAAGACATAATAAAAAGAAAAATATTCAATAATTGGTAATACTAATTAACTTCCAAAGACCTAGACCAAAACCTAGAAATTGATGCTGCTAGATCCCCCCACACATGCCCATTAAAAGCTCTCTTTGATTTGTAGCCGCACACTGCTTCTGCGTGCACCGTGCTCACAGCCACCAGGTCCATGTGGCGGACTATCGAATAGTTGGAGAAGTCCTCTTCTCTTCCTGGAATTAGATCCCCACACATGTCCATTAAAAGCTATCTTTGGTTTGCAGCCGCGCATTGCTTTTCCGACCGTGCTCACAGCCACCAGGTCCACGTGGCGGACTATCGAGTAGTTGCAGGAGTCCGCCTTTCTTCCTGGGATTCTACAGAGATAGGCAGACAGCAGTCGGAGGTTTGTTTGTCTTTTGAAGCTAAATTTCAACTAGACCTTTATTGTTAAAAAGCTATTTCCACTCACCTTAATTAATTCCTTCCCATTTTTCATATTGTTTCTATGTGAAGTGTGAAGGTCATAAGGCGTCCATCCCTGGTGTGAGTGAAAGTGATGCACTGCTAATTAATGATGTGAGTAAAGGTGATGCACTGCTAAGTAACGGTGTGAGTGAAGGTGATGGACTACTAATTAATGGTGTGAGTGAAGGTGATACAGTGCTAAGTAATCGTGTAAGTGAAGTTGATGCACTGCTAATTAATGGTTTGAGTGAAGGTGATGCACTGCTAATTAAAGGTGTGAGTGAAGGATGATGCACTGTGAACTCTTCAATTCCCATTGTCACCTGTAGGTGCCAGAAGTTTAATATTTTTTTCTACCACGTGGAATTTTTTTTAAGTTCTACTACTACCATAGTAAAGGCAAGAAGAAACTCTATTCGTTATTTTTTCTGGCAAAACTAGCCACACGCCATTTGTCAAATTCATTCTCGTGTTTCACGCAAAATTGGAGCAGTCTGAGTTTGTGTGATCTCTTGCGACGTAAATTGAAATAAAAATGCCTAAGCCGTAAGTATTATTGTTTTCTTATTATATGCAATAAATGAATAAATAAGCTAAAGTACAAATGTATTTTACGACAAAAATTATTTATAGAATGTTTGTTACAACGTTTGAAATATACCGTGTCACCTGTGGGTGACACTGGGCATTGTAACTCTTCTATTGGTATAATGACTCTATTGTTCAAAATCCATTCCAAGTAAGAAATAACCAGACCGTTGTTTACATTTTGGCCTTATCGCTATGTTGTGATGGTGTTTTAGAATTTGTTTACGTACAGGTTGACGTTACATACGATTGCGTAGGAGTTGCAGGCCATGGAGGTCCCAAGCGATATTATTTTATTTTCCCCTGATGATGGTGTAGTGATGGACGAAGATGGTGGACATAAAAAGAGGCTAATATTCTTCATCTTCCCAGTCGCATGTTTCGATCTCTAGTAGAACTCCAAAATAGACCTTCCACCTCGGAGAAAATAGTGTACATGATTTGGAAGAAGGAGATGAAATCGACGTTCCTGCCCAGAAGAAAAAAAGAGAGAAGACAATACTATGAAAAAATGGTACAACAGTCTCAGCAATACTTTTATTTCTTGTGGTAAGGGAGACCGCGATGAGGAAGTATTTTTTAACTCTAAATAATTGCGAGAGCAGAATGCTGGGGGTATGGGTACTATTCGGGAACACCATCTGGAGAACTGCAATTTGCCACACTCAAATGACATGGAAAAAGAGCCAAGAGGTAAGCTGTGTCATAAAGTTTCTGAGATAATCATTGCAGCTAAACGGCATTAAAATAGTATTGTCACCACTGCATTTAACTGCCATGGATTGAATCCTATCTCAAAAGTGGAACGAATTAGATTTGTGGATAAAAAACGGGCAAAAATTCAAGTAGATTGCCCAGCAATTATCAAAATGTACAAGAAGTACATGGGCTAGGTAGAAAGTTTTGACAAAAGCATTCACTTCATGAGGGTAGCTCTTCGCGGCAAGTTGCATGGCTGATCAAAAGACAGTCATAAAACAACTGGAACTACTGCGATTTCCGGCAAAATGTCACAACCAAATACTTACAAAAACAAAGTAAGCCTCCGATCCTCAAATCCAATTGTGGCTTACTTCTGCAGATAAGAGTGCCTATCGAGGTGAGGAGTGCAGGAAGTGCTGATGATCACTCAACAAAGTTGTGGATGATGTGGAAATGTGTGCCAAGTGCAATATCGGTTAGCATCTAAAGTGTTGGAACAGCTTTCACAATAAATAATTGCTCTGTTTTTTTTTATATAAAAAAAATATTATCATAAAACTTTACAAAAATAAATATTATTATAAAACTGTTATTTTATTCCTAACGTAAGAATAAGAAAAATGCTGTTTCCTCTTCAGAGTCTTAACTGCACAATGCCCAGTACCCAGTACCAATACCTACAGGTGACACACCCATAAATAAGGGTGGGCGTAGTTTATTTTTTTTCTGTCATAACCATAATAATTGGCTAATTTATATAGCGCCGTTTTCGTGGAAAATCACCTCAAGGGCGCATATACAGGGTTTCCGGGGGTAAAGTACATTAACTTTGGGAGGTGATTCTACATGACGGTAGGAGTAAAAAAGATTAACAACTTTTTCCAAAATTCAAACTTTTTTTCCCATACAAAAAGTCGTGCCTATTAAAATTCTTTAGTGTGAGGTACGATCTTACTTGCTGAGCGCCCGCCGACATGATTGTGGTAACATGGTTGTGACTGGCCCGTTTCGTAACAGCTGAAAATAATAAAGCTGGCTGCAGACGCCGGTCTATTTTTATTTTTTACCACCAACAACCCCTAAAAGATGGAATTTTGAAAAAAGTTATTTTTTTCTTTTTTACTTATAATATCATGTAGAATCACCTCCCGAAGTAAATGCACTTTACCCCCGGACACTCTGGTAAGCTATTTTATTTATAGAGAAAAGAAAAATCTTTATTAACTTTGACATGTGAATTGAAGAGTTAAGTAATGGTGTGAGTGAAGGTGATGCACTGCTAATTAATGATGTGAGTGAAGGTGATGCAGTGTTAAGTAATGCTGTGAGTGAAGGCGATTCACTGTTAAGTAATGCAACTCAAAAATCAAATCGCTTACATATATTTTAGATTTTTTAGTTAAATACTGCAAGTAAAACTCATGTTTGCCTTTGAAAGAGTATTGTTTTTTTGTTAGTCTTTTCATACGCCTAGAAAAAAATTAACTATCAGGCGTACAAAAACTGCTTTCAAGTTCAAAATCTCCTTTCTACGAACCCGTTTTCGAATATGGTTTTATTGTATAACGTGGAAAATTAAATTCTATGGAGAATTATGGTAAAATTTTTAAATGTTTAATTCTGAACTTCATAAAATAAAATAAAACAGCCTTTTCGGTGATGTTTTTTTTTAACAAATCAAAATAGGCGGCTTTGTCTGAACGGGAATTTAAACCTTGTCGCCATCCACATAAGGAGCGTTATTGTTAACGATCTGATCCCAAATATTGCATTACGTGGTACATCACCTTAAGTTTATTTTTTGATGCTATTAACGTTCGGCTTTTGTGGGATTTTTGAAAATTGGGTAAATATACAGAAAACAAGTAAATTTGTTCAAAAGCTGAATTGGACTTTGAATCAGCATTTCACGGAAACTTTTCAACTGTCAAAAAAATAAAATTGCGCTGAATGGCCTTTTGATGACTGTCATATATGAATTATTAAGTGCCTATTATTAAATTTTATACTCCATTGAGTTTGTAAGGTGAGGTTCATAAAAAAGGTCGTATTTGATTTTTCAAATTACGATTTTTTTAATTAACTTTAGGATCTGTCGGTGAAACCCGAGGTGTTGCAATATTCGGGCTCTACCTCTGCAGTAATAGGATCTACTCACCATCCGATTTGCAGAACTGCATACATGACGGCATGCTGAATCGCCAACCGAATTATTAATATTCCGATGATACAAACGATCCGACTTGCAGAGCCCTGTATGAAGTCCTGTAAGCAGTTCTGCAAATCTGATGATGAGTAGGCCGTTTATCACATATAAAAATAACTTTTCAGGTGCAAGAAGTTCGTTTAAGAGAGGATTACGCAGCAAGTTACCTAAATTTTGAAAACGACATATCCGTTATCTACCTAACGACAAGCTTTACGTTCTCCGACACCGTGCGCGCCGTTTGCCTGGACCTGACGGACACGGACCCGTCCACCAAACAGACCAGGCCGGGTAGTATGGGCAAGGTAATTATTTATTTATTTGTATTATTATTTATTTATTATCTTATTTAATAAGTGTAGAGAGCCTCAGTATCACCCTGAACGGAACTGGCAAGGCAATTCCCCTTTACTTGACTACAGTAACTGGCGGTATTCACGTTCTCCGAGACAGTGCGGTGCGCGCAGTCCGCCTGGAGAAATCGATAACTTTAGGTCATCGGATCGAAAGGCTTAACTTCCGACGATTTTATATCGATATACCGAACACGGTTTCACTGTTTTCAGCCGATTGGATATTGACAGGGAATATATTAAAAACATCAATATTCACTCTCAACTCTGGAGGTATTTTCTATGAATTCACTCTCTGAAAGATCAACCGTCAGGCAATTGCATTAATAAAAATAAATAAGCATTTATTAAAATATTCATATATTCATTTATTGATTAATGCCCCCTTTCAGAGTTTTAATTTTTTTATTGGTAATGTTGAATTAAAATACTATTACTATAATTTAGCACGGTCAATTGATAAAAATTTGTATCAATGCAATATTGACTACATTCATCGAACAGTATCAATACGTTAGCGTCTGCGTGATTGAATTTCAGAATCCGGCTTCGAGTGCATGTCCGACGCCACGCCATACGCGTCGGCCAAAAATAACATCTGTGTTCGTGAAATTGCAAACAGAGCTACCACTGTAGGCTAACCTATTGGAAAAAACGTTTGTGGAAAACTCAACCCTCAACGACCATGGTCATCGAGGGTTGTCCCGACGTCGGTTCCTCACTGCGGTTTTAATTCAGAAAAAGTTCCTTAGGTATGTCTAAATGCGGATGAATGGAACGTACCCGAGATTCATGCACCATATGGAATTACTTGAGGCAACAGATAGATTTAGCTTGGAAACTAGACGTTATGCAAATCTTGCAATTCTTAGTTTTAACATAATCCATAATCGTATTGACAGCCCATTCCTCTTGGAATGTTATGGCTTATACGTGCCTGAAAATTTCAGCCGTAGTCGTCGACACGACTTGTTCAAAATGCCATACGGCAGAACAGATGTTCTAGCACAGCATAGCATGACAAGAGGAATGGTGCTGTTGAACAAAATATCGGAAACACTAGATATATATAACTCTTCTTTAGATAGCCTTAAGATTTTTTTGTATAATAATCATCTTCCTAAGTGTTAAGACTGTCAAAATGAGAAAATTGTACAGTAATTGGATAAAAAGCCTGTTGTACAATTTAAAAAAAAAAAAAAAATTCATATGAAAAAGCTGAGGATCCGGTATCGGGAAGCACTCCATATTTTGCTAGGGTTTGATGTTAATAAAGCTAGTGGGCCTGACGGAATACCTGCCCTGGTATTGCAGAGGTGCGCTGCAGAAATAGTTCCAATTTTGACGAAGCTTTTTAAAACGTCTCTGAGGTCTGGCCCTGCGCCCTCTAGTTGGAAAAAAGCGGTTATCCATCCTATTCCAAAGAAGTTTGACCGCTCAAACCCGGTCAACTACCGCCCCATAGCGATCACATCAGATTTGTCCAAAGCTTCGACCAAGTATACCCTAGACGAGCCCTCTCATGCTAAAAATGAGAATAAAGTAACGCCAGTAACAGTAATTCCGCAATACAAGTCTCCTTCGATTTCCGCCGTCTTGCGTACGAGTTCCCAGCAATATAAAACTAACCACCAAGTTATCCTATTTTGTAATTTTTCGAACGAATACATCAACAGTCCAATCCTAATACATCCAAGCCGTGATCAACTGTTCACGGTTTTGATACATGCACATATCGACGAGCTGTGTTTCATACAAGTGGTTTTCAAAGTGGGGATCACGAGACATTCATAAATTTAATTTGAATTTTTTTAAACTTTATTATGGCAAGCGATTCAATTTCGGAGGCGAGTATGGGTACCGCCACCTCGGGAACCATTTATTGGATAACCAACGCCTCTGCCATAGGTCACCCCAAGTGGTTCGCCACGTTTGGTGACTAAGCAGGGGTGCTCGGGTTAATGGAGTGATGTTTGTCCGGATCTTGGCGGCGGATGCGTCTGCAATTTTTTTTCTGAAGAACCGTACATCATTTACACAGTGATGAGCAACCAGCGTTCCGCAAGCCCATTTACTGCTTTCCGGACTGACTACAAAAAATATCAAAAAAAATTTGCGCTAAAATATTCAAAGACTTCTGTTGTGTTTTGCAAAAGGTATAAGTCAAAAACTATAATCTTTCTTTAAAGATTTGAATCAGCTGCTTAACATTAAGTTTTTTTTTCGTAGAATAAATTATAAAATGACAGAAATTCGTAGTTACTTAAGGCCCGGTAGTAAGCGCTTTAACAAGAAGAGGAAGGGAGATATGTTATTACGAATGTTAGAGGGAGCGCGCTAATATTAAAAACGATAATCCACTGGAGCGACCATGTCGAATAATTCGACATTTTGTTTTCTTCTAGGATTGCCCACGTCGAATAATTCGACGTTTATGACGTACCACTCGTAAAAAATTAAAAACTATTTAATTATTTACCAGTGCCTGGCCAATATTTATTCCGTTGGAAAGCTGGGAATATTGTCTCTCATCTATGGCAACATCTATTGCATATAGATGGTTCTGGAAAAAGTATTTCGCGCTTTAAAACTGACAGTTTAGTCACCTCCGACACAAAACTGTGTGACAGGCCGGATAAATTTACACGTTTTTTAAAATGCCCTAAGTGATTGTGTTTTTGCATTTTAACACCAAACAGTTATCACAATTCAATTATCCATGTGGTTGACGTGTTTTCAAGTGTTCAAACTGAGAATTTAGTGACTTTTAACATGTTTTAACATGTTTTACGTAAATCGAATTTAAAATCTAAATTTCATCTGATTTTTGTGTTTATTTTTACAATTATGGACCTACTTACTTGACGTGTGCATTCGAACTATAGTTTATCAATTAGAAGAATTCTTAACAAAGATATACATCTAAATTTCAATTAGCTTTGAAAAGTTTTAATCTAGAATATGACAACTAAAGCTAGCTGTCAGGTGCAAATTTTGTGACAAAGGAAAATGGCGGATCTCCGCAAAATAATTGCAAATATTGTAAAAGGTTAGTACTACGTATTCTTATGATATATTATCTTATTAAAAACCTTGTATTTTGTTTAGACAACGTGTAGAAATCAAAAATATCCAATGTTGACTTGAAAAAGTAAAATTTAGGGCAATCTTACAGGAATTAACACGCAGGATTCGCACATTTTTAAAGTTTACGATTTTATAATATTTTTTTTATAATTCCTACAAATATGTGATAATCAACAAAAGATAGGTTAATTTATTAACTATATAGAACTATAATCAGTTTGCATGTCTTCATATTAAAATTCGGAGATATGATTTTTTCAATGTCGGCGGAAAAAATTCAAAATGTTCTCGAAAATGTCACGAGCAATCGAGGGCAAAAGTTATAAAACGCGCTGTCGTTCCAGTGGATACTTAAGCGAAAATTGTGAAAATGTTTAATAAAACATCTTCTTCTTCCTTGCGCTGTCCCAACTCATTGCCTAGGTAGGCTGTTGGGGTCGGCTCTTCTCGTTCTCAGGTTGTATTTTTTTCTGTTCTGAGTATCGCCTTCATCCAGGCCGTTTTTCTAAAGAATTTTGGAGCATTGAGTCATCCAGGAGTTCTTCGGTCTTCCTCTGGATGACTGTCGATGAAGCTCCATAGATATTGCCTGCTTTACTGTGTGGTCTGATGGTCTCCGTCTTATGTGCCCATACCATCTCAACTGTCGTTCCTCCAGCTTACTATTTATGTCTGTGACACCCAGGCTACCACGAATGCGTGAACTTTTTATCTTATCTTTTAGTGATACTCCTGCCGACCATCTAAGCATTCGCATTTCTGCTGTTTCGAGTTGCCTAGAGTAGGAGTTGTACATAGTCCAGCATTCGGAGCCATACATTATTGCGGGTCTTACAATAGAAAAAATGTTTAATAAAACCTGACTCGTTTAAAATACACAAAGAATCTCACGGGAAATCTTTTAAATAGCATTTAAAGAAACAATAAATTATGATTTTTTTCAATAAGGAACTCCAGTGAAAAATAAAAATATTATGGCTTTAAAAAAATATGTTCATATAAACCAATAAACGCTGATTCTGAATATACTTATAGGTTTTATTTAATAATATTAAACGTAGAGTTCTTAAAAAATATTAAAAGTCCATTTTTAAACCTCTCGTCAAAATACAATGTAAAGTTGGTGGTATTACTGAATGGTTAGTGCTGACGTCACGCGTCACCAGTCATTATATTGTAACTTTGATTATGTAGGTATGACACAAGTATTAACAACATTTTATTTTATTCGTTATTTCATACTGTTTATAGAGATTTAGTTGTTGTGTTTATGGAAACAATATTTAAGCCTAAATAATTCAGTATCAAAAATAGAGGTATCTCTATTAGTTTATCTCTATTATTTAAAATATTGAAAAACTTTAAACTGTACGAAAAAATCGTATAAATATACTATATCATAATGCTACATAGGCCAAAATTTGGCCGTGGAGTAGAATCAAAATGGTCGTTTTATCGTTTTCCCACACTTTTGTGGGTAATTCTTCGTTTTTGATAATATTGATTTTAAAAGCTAAAAAAATAATAATTTCAAACAATTTTTATACCACTCTCCCGTAATAATATTAAAAAATATAATAATATAATAAATATAATATAATGAATAAATAATAAATTCCACCTAAATAATGTTTTAAGTTTTAACTTATCGAATAGTATCATCTTTCTTCCATATAATTATCATACAAAATGACAACACCTGTTGAAAATAAAAATAACTTTTCAGGAGTGATGACGTCACACGATTCAATACACATGCGGTGGTTTTGTGGGGGTCTTGAAATATTAAAACTTTGACAATTATTTTAACTACTAAAACTAACTTTAAAAAAAATATGCAGCTATTTAAGTTAGAAAGTCATTATTCAATAAAAAAAATAAAAATAAATTAGACTGGAGTTCTCTATTATCATCATCATTACATAGTATAAAATGAAGACGCTCAAAATGTATGTGCGCATAGATCTTTTAAACTACGCAACGGATTTTCATACGGTTTTCACCAATAGATAGAGTGATTCAAGAGGAAGGTTTATATATATAATACATGCTTATTATATAAGAGAAAAGCCGATAAATTCAAATATTCAATTCAGATAGCGGGCAGCTGGTAAGCGGGTGGTGTGGATTTTATGAAGGTTGGGTAATGGCATTGTGTTTCGTTAGCCACAGCAACGTGTGGCCAGGTCTGTAATTTATAACAATTATAATAATCTTCGAAGCATATCTTACGATTTTTTCTATCGGGGGAATTTAATACAATTACCGTTTTGGCATGGCAAATGTATAGATATTATCGTCAAAAATAACATGAATCTTTTAGAGATTTAAAAACTTAAAGTGTTCAAGAGATATATGTTATAAAACGGTAGAAATTCGGAATACCGTGGCTTAAGATAGGTTAACTTTACCTTAATTGAAGAATAGTGCATCTGTTTTTCGTTGAGATCTGTGTTTAATGTATTTTAAAGGTTTCCGTTTTACAAAATAACATAAATTTTCTTGACGAAATATTGTACTTATAAATATTGTAATTCCAACACCATTTTTTGTTTGACCTTGAAAATAGTAGAAATTTTTTCTGACAATTTTTGTCCTCTTTCGCGACTAACTTTTTTGAATCAACCGCCAAAATTGAAAGTGCTTTTAAAGTTTTAATAATATTTCCAAATAAAAAAATCGATAGCATTTATTGTTTTGGCCTTGCAGAAATAAAATTGTCACCTGCGGAGCTTTATTTTTACCCACTTTGATAGTTTTATTAAACAACTATTGCTTTACAATATATAAAGTAGGTTTACGACTCCACCGACAACAAAGTTAACCAAAGTTAATGTTGTTCATACCCTCCTACCAAGGTCCGCATACAAACCTATAATGGATACATTAATAATACTTGGATTAAAACGGTTGATCATTCCTAAAAAACAGCGGGGGGTGTATTTATTTTATTACTAAAAGCGGGTCGCGCTTTAAAAAACGTTTGAAAATTACTGCCACATTGACACAAGCCCCCAATCCCCCAGTATTTATTTATTTATTTCAACGCCATAAAATGACGACCAGCCGATTTTTTCAGGTCTAGGGACTGTAATTTAGTTCTAATGTCACTTTCTTCAAATATGCATTGATTGACATCGATCTGGTTATTATTAGATGTTGTGGCGTTAAATAATAAAGAGTTGTTTGCAGAATCGTAGACTTTGCTGAAGAATTCAGCAAACAGATTAACGATTTCTTGTGGATTATCGGCTATTCTGTTATCTAAATACATATTAGAGGGTACACCGGAGTCATTATTGTTAAGTAGGTTTGTAAATTTATAAATGTTTTGAGGGTTGGCAAGAGCCAATTCTTCGCACTTACTGATGCACTTTTTGTAACACAACTTGGACATTTTTTTGGTGGTCATTCTTAGTTTACAAAATTTTGCGTAAACAATAGGATCGCGTGATGATTTGTAAACTTTATGAGCGATTTTTTTGTCTCTAATTAATTTTATAAGATCGTTACTAAACCATTTTGGGTAGTAATGCACGTTGATTTTTGAAACGGGTACAAATAATTAGAATTAAGTAAAATTTATCAACCATTTCATTGATGTTTTCTTCAGTGTCGAAAAATGTCCAGTCGGTTGAAGATAAAAGATTATTGATTTGACTATAGCCTGCTTTGAAAAAGTTCAACTTAGTTGATGCAGATGGATTTTTTTTGTTATGTTACATTCAATTATTAGAGGAGGGTCATATGTTACATTCAATTGTTAGAAGAGGGTGATATTTGTCAATCGGGAGAATGGATTCTTTTACTGATAAAGAATTGGAAAATACTAATCAAGAAGACGAGAATTAATATTGAATACATACTTTAACTGTCGGAAAGTAATAAATGTTGATATTTCGATTATATCATGAGAACCGTGTTGGATGTTGTCCGTGCTTGAAGTTTTATTGTTTTCGACGTCCCATACAATATTAGGCAGATTGTAGTCTCCTGTCAAAATTATAGTGGCGCCAGGAAATCTTCTCCGGATGGTTTCGACTTCATGGTAGTAGTATTTGTATAGTTGAGTATCAAGAGGTTTTCCTGCAATCCTCCCGTGCCTCCCACAATAACATGCGTTGGCCTTTTAGGAATAGCCGCGCGGTCTCGACGTCCTTCCGCCCCCCTCCGAAAACCCAACGCTCATCTTTTTCACAGAGTCTTCTAAAACTTTTTCTTCTTTCCCACATATATTTCTTCGAGGCAAAATCGGGGAGCCGGCTAAAGGGCGCGGACTTCTGGTTTTGTCTGCGGTTGGGCCGATGGCCGTGCACGTTGTCATTGGGACTGCCTGGTGGTTTGTGGTATACCTTCTCTGACTATTTTTTTATGCATTTTTATTTTCTCTCTGTTATTATTGTAAATACAAGGTGTCCAAAAAGGGTATATGGTGTTTGATGGTTGAATAAAATAAAAAATACAAATCATCATCACTATTGGCTCTACAACCCCTGGTGGATCTTGGCCTTCTCAAGAGCAGGCGCGGCCGGTGCCTCAGTGCACTCGAACCGCCAACAAAGTTGAAAAACAATTTACAGCTCATCGTTATCTTAGTTAATGTTTTTAATTATAAATTAAACAAAATGTTTTTAAAAAATCTTAAAAATTGCAATTAATAACATACTAAATGAAAGAATATTGTAAATAAAAACGGCAAAAACGTTCCACCCGCGCGGTTAACACTGGCTAGGAACGAGAAACCGAGGTACATAGCAATCTGCGCGTTTGACCTAAGCGCCCCGTTTGGCTAATATTATTTTGTATGCAGCCCATACGAAACATCTCCAGACCGTGGTTTTGACGAAACGTATCAAGAAAAATACCCCCGACAGTCCGCCGCACGGACAGCGGAGATATCCGAACGAATTCCGAACGTAGGGCTCGAGCGATATAGGGTTTGAAGAAGTTTTAAGTAAAATCATAATATTTCTCTTGTAAAATGCAACCTCGGTCAACGGTGGTCAGCTATGCGTGCAATATTATCTCGTGAGTGCTGCGGATTTACATACTTGGCATTGATTTTATTATTTGCTTTTTTTTACCGAAAGTAACCTTTTATTTGTGTGCGGTTTTTTTTTACTTATTACTAACTTCATATCGACGCTCATTGAGTCAGTAAACAGTAAACACCCGCCCCCGTTTGCATCCTACCACCTACGCTGCTAATTAAAAATGCTTGTGCTTGTGTTAATTATTGTGATATTAATTAATATCCGAAGGTCTTTCAAAATAAATACCTTCTCTTCTTTGCCACGAATCCTCCAATACTAATAGATTTAATATCAAAAGAAATGAACCATAGTGTAAAATAGCATTTATGATTTCTGAAGTTTTTAATGCAGTGTCCCCGCTTGTATAGTCGTATCTTCCAAGCATAAACTTTAATATAAATGACGTGTTTATCGGATAACGAATTTGTCAGGTGAGTATATCTGTCTCTGTTTGCAAATAAAATTGGGTGATTGAAGTCTTCGCTCGGCAAAAGGATCGAAGAATTGATCTTCTCTATAAATAAGTAAGATAGTGCATTTGTATAAATTACATACATTACGTTTTTGATGAAATCGGTGAACCACCAAAAATTTAAGGCACCGGCCGCGCCTGCTCAAGAGTCTTCCTCCACTCATCCCGGTTTTGTGCCAGCTCTCTCCAGTTTGGATGCTCCAAGATAGATATGTCTTTGAGGACGTTGTCGCTCCATCTTAGTCTTGGTCTTCCCAGGCTCCTTCGCCCTATTGGTCTTGAGTTCAGCAGGGACTTTGGTGCTTGATGCTCGGTCATTCTCTCCACACGACCCAGCCACCGAAGTCTTCCCAATTTTATGAATTTTGCGACGTTTAGCTCCTTAAACAAAGTATAGAGCTCATTGTAATAACGTCTGCGCCAAAATCCATTTTCTAGAACCGGTCCGAAGATGCGCCTCAAAATTTTTCTTTCAAAAACATACAGTGCTCGCTCATTCCTCTTAGTTAGTACCCAAGTCTCAACTGCGTACGTAAGTACTGGTCTGATAAGTGTTTTGTACACTAATATCTTCGTGTTTCTGGACAGCAGTCTGGACTTTAATAGGTTTTGTAGGCGGAAATAACAGCGATTTGCGTTCACTATGCGCTTCTGGATCTCCTCTGCGGTATTATTGTCGTTTGTTATCAGGGAGCCTAGGTATGTGAATCTTGGTACCGTTTCGAAATTTTGGTTTCCACATGAGAGAGTTGGGATTTGTTGGGTGCATCCTACAGCCATGTATTTGGTCTTGAGACCCATATTTTTGGCAGAGCTTTCAAGATTTATAAAGGCGTTACGTAACTTATCCCAACGTAACGTATCCCAACTTGCAAAGATCTTAGAAAAAATTATAAAGACACAAGTATTAGAGTTTCTAGAATCTAACGCACTTTTGTCCCCAAACCAATATGGTTATAGATCAGGTCTTAGCAGTGGCGTAGCGTGGAGGGGTGCAGGGGGGGCGGCAAATTTCCACAATAAATAATAATATTTTCTTGGAAAAATTTAAACCATTTCAAATCATTATTTGAAAATGTTCTACAATACTTTCGTTTACGAATCCAACTCTTTTTTCAATTATTTATTAAAAATATCAATAATTATATTTTTTTAAGCTGCAAATTTCGCAATTCGTAGGAAAACCGTACGCATAAATATTTTGAGAGTAATACTAATTAAAGCTGTTAACTCGCAAAACAGATTCACTCTTAATTAAAACCAGGATTGTGTTCAGAATGTATTAACGAGTGAATTTCAGTTGTGTGTTCATCTGCTGATACATTTCGAAAGAGGCTATTATTTTATTCGAAGTGCAGCTATAAAATTCTAGTTGCAGACTATGTATGTGCTGCCAGAATCAAAGAGAAACCATTTTCATATTCTGAGTGTAGTTTTAATTTGCTAAATACAGATTTAATTTAACCTGTCTAATCACAGTAGACGCAAATTGTCCCTCACATTTAATTTTAAAATAAAATTGTGAATTTATGTCCCACACATTTAATTTTAAAATAAATTCGGAATTGCGATATAAGGTTAAAATCCAGTTTCATTACTTTTTTTTAAGAAAAGGAATCTGTATTTAAATTTTTAAGTTTATTCCATTTTAGGTACTTTAATTCGAATATTCGCAGCTTGTATTTTTGAGCCAATCCACATTTTCAATATCAAAATTTTAATATTTAGAAACAATAATGTTCTAATAAGCACGTCGGAAAAATTTCCAGATTTTAGAAAAAAATTGTTTTTTGCAAAGGGATAAAAAAAACAATAAAAAGGAAGATTTAAAATGCAAGGGAAGAACCGGAAATGTTGTGCGCAAACATTGACAGGCAAAAGTTTATAAATATTTTTTCTTATTATTCGAAGGGTTAAACCAGTTTTCAGGATGTAAAATTCCATTTGAGGATTCATCTGCTGACCCAATTCAAAGTAAAACATTATTTTATTCGAAGACTATTTATTTAATGCCAGAATCGAAGAAAAACCATTTTCATGTTCTGAGTGTAGTTTTAATTCACCGCATATGAACCGGTTTTGTGTTCAGAATACAACTAAAAATAAATAACGAGTTTCAGATTCATCATGTATCGAGTGAAGTTTTATATTTGAGTTACATAATGCTGTAAAATTCTGATAAATTGATTGTTGCGTGTGTAACTATTATTTGGGGACTCTAACGCAGTATCAAAACCAGTTTTGAGTTCAGAATATAAGTGGCGCTAGAATCATATAAAAAATATTTTTTTTTGTTCTGAGTGTAGTTTTGATACACCGCATATTTAGTTTAATTAATGAAATAAATTAATTAATTCCTAAAATATACAATGCTCTGAGTACTGACATAAAGTCAAGTTATTCTAATTCTCTTTTTATAACAGGTGTACAACATTGGATTTTTGAAAGGGGACGAACGTACATTAAAGAATTCATAAGTTCTTAACACTACATTTTATTTATTAATTTTAGCATTTCAAAATTTTCATTTTCATTTTTATTTCTATTTTTCTTTAAAATGTTTTTATTTTTTTTCTCTTAGTTTTTCACTAAATTTTATTTATGTTTTAATTTTGATTTATATACTTATATGTTTTAATTTATATGGAACACTTGAGTTCTTAACATTTAATCTTTATTATTAATTTTTGTATTTCAAAATTTGAATTTTCATTTTTATTTCTACTTTTCTTTAAAATATGTTCTTTTTTTTTCTCTTTACTTTTTTAAGTATTTCTTAATTTTTTTTTGGAATGTTTAATCATCTGTTTTAATTAAATCGTATTTAAAATATTAAATGTATGACTACCACAACGGGCATTAGCCTAGTGTGGTAGCCAAAAAAACAAAAATATCTTTACTTGATCGTAGAAAATCCACCAAAATTAGTGTAAATATTAGTAAATCAGCATCTGTGCTACATGGGGTTCCACAAGGAACAGTTATTGGTCCGTTATTGTTCCTAATCTATATTAATGACCTGTGTAATATTAGTATTCCGGGAAAACTATTCTCGTATGCGGACGATACTGCAATTACAGTCCATGGCAAATCCTGGGATGAGGTCTCTGAAAATGCAAATAAGTACACATCCATTGTCAAAGAATGGCTCAATCAAAACCTTCTAACTCTGAACTGTGAAAAAACTCTATATATTCCATTTTATAATACCAAAAAGGCAGCACCCTTAACTCCCTTAAATATAAGATTTCACAAAAATACTTGCAATCTTGTCTCATGCTCTAACTGTACAAAAATGATTACGGGGAATACAGTTAAATACTTAGGTATTATAATAGACGGTCAACTCAAATGGACAGATCACATTGAAAAGCTTGTAAATAAACTGAGGTATTTAACTTATATTTTTAAACGTTTAAATTACATAATCGACATTAAAATAATGAAATTGGTGTATCATGCTTTAGTGCAATCGTCAGTATCTTATGGAATAATTGGATGGGTGGGTGTGTATAATACGCACATTAAGTCACTAGAAATAACCCAAAAATTAATACTAAAAATAATGTTGCATAAAGATTTGAACTACCCCTCCCTGCAATTATTCCAAGAAGCTGGACTGTTAGAAATAAGAAAAAATTAATGTATTCAATGTTTAAAATATATTCTTAAAATTTTGCAAATTCACTTTGTGGCACCATTTTATTAATGAAATAATTAAAAACACTTTGTTTTTACCACAATAAACTTTATTTAAAAGTCAACATGTTTCAAGAACGATGTTCTCTTCATCAGGACATAAAATGTACTAAAAACTAAATGATCGAACGGCGTGGGTAGAAATGGAAGTAGTGGAGGAGGAGAGAGGTGGAAAGGGGAGGTGCTTAGAAGATCAACAAGGGGGAGCTCCTCCTCCACTACTTCCATTTCTACCCACGCCGTTCGATCATTTAGTTTTTAGTACATTTTATGTCCTGATGAAGATAACATCATTCTTGAAACATGTTGACTTTTAAATAAAGTTTATTGTGGTAAAAACAAAGTGTTTTTAATTATTTCATTTAAAATATATATTTTCTCGAAATATAATTTTTCCAAAAACCGATTTAGTAATAGGTTAAATAATGTATTTGAAGTTCCACTATGTAAAACTAGGCTAGCGCAAAGACATGTATATTTTATTTCACCAACAATGTATAATTCTCTCTATAGGACTACAGAAATTGATAGTAAAAACATATCCTCCTACAGCAAATACAAAAATGTTATAAAGTCTTGGATAAATACCGTTGATGCAAACACTTACTTGCTGTAATGTCACATCGACCTGATGTTACTTAAAATGTTGTTTGAATTGTAATTCAGTAAGCACTTATTTAATTTTGTTGTTAATTTTGTTTTATTTTTTAATGTCTTCAAAGATATAATGTACTTATTTATATGAGTAAATTTTAACTGTTTTAAAAAAACATAAGTATACTGCTAGCATTGGCGCTACTTGCGGCCAACGCTAAACCCTAAACCTGGAAAGGACATGCAATAAACAAGCCGGCGGCTAGCTCTGCACAGCCGGCGCGAGCAAGGTCCCTCTTAAACCCAGGGCGAGTGTCTGTGGTTCACTTGTTAATTCTTACTCCCCTTCCTCTCCTCAAAATCTCCAGGTCTCCTTCCTCAATCAGAACACAGTTGTTATGCACGAAAAAGGGTTTTATTCAATTAAAGGTGATCAGGGTTCTACAAAAGGCCAGCATCGGCACTACACACATGAGTATTTGGCTATCTCTAATTAATTCTATCATAACGGGGGGAGCTTCTCTCAACTCTCTCTACACGTGTTTAGTGAATTTAAATGTCAGTTCTTAGCACACAGAGGGGTAGCAAGGTTCATTGGTACTCACACGCAGGAGATAGGCGGTCGGCAGACAGGATTCTGGGTAGGCGTAAGCCTCTTTAAGCACAATACACAATTAAAGTAAAACATCGTGAGCGTTTACGGAGAGCGCCTAGCGCGAATCACGGGGAACACAGTTATTCTGCCGAAGGCCGGCGAAGGAATAGGGGCGGGGAGCCGCTCGGCGCTTGGCACGGGCGCCGCGCGGTGCGGGGAGAGGGGCGGAGGGCCTGTGCAAGGGGTCAATTCGCTATTAGCTCGCACGGGAAACAATTCCGTAACGTAACACTTCCCCCCTCGCCGCAAAAAAGGCGACGTGGTAATGGAGCAGTAGGGCTAAGAAATCCTCTTACCCTTCTAGCACTTGTGCCAAAAAAAAAAAATATCCAAGAGAAAGGGGGGAGAGAGAGAGAGAGAGAAAAAGAAAAAGTTGCTAGCTACAAAATAGTAGAAACAAAAACAAAAGAGAAAAAAAACATGGTGAACAAAGAATTATACATGAATGTACATGAAAGAGCAGTGGCATACATAAATATAAACAAGGACCTGCTGGAGAAAGGTACAAGGGTTATGCAGTGATAGAAAAAAAATGACTCTAAATTGTATCATTGGTCTGTGAGCTAAGTTTGCGTAGCGTGGTTTGCGTAGGATGTTTGGGGTGTTTGAACGTTGCACTGAAGTTATAAGGTTACTTTGTCACAGTAACCTGGCCCGTTTGAGATTACACTCAAGGAACACTAGGGCCTTAAAGAAAACACGAAGACGAGAACGCAGGATGAAGCTTCTTGGTGGTGGAGAGGGTTCTACCTGTCACAGAGGTCAAAAAAGGTAGCTGCTTCCGGATCCTGTGGGTGGGCCAGTATGACATCATTGAGGTACTGGAGAGTGGAATTGTAATTGGTGGTTGGTCCTTTATAGAGGAGGTGGTTTGTGTTCATGACAACCGTTGTTGTGATGGTGGTTGGTACACTGGTTTGTATACAGTGGGATTGTTGTGTGAACAATCGTTGGTATTGTTATTTGCGCAAGGGCACAGGAGCATTGGCATGATGGCAACAGAGCAATTTGCAAGGTGCAGCTGGAACATTTGCAAGATGCAGCAGGAACATTTGTACAATGGCAACAGGAACATTTGCGAGATGCCGCAGGAACATTTGTACAATGGCAACAGGAACATTTGCGAGATGCCGCAGGAACATTTGTACAATGGCAACAGGAACATTTGCAAGGTGCCGCAGGAACATTTGTACAATGGCAACAGGAACATGAACCAACTTAGAGCTGACGTGCTCGGGTTTGTTTGAGTGATGGTTTTGTGATGATACAATTCGCAACTACACGCACGACTCACACTAGGTTATGTTAGGTGTGGTCGGGTGCTTTTGGTACGTAGAGTTTGAAGGCATGGGACCTCCGTGACGGTAGTGAAGGCAGCATGAAGAGAGGCGCAGGTGTAGATAGGGTGAAGAGCTGCTGGTCTTCTTATTAATCCGGCGAAAAATTATTATTAGAACAAAATTCTTGAAGTTTACCTGCCTGGTAGACCAATGATGAAAAGGTTTGGAGAGAAACAAGGTGTGCATATTGAGAAAGATTGGATTAGTTTGACGTGTAGAGAGAGAGAGAGATGGAGAGAGAGTTAACTAAGTGTAACTACAGACTTATACATATTACAAAGGTACGTATTCAAGGAAGGTTCTGTTTAACCCATTTAGTTTTTTTTTTAAACTAAATACATTTCCAAGAACACGTAGGTAAGGGTTTGTACGTATGACAAAGTGCCACGTTCGAAAGAAGTTGGTCTTCCATGACCTATGCTCACGTCTATACGGTAGCATTTTTTCTACTTTCGAAGAACAAAAACATTGAGTACAAATAAGTTATGAAAAGTGGGAAAGGAGTAGGAAGTTGAAAGGATCCGTGTATGAAGGTTGTCCCATTTGACAAACGAAACGCCAAGTGCGTAACGCATATATCCCCATTCACGGATAATTTTGAGGAAGGGAAAGGGTGACAATTGGGAACATTTGAACGAAGAAAACTGCTGAGGACTCGGCTATTTCCAAAATTCGACCTCTGAGTGGAAGGCGAAACAAGGTCTACAGCAGTTATCCTGGCACATTACAATACCATTTGGTAGTGTGGGACAAAAGGAATACACTGACATAAAAGACGTGTGATCTACACTTGGTAGGTCACACAAACATGGGGGTAGATATTATTTCGTTCGCACGACTCATGGTGAGTATTGTAACGTCTTCACGTCTCATGTACAGGAATGAACGATTTACAACAAATTTTGCCCAGTATTGAAAGACAGTAGCCCAATTACGTTCGAAAATGTGGGTCCCCATTCAATACAGACGGCGGGTTAAGCGGTTCTCATGCCAAAGGACACACGACCAACTTAGTAACATTTAGTTATGAGTATAAAGTAATTATAACGAGCTTCTCGTATCATGGCGGATGTTTTGAGGATCTCTCCTATGATGGTAGATATTGTCACGTTTTCACGTCTCACGTGACAGGAATGAACGATTTACAACAAATTTGCCCAGTATTGAAAGACAGTAGCCCAATTACGTTCGAAAATGTGGGTCCCCATTCAATACAGACGGCGGTTTTGCAATGATGTAATTAATACGGCACTGCTGTAGCTTAATAATTTCATATTAGCATACGTTACAAGACTTGCCAAAAGGCGATAAACACAAATTTAATTGAAGATCTGGCCAAGATTTTAAACTTCAAATTAGAATAATGGTACAATAAGGACAAAAGAAACTTGTCATGATAAAATATTGTACCTCATAATGAAGTTGTATATGTACAAAGAACAATGTTAATGAAGGGACGAAACGTATTGTCACTTTTATAACAAATATTTTTCTCAGAATCCGACAAAATACGATTCTGGAAAAAAATAGAGCAATTGGGTTGAGCGCCATTCTAATTTTTGGAAAAAGAAGAAAAACCACAAGTAGCAACAAGGTTGCCCTTGAATTGTTTCGAATCCAGCGAATGTGACCTGATAGGTGTGTACATTTGGTGTATTCGAAACGATCCCCAATATACAACATTACTATGAATGTGTTAGGATGGGGTGAAGAGGAAAAAGAAAAAAGAAAAAACGGGAGGATTTCCTATTATAACGGAAATCGTCGCGACATTCTTACAATATGGTGCTGTGACCATAGTAGTGAGCTGCGGCAATGGTCTGACACCAATGGTTATTATACAGACTTGCACTTATGATTTTATATTTACAACATTAGGGTAGGGACGTACTGGTACGGCAAAAACCCGACACAAAACAATTAAAAAAAGGTGATATGACAAGATGAGGCGATGAGGTGAGAAAAAAAAAACGCGCGGATGCTGCAAGAATTGTGAAAAGGAAAGCGACGTCTTGGAGCAGGAGTTTTCCGGAACCGTTGATGGTAGGAGGAAAAGGAGGCCCTTTCCCGAAGTGATCAATTTCAGGAAGAGGATGCATACAAGTATGAAAACGGTGCCCCAAGAGGTGCTCTTGTGGTACAGCAGGCAAGGCAGGCAGGATGTACAAGAACATATAAAATTATGCAAAAAGAAAAAGAATGTACAGGAGTTAGGCTACCGTTGACATTAATGTGCCTTCGGGTGTAAGGATTACCTTACGAATGCCCATATGGGTGACTATTTACATTTAATATTTACATGTAACTCACGTCATTTATGACAAGAGTTTTGCCAATTTGATAACGCCTGAGTACTTGATGTGATGGAATTTACTGATTCCGTTACAGTAAGGCATTTTGGAATTATTCCTAGGAGAAATCTTTCTATTTCTCAGGGCCTGTAGTAATTCTTCCTTTCTTGAAGTAAAGACGTGCGGGATTATACCCAGCGTAACTTGAGGAACTTCCATGGTGTATATATTTTGTGAAAAAATCCAGTCCAGTCCAAAAACAAGAAAAATTTGGGCAGCGGTTTCCCTTAAAAAACGTGATTTTGTAAAAAAATCCAGCTGTTTTGGAAATTTGTTGAAAATTTTCAAAGTCCATAAACGAGAAAAATTTGTGCAGGGGTTTGCCTCAAAAAACGTGATTTTGTGAAAAAATCCAGATGTTTTGGAAATTTGTTGAAAATTTTCAAAGTCCAAAAACAAGAAAAATTTGGGCAGCGGTTTCCCTTAAAAAACGTGATTTTGTAAAAAAATCCAGCTGTTTTGGAAATTTGTTGAAAATTTTCAAAGTCCATTTGGCTATCTCTAATTAATTCTATCATAACGGGGGGAGCTTCTCTCAACTCTCTCTACACGTGTTTAGTGAATTTAAATGTCAGTTCTTAGCACACAGAGGGGTAGCAAGGTTCATTGGTACTCACAAGCAGGAGATAGGCGGTCGGCAGACAGGATTCTGGGTAGGCGTAAGCCTCTTTAAGCACAATACACAATTAAAGTAAAACATCGTGAGCGTTTACGGAGAGCGCCTAGCGCGAATCACGGGGAACACAGTTATTCTGCCGAAGGCCGGCGAAGGAATGGGGGCGGGGAGCCGCTCGGCGCTTGGCACGGGCGCCGCGCGGTGCGGGGAGAGGGGCGGAGGGCCTGTGCAAGGGGTCAATTCGCTATTAGCTCGCACGGGAAACAATTCCGTAACGTAACAATACCCACGAACTGGCGATGCCTATGTGGGATTTTTTGGTTAATCTTGCTAATTTGTATTTTTCTCATCATCATCATCTTCTTCCCCTTATCCTATTCGGGTCGGGGACCCATTGCATCGACAAGGCTTTTATTTCTCTACTTTTTTAAATGTTTATATAAAAAAAGCCTGCATGTATTGTAAAATTACCAATGTATGTACCAAAAAAATTATTAATAATAAATAAAAAAAAAAATTAAAAAGCATCTGGAGTTTTCGCGATTATGTCGATATCATCAGCGTAAGCCATTAGTTGCACAGAGTTGTCAAATATCGTTGCTCTTGTCTCGATGCCTAAGTCACGAATAACTTTTTCTAAGGCTATGTCGAATAAGAGGCAGGCCAATCCATCTCCTTGTCTCACCCCGGGGAGCGCTTCAAAGGGCTCGGACAGATCACTGCCAACCCTGACTCTACACGTTACTGGGGACATTGTTAATTTCACCAGATTGATCAGCTTACGCGGTATTCCGAACTCACTCATTGCATTATACAATGTATTCCTGTTTATGCTATCGTACTTATCGTATCGCCTTGAAGTCTACAAAGAGATGATGTGTTTCGACATTGTATTCCAGCGTCTTTTCCAAAATCTGTCTTAAGGAGAAAATTTGGTCAATACATGATTTGCCTGGCCTGAAGCCACATTGGTAGTTGCCAATGATTTCTTCAGACATTGGAAGCAATCTTTTGTACAAGATGTTGGACATAAGTTTATAGCCGGTGTTTAATAGCGTTATTCCCCTGTAATTGCAGCACTCGAGTTGGTCGCCCTTCTTATGTAGTGGACACACAATTCCTAGTCTCCACTCTTCGGGCATCTCTTCTTCTGTCCATACTTTTTGGATAAGGGTATGCAGGTATTGGGTAAACTCTCCACCTGCTGCTATAATTCAGCCACCAGCTCGTCTGACCCGCGGGATTTGTTGTTTTTCAGCTGTCTTATTGCCTGCTTCACTTCCTACAGTGAAGGGGGTTCAGCATTGTCAATGTGCAAGTCATCTCCCGTGCTCTCCACCATGTTGTGCTCCACCTCTACCGTATCAAAGTGCCTCACCCATCTCCTCAGGATGTCAGGCTTTTCACTCTGTATCACTCCGTTCTCGTCCTTGCATATATTTATTTTTGGCTTAAACTCTGCTCTCATGTTATTTATTTTTTTGTAGAAAAGCCTACTCTCATTTTTAAGCCTGAGTGCTTCAACTTCTCTAATTTATTTTTGTAAATATTCGCGTTTCTTTTTCCTGTGCATCTTCTTTTCTCTCTTCCTTGTTTCCCTATAGGTGTCCTCTGGTGTTCCCCTTGTTGTAACGTTTTTTGATAGAGTTCATTATTCTTTTTCGTTACCTCTGCGCAGTCTGAGTCAAACCAATGGTTTCTTCTTATGGGGATTTCTTTTCCCAGGGTTTCGAGAGCAGCTGTTGTTAAAAGGTTTTTGCAGGCCGTCCATTGTGAGTTGATATCTTGTGTGTCACACTGCGCTATCCTGTATATAAATAATCAAATAGGTTGTTTATGTTTTATTTACAGACACTGAATGGGAAATTATTTTGAAAAAATAATGGTGTCTAGATAACGACCCTCACGCTGCTGGCACTCCTACCTTGGGCGAAGATTAGTAAAAACGCGCAAATTTTTTAGAAAAAATAATGGTGTGAGTGCTCGCCCGCGTCCTTCTCCGTGGAAAACGGACCGATGGTGCCTTTAGCAGACATTGCAGCCCAGACTATGACCTTTGGGCTTTGGAGTGGTCGCTGATGTTTCTGTTTTGGATTCTCCTCAGCCCAATAGCGACAATTCTGCTTATTAACGTAACCGTTTAAATGAAAATTGGCTTCGTCACTAAACAGAATGTTTTCAAAGTTAGAGAACCTCTATTATTTCATTGGCAAATCTTAGTCGATTAGCGTAATCGGTGTCCTTCAGTTCTTGAACAACCTGAATTCTATAGGCTTTAAGATGTGAGTGCTTTTTCAAAATTAACTGCAAAGACGATTTTTTGATATTGAGTGCTTGACTTTGTTTGCGAATGGATAACGATGGATTTTTGCCAACCGAAGCCCTTACTTCTTCGATCGTTTTTTCACCCCTAATAGACCGCAGGTGATACGTGTTTTGAATTCGCACAGTTGATCCGGTATTTTCGAATATCCGAATCCATTTTCTAATGCTCTCGTCACTTGGTGCATTGCGAGAATGATATTCAGCACGATAAAAACGCTTAGCGCTGACTATAGAATCACCGTTTCGGTAATAGGCTCGCACGCAAAAATCGCCGTGCTTCCCCCTAACCCGGGTACTACCCATAAATATACCAAACCACCCACGTACGACCTCATTGATCTCCACGAAGTAGTGCTCGACGCTGTCCATATCCCGCATCTGCGCTAAGCTTGTTGAAAAAGTATCGATATATCGATATTTTTAATTCAATATATCGATTATATATATTTTGATCCGATATATCGATACAAAATATCCAATATCGAAAATTTTATCAAAAACGATATTTTTTTAAATTTGTGTATTTAAAGTCACTAGAATCCAAAACCGTATAGGAACAAACGGAAAAAAGTAACTGTATTGGGTCATGACATCTGGCGGTTGAAATTTTAACTATTAATAGCTTCTATTAATTTTTTTTTTTTTTTAATGTTCTTTATTCAGTAAAGTTTATACATTACAGTAAATAGATCATTTTTTGGCCATCACACTAGGCACATGCCCGTGTTGTAGTGGCCAATAATAATAATATATCTTTATTCAATCAAATTGGCAACATTACAACTAAAAAAGTACACATTCAGTGTAGATTACATCAGTACAAAAAAATTAACAAATAAACAACTTTTTTTTTTAAAAAAAGAAAGACAAACATTCCCGGGTTACTAATAACCCAACAATGTTTGAAAATCTCCTACTACCACCACAGAAAGCCGAAAATGTTGCTTGTGTTGTGATGGAGGACTTGGCCAGCCGAGGAATCGAACACGCGACGCTCGGGTGGGAACCAAGCACTATGCCCACTCAACCACTGACCAATGACTAACAAATAGAAAGTAATGTAAGAACGGTTACACAGAAGTAGCATAATTGTACAATATTTTTAGTTGTGCATAGCCTGCCTCACTAGGTTGAACCTGTATTGAGGCAGAATTTTTTGTTGAATGTTTTTTACAATTTTATCTATGGTTTTTTATAAAAGTATAATGTAGGTTTCTATACAGCAAAAACTTTATTTTAGTTTACATCATTGTTTGCATATACACAATACAATAAATGTCAAGGTTTATACTACAATAATAACTGTCAATGATATGGCGTTTGGGTGAGGGCACCAGTATAGGCTCGGTCGTTAGAAAATATCCATATTTTAAGATATTTTTTAAACTCTTTCTGTGTTTGACTCAGTTTGATGTTTTCTGGGAGAACGTTAAATATTTTCGTGGCAAAGTATCTAAAGCTACGTTGACCAAAGGTGGAAGAAAGCGCTGGAACTTGCAAAATGTCTTTATTGGAGTTACGTGTAAATCTTATGTTTATTTTTTTTTCGTAAAGCACATGTTTGTTTTTAAAGAGATGTATGATGAAAGTTTTTACATAGATTTGTCGAATATCAAATACTCTCATTGTTTTGAAAATTAGGTCACTGTTTGCAGTTAGAGGAAGTTTGAGAATAATTTTCATGATTGTTTTCTGCGCCTTTTCGACAGGATCTAGAGCTGATGAAGTGCCCCCTTCCCATGCAATGATACCATACTCAATGATAGATTGGGTGATTGCAAAATAAATTGTTTTTAGGAGTTGTAAGTTAAGAAAGTTCCTTATGAATCTGAAGAAGTGTATTGTTTTTCTAATTTTATTTGCAATGATCTGGGTGTGTAGGTTCCATTTGAGGTATGGGTCAATGGTGAGGCCAAGGTACTTCATCTGTGAAGTGCGCTCTATACTGGGGCACTCACTACATTCATTGGAATTCGAAGAGCTACCAATTTTTATGGAGTAATCATCATTAGGTTGGCCTGTAGTATTGATGCTTAAAGTAACATATTTTGTTTTCTTCGTGTTAAGGGTAAGTGTGTTGATATCTAACCATTTTTTAATGAAGTTAATATTTTCTTCAGCTTTTTTAAATACAGCTGACCAATTATTGTCTTCGAATAATAAGACAGTATCGTCTGCAAAGCTAACAATGTGTCCCTGAATTTCAAGGTTGCAAAAGTTGTTAATATACAGTAAGAACAGAGTCGGTCCCAAAACGCTTCCTTGTGGAATTCCATAGTCAGTTGAACTCTGATTACTGAGGGTATTCTGTATTTTAACCTGTTGTTGGCGTCCATTTAGGTAGCTTTTGAAGAAATTTAGCTCTTTGTCTGTAATGCCGATTTTCTCTAGTTTTTTAATTAGTTTTAAGTGTGATATTGTATCAAAAGCCTTAGAGAGGTCTAAAAAGATTGAGATACATTTATTTCCTTTATCAAGGCTTTTTACAATGAAGTCTGTCACACCAGCAATGGCATCTGGGTACCTAGCATGGTCGATCTATAGGTTTTATCGAAAATGTCGGTAACTTGTCATCGCTCCCGAGCACGACTGCAGGCTGCTAACGAACAAATAATAGTTCACGTCAAATAAGGTAGGAACCCTTAGTCCTTGTGAACTATTGTTTGTTTGTTAGCGACCTGTAGTCGTGCTTGAGAGCGATGACAAGTTACCGACATTTTCGATTAAACCTATATCGATCGACCATGCTAGGTACCCTGATGTACTTTTGTTTTTTTGAAATCCATATTGATTATTTGAAAGTATTTTATGGCTCTCGACAAATTTTAAAAGTTGTGCATTAATGAGGTTTTCAAAAACTTTAGACAAGCTATTTAGTAGAGTAATTGGTCTATAGTTGTTGATATCTGTATTGTTTCCAGATTTGTAGATGGGAATTACGATACTCTGTTTTAGGTTAGATGGGAAGTAGCCCTGTGCAATGCTTAGGTTTATAAGGTATTCCAGTGACAATGTAATCTCTGAAGACAGCATTTTAAGGATTTTGGTCGTAATTTAATCTGGTCCAGCGGAAGAAGTGTTTTTTAGAGATTTAATTGTACTGAGAATTTCTTCTTTTGTTACATTTCGGAAGAGATATTTTATATGTTTTTTATTTGTTTGATCCTCGGAATTGGTAGATTGGGTGATTCCACCCTTGGGGATTTGAGAAGCAAGATTTGGACCAATGTTAATAAAAAAATTGTTTACATGATCAGCAACGAGTTTAGGATTTTTTGTGGTTTCAACAATATGTCCATCAATAGAAAGTTTATTTATGCTTTGTTTCTCTTTTGTAGTTTGTGAGTTTGTGGCTTCTCTTAGTATTTCCCATATTTTTTTGGGATTGTTGTTACTTTCTTTAATTTTTTCTGGGTAGTAAATTTCTTTTGCTTTTCTGATGACGTTACAACACATGTTTCTATATCTTTTATAGTAGTTGGATGTTATTTGGTCATATGGTTTATCTTTGGTTTTTTTGTGTAGCATGTTTCTCTTGTGTATGCAATTAATAATGGAGTTGTTAATCCAAAGTTTCAGGGGTTTCAGTTTATTAGTTATGTTTTTGGTCAACGTCGTGGAATGGTTGTGTAATTCGTTTTTCAAATAGTTAACAAAGTATATCCATGCGTCCTCTGATTGTTTAATTTGGAAGAGTTTGTACCGGGATTTGTTCTTAAAGTGTTTTATTAGGTTTTGAAAATTGATTTTATTGTATGCTAAAGGCAGGTTACATTTATTTTTTTTGGTAACTGTTTGTATTGCGAAAATTGTTGAATAATGATCCGTGATTGTTGATTTGTAGATGATACTTTTGGATGGTTTTTTGGACTTTACCATAATGTGGTCAATGCATGATATAGATCCATTAGTCGTTCTTGTTGGTGAGTTGACAGTACTCACTATTCCATGAAATTTTAGCATGTTAATATAATCTTGGCTTTGGTGGTGTTGGTTGCCCGGTAGTATATTGATATTTAAATCACCTATTATTATAATACTTTTAGCATTGGAGAGATTTCAAAGTATGCAACGATGCAACTAAGACTGTTTAGGATAGGCGTAATGTTACGAAACGATAGCGAGCGGTATATAGCCAGGATTACAGTATCATTGTTGTATTTTATTTGCGTGCAACTTGCATTTTGAATTTTTAGTTCGGTTACTGTGAAGTTTTGATTATTTTTTGTGTATACAACAATTCCATCGTTCTGATTATCAAAAAGAGTTGAATTATGCGATGTGTAGTTTTAGATGATTTTAGGTGTATATGTGTTTGACAATCAGCATTCGGTCAGGATGATTATATCGAAATCGACATTTATGTGGTGAAGTTGTATTAAGAGTTCATCAAAGTTTTTATTTATAGATCTTATGTTTTGATGCATAATTTTGGTATAGATACCATTCTCAATCAGGCGTTTACTTAGATTAGTATCTGAAGTTGTGTAAGACAGGTTTTGGTTGTGCATTTCTTCATCTAAATATTCCATTGTGAAAGGCATGTTGAAAAAGTAATTATACAAAAAAAATTGTTTATTTGTTTATGGGAGCTCCACTGTCCATGGCAATAACCGGCAGTTTCACCCTAGTTATAGATGAATTTGCTAAGTGGATAATTATTATTGTTGTAGTTTGAAACAATATGTTTAAAGTTTCTCCTTACCATTTGATAATGAAGGGTGATCAGGGCAATAACTAACCGGAACTGGAGCTCTCCAGAAACAACTAAACCATTTTTATCAGACCATCAGCGTGTTTAATGTAGATGATTTTTTCTCCTTCTTTTTATCTAATCATAATTTTTGAATCTTTGTACCACACATAATTAAATCCCGTTTCTTTCGCCTTTGATTTTGTTCTCCGTCGAAGGTCTTTGTAATAAGGACTGAGAATTTCGCTGATGTAGATTCGTTGACTTCCTGGATCCTGCGAGGTGGTTGAGTTTAAAAGTTTCCTGTTTGTGAGAATTTGGTATCTCTTTTGTCGATTGTTTAGTTTAACATGAAATTTCGGGGGTACTCCCGGTCGTTTATCATGGATCCTCTTCACTTCCACGATATCTTCTCCTTTAATATCAACTCCTGCAATTTAAGCCACCCGTTTTATAGCATCAAAGGTCTGCTCGTCATTTTTTGGAATGAGGCCGGCAAACTCCAGTGAATCATCTTGTGATCTTTGATCAACTTCCGCCAATTTGACTTCTAGGCACTTTATTTGTTTGTCCTTTTCTGCAAGTGTATTCCTCAGTGACTCTACTTCAGAAACCAATTGAGTAATGGTTTCCATTTTAGCAATTAGATCGTCATATTGTCGGCTGATGAAATCTCTCGAGTTTCTACTGTCTAGGTTTTCATCTTCAATTTTTTTTATAATCGTCAATTTAAAAGCTTCCAGTTTTGTTACCATTTTTTTCTATTTTCTCGATTAACATATCAATTTGAGAAGATACATATGTGTTCAGGCTCGTTGACATGGGTATTTGTCCTTTGCTTGGAAGGTTTTTGTCAGCAGACATTTTTTTTTGTGTTTTTTTGTAGTAGGAAAGGTTGAACACTGGCACTACTACTACTTAATTTAACTAAACTGAGAACCTAATAACCTATTTTGTGTACGTAATTAGTTGTTTCTTGTAGTAATTGTTGAAATGAAGTGTGATTTCAATAATATCTGTTTAAAAATGCGGCGGCTTGTGGATTACCTATCTACTTATTATAAGCACAGGAAGGTACTTTCATTATGTAGCAACGATCCTTTTGCAATCCAAAGCACACATCATCACCAAAACGGTTTAAAATTATCACCTTAGCATAGTTAGCACAGAGCACAGAGGCTATTCGAACTTGTACGAAAGTAGGGTTAAACAACGTCTTGAAGGAACCACAGATTCATTACGGTTATGAGAGGAATGTCTTTAATAACCGTGTAAATTTCAATGTAATTCACAAACACGTACTTTGTTTTTTGACGCAAAATGTTGATAGCAATTCGATAAATGTCAAAACTTTACGAAATCACACACATGCCATGTAAACAAAATCGGGTATTCCCTTGCTCGTGCATTGCATTGGACTCAGACGCAGAGAGACCCTGCATGCGTCTCGTTCTAGCCGCTGTTTAACAAACGAGACAACGCTAGTTTGCTCAAACTCATGCTCTTTGCAGACAGTGTCGTGTGGGTGTGGAGAGCCCATGCGCCGCGGCCGCCATTAGCTAAGGGATCTTTCAATTTAAACGTTTCGTGTCAGACCGCTGCCGCACGTTTACCGTGCCGCTTGTTATAACCCGCTGCAGTACGGTAGCAGTCCTATACCAAACGCCTAAATTGAAAGCGTATCTGACTGCTATGCCTTTGTATGCTAGTGATATTTAGACGTGGGTCGTTTGATGTTTTAAATTCATTTGACAGCAGTTAAGCCACGGACTCTGACGAAGTAACATTACTGTTAGTGCTCTTGTTGAAAAACATCCAACAGAAACAAAAACGACGCCCCCGTATAAGAGCATCACCGATGTTTTCATTAACATGTAATTTTGGTGATTTCAAAATCTTTACCCTAGGTTAAAGCAAGATCCAAACAATTTTTTTTTATTATTTAAGAATGTCTAGAGAATGTTTCTATGAATTATTTGAATTAGTTAAAACTAAAATTCAACGGCAAGAAACCATATTCAGACATACTAATATCAGCTGAAGAAAGACTACATAAATTCTTCCACGTTTATATCATCCATTTTAAGCAAACAATAAACATGAAAATTCGAAGAAATTAGCTCTCACGTCTTGTCACCGCACTATTCAACAGCGAAATGAATACGTGGAGCTTGCAACGTTGCCGTTCTGTCGTCGAGTGTTCTCGGTACCGACGCCGCACGGTTGCCGCTCCGTGCACTTTACATGAAAACAAATGACCGTTTTTGCGCCATACGACAAACGCACCGTTTCGGCACTGCAGCGGTCCGACCCTAATGGCGGCCATTTTTTATACGTTATTCGCTCGCCTGTTTTGGCACGTGTGGATTGACCCGAGAGAAAGAGATGCTAATTTTGTTTCGGAATTTTTATAGTCCGGTCAAAATAGACATTAGAACAAAATTAAATTTCTGACCATTTTTGAAATGAAGAATTCTTTAGCACTGTTCTGATTTGAAACTCGATGAAACGAAAAATAGTGACACTAAAAACAGACAAACACATTAACACATACATCAATAGGATTTAGCCTGTGAGAGAGTGAGATAGTATAATCGGTCTTCTCTTTGTGCGGTGCTTCTTAGCCTCCCCACTCTTGTCTACTTTAGTTTTGTGAAGGTTTCACTCCTACCGCCTGTGACCTCTAATATTTTTGTTAGTAAGTACTACAAACTTTGAAGTACAAATACAAAAAAATCCTATTTTTAATAATTAACGTACAACAGAATCACTAACGTTTACATTAATAATTAATGTGAAAGTTGGTGTTGCTTTTTTGCAACTAAATTAGCGATATTCAGGTTGATGTTACTACTAAGCTGTAATCTCAAATCGGATTACACTTGCAATATGTTTCTGATTTGAAACTCGATGAAACGAAAAATAGCTACACTAAAAAGAGACAAACACATTAACACATACATTTTAGCCTGTGAGAGAGTGAGATATACAATCGGTCTCCTCTTTGTGCGGTGCTTCTTAGCCTCCCCACTCTTGTCTACTTTAGTTTTCTGAAGGTTTCACTCCTACCGCCTGTGACCTCTAATATTTTTGTTAGTAAGTACTACAAACTTTGAAGTACAAATACAAAAAAAAACTATTTTTAATAATTAACTTACAACAGAATCACCAACGTTTACATTAATTAATGTGAAGGTTGGTGTTGCTTTTTTGCAACTAAATTAGCGATATTCAGGTTGATGTTACTACTAAGCTGTAATCTCAAATCGGATTACACTTGCAATATGTTTCTGATTTGAAACTCGATGAAACGAAAAATAGCTACATTAAAAGAGACAAACACATTAACACATACATTTTAGCCTGTGAGAGAGTGAGATATACAATCGGTCTCCTCTTTGTGCGGTGCTTCTTAGCCTCCCCACTCTTGTCTACTTTAGTTTTGTGAAGGTTTCACTCCTTCCGCCTGTGACCTCTAATATTTTTGTTAGTAAGTACTACAAACTTTGAAGTACAAATACAAAAAAAAACTATTTTTAATAATTAACTTACAACAGAATCACCAACGTTTACATTAATTAATGTGAAGGTTGGTGTTGCTTTTTTGCAACTAAATTAGAGATATTCAGGTTGATGTTACTGCTAAGCTGTAATTTCAAATCGGATTACATTTGCAATATGTTTTATTATTATTTTTCGGGCTAACTTGACCGGACTACCTTCCCCCTCCCTCGTCTCTTCCCTCGCGGCTACCTACAAACTGCGAATATGTACGATCAGCTGTGTAACCGTGGAACGACCAAATATTTTATTTTTAAACTGAATTAAATTTCAAAACAATGCTTTTAATCCGGATTTCTTTGTTTGTTTTTCTTTTAAATAGTTTTTATTATTTAGGTACTATGATCGTCGGTAATAATTTATAAGAATTTGACCAAAAAAAAATCAATTTTTGACTCGATTTACTCGAAAACGAAAGCTCAAATCAAAAAAAGTTATTCCACAAAATCGACTCCAAATGTGATGTGGAGTCTCCAGTTTCCCGCTTGTACTACGAGTTTCCGGACACCTTGTATTATTAGCGTTATTTTTCTTTTTTCGTTATTTCACTTATCCCAGGCTTCCTCAACCGGTTGCAGCTCTTATTTTTCTTCTCATTTACTAACACTTTTATCTCCATATATTTTTCCATAGATTTCAAAAGAATTATTCCACGGGGTACCACATTTATTTCAATTTTTTATTATGTTAATGTAAGTTCTTGCATACTGCTTTCTAACCCCGTATCCATGGACATTGGAGGGTCTAGAGTCGTTCAAATTAATGTAACTTCGTTTAATAAAAAAAAGTCTTAATAGAGTGAAGGAGGAAACCATATGTTTCCTTATGACGCCGGCGCCGTTGGGAAAGTGGTGGGGTCCCCTCCAATAGTCTATTATTATTGTAGTTGGTGTTATTTGTGAGCACCAAGGATATTAAAATGTAAATAGCGTGCAAGGTCAACACATGATTCCGACAGTCGGTTGACAAAAGCCGTCAATTTTAGGGCGACCTCCTGAGTATCAAATAAATTGTCAGTATACACAACTTTTTGAATAAAGTCATTCGTTATGCAAAATAACTGGCTTATTAATGAATGAAGGTGAAAGACATTATCACATGTTCTTGAGTTTGAACGAGCAGAAACAGTGTGTCAGCTTCTGTGGTTTGTTCCTCCTACAACATTGGACTCTTCACATTGCTGGAGATCTCCATCAAAATACCTGTAGAACAGACACAGCATGCCTACTACATTACGGTGGTGCATTAGAGATGGCAGTTGGTCTGTTAAAGAATATTCAATCCGACACCTTCTTTGTACAGAAGCGAGTAGGTTTACCAAGTATTTTGGGGTTCCAGACCTAAGGTGGTTACCAAATCAATTGTCGGGCGTACTTGAGATTTGTACAGGATTAGCAATACCTCGTTGTGTCCAAATGTGAATGATTGTGATTGTGATGATTGCAGGTGGCGGGTTGGGGGATCACGGAGTCGGGCGTCAACTCAGACAGCCTCAAGTTCCTGGCGGTCCCGGTGGTGGCACGTGAGGAGTGCCTGGACAAACTGCCGCGAAGCTTCACGGCACACTTTACGTCAGATAAGATATGCGCGGGGTTCACTAACGGTAAGGTTATAAATAAGGGAACGTTCCCATACTACGTGACCAACTTTTTCAATTTTTAACCCCCCCCCCCCCCTCCCCCGGTGACCAAAAACCAGCACATCGCCGCTCATTTGTACCAAGAGTGGTATTTTGAAGACCCCCCCCCCCCCTAAACGTGTCACGTAGTATGGGTACGTTTCCTAATACCATTATCAATAATATCTTTTACATTTGCTCCACACGGGCGGCCCTGAGAAAAATAATTCCCCTCGGGGCCTATGTAATATTTGTCATCAATCACCCTCAACACAGCATATTTTTAGAAAAGTAACAAGAGGAAGTTCTGGGAAAGAAAAAGATATGAGGTGTGGGTATAAATCTGGGGGTCAATGTGTCCACACGGAGAAAAAAAAATGAGAATTTATTCGGAATTATTGTCTTTATATTAGCAATTACTGTTAAAAAGGGGACTGCAGTTATAACGAATGAATTAACAGGAAACGGAGTCCTAATAGATATTCGGACGGCGACTGTCAAAAACTTTACGAATATTATTATCATGATGTCTCACAATTTCAACGCTGTCTGCATGACAACACTTATAATAATCCATCCCTCCCGCTGAGGTGCAAGGCGCTTTTCTGAGAGAGTCCTCCTGGAGAAGTCAAAGAGACTATCTCAACCAGTCTCTTCTCATCCGCCTGCCGTGCAGCTGGTGAGCAGACGCATATGCCACCAAAACCCGGACAAACCTCACCCCGTGAACCCGTGCACCCCTGCTAGCGAACCACTTAGGGTGACCTGTGATTGTTTATTTGATAATGCCTTTCCTAAAAAGAACCTCCACACAGCATACCCAAAGATGGCATAGGCCCTGAAGGGAAATATTTTCCTTAGGTCCTCCTGAGTGGTGCAAATTTAAAAAATAAATTAATAGGCTTAAAATATATGATCTAATATGTTTCGTAAAATAATTGACGGTCATCTCGATACCACATTATGTCTTAGCAATATTGAAATAATTGTTAAAAAAAATGTGTCATAATATGACATAAAAAATAAATATAAAATATAATAATTTAGATTATGTTGAAGTAGTCATTTCGTTCGATATTTTTTTACGGATTTAGAAAAAATGTTCTGCCATTGCTGAAAAATATGTAACGAGCTAATTATATGCATGACTTGTGTCTTTTTTGTGTCTCTCGTATCTCTTGTGTCTCTTGTGTCTCTTGTGTCTCTTGTGTCTCTTGTGTCTCTTGTGTCTCTTGTGTCTCTTGTGTCTATTGTATCTCTTGCGTCTCGTGTGTCTCTTGGTCTCTTGTGTCTATTGTATCTCTTGTGTCCTTTGTGTCTCTTGTGTCTCTTGTGTCTCTTGTGTCTCTTGTGTCTCTTGTGTCTCTTGTGTCTCTTGTGTCTCTTGTGTCTCTTGGTCTCTTGTGTCTATTGTATCTCTTGCGTCTCGTGTGTCTCTTGGTCTCTTGTGTCTATTGTATCTCTTGTGTCCTTTGTGTCTCTTGTGTCTCTTGTGTCTCTTGTGTCTCTTGTGTCTCTTGTGTCTCTTGTGTCTCTTGTGTCTCTTGTGTCTCTTGTGTCTCTTGTGTCTCTTGTGTCTCTTGTGTCTCTTGGTCTCTTGTGTCTATTGTATATCTTGTGTCGCTTGTGTCTATTGTATCTCTTGTGCCTCTTTGAATATTTTTCATTCGAGTGAGTTTTTTCATAAATAATAATATATTAAGATAATTTGTAGAGCGCCGTTTTTGTGAAAAATCACCTCGAGGATATCACTTTTTTGTATATACTAACTGAGTTTTTGTTACTAATTAAAAAGTATAAATATTGTATAAATGGAAACGACACTTTCCACTCACTTCCTGGAGCAGCCGTGAGCTTGTTGCCCGTTGCCCGTGTTATAACTCTTTGGATTTGGATATCATTTATGTTCAGAGTTCCTAAACATGAGTTTACTGACTCTAACGTAATGACTAAATGGATAATTTAAAGATACTTTACATGGAATTTGTTTTAAAAAAAGTTTTTGGGAAAATACAACTTAGTGGAAACCCTGATCCATTTCGGCGCACTGGAGGTCCCCCACCACTTTCCCACGGCGTTCTAAGGAAACAGATGGTTTCCTCCTTCACCGTACACGTCAGAACTCTAATTTTTTATTTATAAAGAAGCTATTTTTTTAATTAAAATGACTCTAGACCTCCAATGTCCGGGCATACATTGTTAGCAGGCAGTATGCGAGTGCGTACATGGTGTTAGTTATTTATTTCACAGTATCACGTCTCATCTCCGCCACTGGATATAGCTGAAAACAAAGTTTATTAATAGAAAAGAGGAAAGGTTACTAGAAAAAAAAACATTATTATGATGAGATTGTATGACCTAACCAAAGCAACTGAGTTGCAGTCGTCCGGCAGTCCCGCTGAGGATAAGCGGAGCCATCAGTCCAGTCGCAAGCGGGACTCGGTGTCCGCGCCCCTAAGCCGGCTTCCCGGTACGCCCTCAAAGAAAGTGTTGGAATTAAAAAGGGAAAGACCTGAAGACCCTAGGGATAAAAGTGAGCATCGGGTCACCGGAGGCAGGGCGGAAGGGCACCGGTCCGTAACGGTTGGTCTTCAGGCTCGCTCATGGCGACGGGGGAGGCGCGGGCGGGTTATGCAACCGCTGCCTTGGGAGTCATCTCCTCAGTTGATGCACGGTCATAGGTCTAGTCCACCCCCTTGATGGGGTGTAAGACAATACAAAATGATTAAATGATAGTTCCGTTCCGGCTCCTTACGATCCGGCTCCTTACTTATGCAAGTCCAGACACGCAAAACTTGATTGAAATATATCTTAGATTTGAAAAAAATTATAAAATGAAAGTAGCAAGTGTAGTATATACGGGTAAGGTTATTAATAATATCAAGTTAAGAGAGAGAAAACAATGATTAGAAAGCAAGAAATAGAGACAAATTTTAGATGTTAAAGAGGCTGTTGAAGGTAGTACCTAAGAAAGCATGATACATAAATACATGAATAAACAGTTTCAGTGCGAAATAATAAAAATTCGGGCAATAGTAGTAGTAGAAGTATAATAAAAGGGTGACCATGGATTCCAGGAGCAATTACACCTAGATCCTAAACATACAATGAAGTTAAATTTAATCATCGACTCTAAGTTCAGGCCATCTCTCAACCCAGATCCTTGTAAATTTCCTCAGGCATTCGAGATTCTCCTTATTCGACACGAGATCTGCATTCCATGCTGGTCTCGTAGTGACTTTCAGACCTTCCAACATTTCATCTCTTGCGTCCGTCAAAATCTCACAGTGCCACAGAATGTGCTCGGCTGTTTGGTTTGTGTCACCACACGCACAGTTTGGATGGGGAGACAGGGTCAGGCTGTGCAGTCTTCCCCTGAATTCTCCATGACCTGAAAGTATTTGTGTTAAGTGATGATCCAATTTGATGAACGCCCCTTCCATTCTGGCTTTAACTGACGGGAAGAAAGAGAAAGTCCATCTGCCCGTATTCGATCTATCCCAACGTTTTTGCCATTCATTAAGAGTGAGTTCACGCATCTCTTTCAGCAGTCGAGGGAGAGGTACTGCCCCACCTGGGGTTAGTTCAACTCCAAGATGGACGGCTGACCTTCCTCTAATTAGTTTTTTCTTAGTTAACACTTCCCTTATTTCTAGATCAATGGGCAAAATACCGGCCAGAACCGGCAATGCGTCCGAAGCTACAGTCCTGTATGCGCCCGAGAGCGCCAGCAGGGGAGTTCGCTGGCCCCGCTTAAGTGCTGAGTGGATCAGTACGTTGTCTAGGCGATGCTCCTATACAGAAGCTGCGTACGTGACTTGTGCCACGTACGCTCCCCTATACAGTAGGCGAAGTGCCGGAGAGCGTAATCCCCACTCCGCAGTTGAGATTCTTCTCAGTTTCATGAACAGGGCCTGGGCCCTGCTGGATACACTCTTGACATGCGCCAGGAAAGATGAAGAGCGATCCAAGATAACGCCTAGGTATCTTGCATTTTCCACAAATCGGATGTTGGAGTCTCCCATTTTTATAGTAGGATTTCTTCCTCTATCGAGGAAGCCCTTCATAAGGAGACCCATGGTCTTTTGGGGAGCAAAATTCAGCCTGTTTCTCTTACCCCACTCAAGTATTACTCTCAGACCTTCTTCAGCTTTGCTTTCAACTTCTCTCCTGCTGTTCCCCGAGACCAGTAATAATTTGTCATCAGCGTAGTCGACCGAGATACATCCTTCAGGCAAGGGCAGCCTGGAGGAATCGTCGAAGAGTATGTTCCAAAATTCTGGGCCAAGGACCGAGCCTTGTGGGCAACCCATATTCACTTCCCGGTTGATGGTGATATCACCATATGTTAAGGAGATACTTCTGTTGCTGAGATAGTCAGAGACTATCTTAAACAACTTACGAGGGCAGTTACGGTTTTTTAATTTCGACAGTATCATCGGCCACCACGCATGATCGAAGGCACCAGTGATGTCTAAGAAGACTCCAATCACGTACCTCTTTGGACAAACCCTCACCCATTCAAGCGCAAACTTGATGGCGTGCTCCATGGATTTACCCGGGACGAAGCCAAATTGACAGTCGTCCGCTGGAGACAGGGTTTGGTATAGGCGGTTTCGTATAACTTTTTCTAGAATCTTCCCCAGAACAGGAAGCAGCGTAATAGGTCTATAGGCCTTGATATCCGTCTTTGGCTTATCGTTTCCCTTGGGTATAATACGGAGCACCCCTTTCTTCCACTCTGTGGGAAAACCCCTCTTCGCAGACACGTATCCATGACTTGGAAGAGCTCCTCCTTGGCATGGACCCATACTTTCTTCACTATTACTCCATTCAATTTGTCAAAGCCAGGTGCCTTCTTAGAACCTAAGCCCTTAATTATTACCTCCAATTCCGCTTTACTCACAGGTGTAATCTGGTCCTCCTGGGAGAGGTTTCTAGGAAAAAGCCGTGAAAGATTTCAAATCTGTTGGTGGTGGTCGCTTTCCCCAATGACTGAATCTAAAGGAACTAATTTTTCGAGAAGTGTTTCGAGAGTGGAGGCCACGTCAGCAGTCTCAACATTCCTCTCATTATTTTCAATAATGACGCTAGTTAGAAATCGGTCAGAACCTTTACCCGTTTTTGCAATAGCGCTGTGGATTTCCCACGGGTTGGCGTTACCCACATCTTTAACCCAATTATGCCATGCAGCTCGTTTCGCCGAGAGTACAGCCGACTTGAAGGCATTACGGGCTGATCTGAGAGTGCTCAGAAGGGCAGATGTCTCCTCCACCGTACATCTACCCTGCTTGGACAGACTCAGGGACCTGTGAGCCCTCTTGTAGGCTCCCTTCATTGAAGTCAGCTCACTCGACCACCACGGCGTTCTTATGATCTTCTTTGGGTTTGATCTTCCCAAGGAACGATCTGCAGCTGATACCACGTTAAAGTTCCCCAAATTGTCCGGATCTCTAGCAGCTACGTCATGAAATCCCCTTAAAGTATCTCGTAGCACTTCCCCAAAGCTATCCTAGTTCGCCTGTGTGGTTTTGAAGTTCCAGGAGGATCTTGGAATTTCGGTCTTCTTGACACCCACTGTAAATGTAATTAGCCTATGGTCGGAGGCAATCGCACGATCATGAACCATCCACTCAGATATCTTGGCCGCAACTGAGCCAGAGCAAAGAGTTAGATCTATGTTGCTCTCGCCTTTGGTGCCAGAGAAGGTAGGTAGTCTACCTGGCTCATTTAAAATAAATAGACCTTGCGCAGCAATAAGGTCTTCGACTGCGTCTGAGCGTTCCATCCGAATTCCTTTATTGTCATACCACAAAGTCGAGCGAGCGTTAAAGTCTCCTCCTATAACTATGTTACGACCTTTAAGCGCGTTTAGGGCACGCGTCAGGCTCAAGATATGTGGTCCGACAGGGTTCCCGTATTTAAAATAAACCGAGATCATAACGATCTCGGTTGAGCCAAAGTTAAACGTTACGCAGGTTTGATACTCGTTCGATAGCCCCTCAAGAAGGAGGGGGCTGACCAACGAAGTGTTAACCAGAACACCCGCCCGCGGGGAGCTACCTACTTCGAGCACCGCTCCCGGACTAATAGTAGGCGTTTTACCTTTCCAAGTGTATTGCTCCTGGATTAGCAAGATGTCGATGTGTAGGTCAGTCATGACCCGCAGCGCCTCGATCGTGGCCAGTCGGGATCTCTGCAAGTTGACATGACCTATGGTAAGGGTGTCTTTAGTGGCCATAATCAGTTCGTCTCATTTGGGCTTCTAGAGCAGCTTAATGGGCCGGACAGGACCTGTCGCCGGTGGAGTGAGCAGATGGTTTCCCGAAACGCTTGCAGGTCGCACAGACAGCAGGATCCGCCTTCCTGGGGCAATTCTCCATGTCGTGACCATTCTCGGCACAGTGGCGGCAGGTGGTGGTGATCATAGTACAAAATTTACTAACATGGCCATATAGGTGGCATTTGAAACATCTAGTTGCTCCCAAGAAGTCGCGGACGCGGCAGGCGTTCCAACCAAGGAAGCAAAGCCCGCTGTCTATGAGAATTTTCCTGCTCTCCGGGTGGCAGGTCACAATCATATTCATTGTGTTGCCTTCCCTTTTTCCAAAGAGTGACACTCGTCGTATGGTTCTAAGGTGATCCTCCTTAGAAAGGTTTGTTTTACCTGAAATATTGTTAATAAAAATTTCCTCAAAAAGGGTTTGGTCACCATTTGAGTCTGCCTTAGGCACATCGTAAATCACTATCCTCGGGAGGTTCCCTTGAGGGTGCACCATCTTGAAACCACTAGCCTCGATTTTTGCAGCCGCTTTTTTTATATTATCTAACCCGCCCGTGCTAGAGGTCTGCAGCAATACTCCCGCACCTTTAATTTTTCTCGTTCTGACAGCCTAGAATCCGTCCTTGGATGGATCTATTTCGGCGCATTCAACGCAAGTCGAATGGCTTTGTTTTGCAGGGTTTGAAGTTAGTTTATGTGTGTGTGAGCTGCATGGCCCCAAATAGGTGCAGCGCCAGTGTAAGTAAAGCCCGGCCTGATGGTCGTCTTGTAGAGTAGTAATTTATTGTCTGATGATAATCGACTTTTTCTACCTGGCATCGGGTAGAGTGAGGCTACGGACTTATTTGCTGATTTTATAATAATATTTTCCAGTTTTTCCAACTTAAGTTTTAAATTTCTATTTTCTTCTAACACTGGTGTATGGTTATTTATGTTGTGAGAGTGATTTTGTGTTTTGTAAAATGACTGGCGAAGGACCTTGATTTTTTGTGTTACTAATCACTGCCTAAAAATGGTAAAAATACATGTCGCATAGAAAAGGAGAGGACTCACCGGAAAAGGTAAAGCACTGGTATGACTCCTTTCCCATCCAAGAGGCACAATCACAATAGGCTTAAATGTTCGTTATTTTATAGTACACGGCAGTTATTTTTGAGCGGATTTTTCGTGAGCAGAGCACAGTGATGGCAGCGGGAGTTTATTGCAGACTGATTAAGATTGTGGGTAAGCGAGGGGGGAAAAGGTAGGACAAAAGGACTTGCAACAATAATTAATACCAAGTCCAAGCAGTGATAGTATGTCTGCGTGCTGTGTAGGTAGGTGTATGTGTAGGTATTAGTATGTGCGTAACCATGCCCCCCGCCTGGAAGGGGATGAAAGAATCCACTTCCATAAACCAAAAGAGTGTCAATACGTTTCAATGCGCAAACAAAATTGTAACACGCGGTAGAATGCAATTAATTATGTAAAAGTTATAAAAATATTTATGTAAGTTATATAAATGCTTTTACCAAATGGTCAAATTGACCGATATAGCAAGAAAATTAAAAAATAAAATATGGAAACGTAAAAATATGATATGTTAATGTGATAATATGCGGTAGATAAAACTAAAAGTAAGGTTTGGTACCTATTTAACAATGAAACTAACCTAATTGATTTTAAGAATAAAAGTATTATGAACTAACTTCTAAGATGTTGTTAAATCTATTGTGACGGTAAGGGACAGAAATTAACGACTACCCTGCGGTATATTCCGGAGTTAGTTTTAACATCCGCAACGCGGATTACTCCATCTGCCCCGGGGTAGACATTGACTATTACCCCAATAGGCCATTGAAGTGGCGCGATGTTGTCACTCTTAATCATTACTACCGTGCCTGTCGTTACCGGATTCGCATTTGTATTCCATTTTTGGCGAGCTTGCAAAGTATTCAAATACTCAATTCGCCATCGGTTCCAGAATGTCTGAACAAGACGATCCACAAGATGTTTGCGTTGTACCAAGTTGACTGGCTCGTCTGACAAATCAGCAGCGGGTAAAGATTTTAAGGGAGTGAGCGTTAAAAAATGCGCGGGGGTTAGCGGCAATGGAGCCGAAACGTCGTTAACGCTAAGTACAGATAGCGGGCGTGAATTTAGAATTGCTTCAATCTGAGAAAGCACTGTTTGCATCTCTTCATACGTCAGTAGAAAGGTGCCTACTATTTTATTTAAATAACCTTTCAGGCATTTAATGTTACTTTCCCAGATCCCACCAAAGTGAGGAGCAATTGTTTTGAGGCGGTTAATGTCTTGAACGGACATCAAAAATTTTGTTTTCCGTTCGGGAGGATCAGTCACAGATTTCGTATTAAAACGTTGTAAAGGCCAATTACGATTAGGTAATTGGGCAAAGACGGGACCGTTAAACCATAACGGATGGTCGATTAGTTGAGCGGGCGTAAGACCCCGCGACAAGCAGTCGGCGGGATTGTCTTGTCCTTTTATATAATGGAAGCATTCAGCCCCCAGATGGTTTTGTATTTGTGAGACACGGTTGGCAACGAAAGTCTGCCATTTTGCGGGCGGTGAATTTATCCATGCTAGAGCAACCGTGCTGTCGCAAAAAACTAAAGTCGTATGAGCTTTCTAATTTGATGTGTAGGTATTACTGACCGTATGCATTAATCGTGCAAGTACTAGCGCTCCACATAGTTCTAATCGCGCAAGTGAAATCGTCTTAGCCGGAGCGACCTTGGATTTAGCACATAATAAATTAATTGTGGTTTTATCAGTATTCGGACAGTAAACATGTAGGTAAATAACACCTCCAAATGCGCGTTCGCTCGCGTCTGAAATCCCGATAAGCGTTAATATACACTGGGGTTCGATTCCTAAAAAACGAGGAATTTTAATAGATTGCAGCAATGGCAGTTCCTTTTTAAACTGTCGCCAAAGTGTGACAACTGTTTCAGGAGGAGTATCATCCCAATCCAGGTTATACTCCCATAGAGATTTAATTATCAGCTTAGCCAATAATACAACTGGTGCGGCGAAACCCATCAAATCCCAAAGACGAGCAATCGTCGAGAGAATATTTCGTTTAGTACAAGTTCTTTCGTCGGTGTGTACGACAAATACGAAATGATCAGAAGCGGGTATCCAATGAAGTCCTAGTATTTTCAGGTTTTCATCGGGATTAAATTCCACATGTTCCTTAACACGATGAGCTGTAGGAATCGTGGATAAAAACTTTGGAGAGTTAGAAGAGAATTTTACAAGATCGAATCCTCCCGCGGCGAATAGTTGAATCAATTCCGTAGACAACTCGGAAGCCTCCTCGACCGACGAGCAACTGGTGACGAAATCGTCCATGTAGAATGAGCCCTTTTCCACCAAATTTGCAGCAAGTGGGAAACGAGGTTTTTCATGCGACGCAAGTTGACGCAATGTACGCATTGCGAGGAATGGACTGCAAGACATGCCGAATGTGACGCGATTAAATTCAAACAATTGCAAAGGGTCACTATCGTTAAATCTGTACAGCATGCGCTGATAACGTCGGCATTCTTTTTGCACCACAATTTGCAAATACATTTGTTTTATGTCAGCGGTTATAGCTATGGCGAATAATCGGAAATTGAGGATAATGCGAAACAAATCACCTTGTAAATTCTTTCCGGTATGTAGGATGTCATTAAGCGAGTAACCCGAATCGGATTTCATACTCGCGTCTAGCACCATGCGAATTTTGGTGGTCAATTTATCTTCGCGAACTACGATATGATGTGGGATTACGTAATGCGGTAAATCGGAATTGTCAACTGGGGAAATGTAACCTTTCTGAAGGTATTCGCACAATATTTTGTCGTATTCTAACTTTATTGCGGGTTGAGATATTAAGCGGCGTTCGAGAGCCCGAAACCTGCGTTCGGCGGCGGGTAACGATTCACCGAGAACAGAGGGACTGTTTCGAAACGGCAACGCGACGATATAACGACCTGCCGTGTCACGAGAAGTAGTGAGTTTAAACATATCCTCACACTCTTGTTCATCAGGTGTTAAAAATTTCTCATCTGGAATGTCTTCCAATTCGAAGAAGCGCGAAAGGCAAAATTCATCATTTTGCGTGAACGTACAAAATGATTGCGTGGTGTTTATACTTGGGTTTTCAATCATCATTGGGGCAGTACCCAAGATGAGATATCCCAAAGTAGTTTCGATAGCAAATGGCTGTCCGAGAGAACCTGATATTTTGTTTGCCTTTAGAATGCGAGCAAACATGTCACATCCTAAGATGATATCAATCTCGCCGGGCGTACAGAATGTTGTGTCTGCTAAAGGCAAATTGTCAAGATACGACAAAGAGGAGCGGTTAATGTTAACAGTAGGCAACTCACTGGTTATGGTTTCTACTACATATGGTTTAATCGTATACGACTGAGTGATGTCATAGCGGGAGAGTAATTTTAAGCAAGTTACGCCATTTGTCACATTTCTTATGTCACCTATTCCCGTGACGTAAGTACTTGGAGATGACCGCACCGTAAGATTCAAGCGTGAACAGCATTTGCGCGTAATTATGTCCCTTTGGGAGCCGCTATCAATTAGAGCCCGTATCGTCTGTACCTGGCCCTTAGCGTCTCTGGTAGTGCAAACAGCCGTTCCTAATAGTGCAGTAGTATTTGCACTTGAGCATGAATTTGTCACACATAACGAAACCGGATTCGAAGAATTTAAGTTATCATTATCGGCATCCGTTTGTGACGCGGGAGATGGTATTGGGTCCGTTTGTGACTTCGGCCTATCAGTTTGTTTGAAATGCAACAAACTATGATGGTTGAGCGCGCATGTTTTGCATGTAGTCTTCGATTTACAAGCTTTCGTGGTGTGCCTAGTACTGAGGCAGTTCACACAAACTCGAATCTTTGATGACTTAATACAGTTAAATCGCTCGCGTAGTTCTAGACTTGTGAATTTTGAACATTGGTATAAAGGGTGCGATCCCTTTTGACAGCAAAAACAAATTTCGATGGAGTGATTATCGATTTTTTCGACATTAATAAATGCCTTTGCGGAATTAGTTTTTTGCGGTTTAGCGGTATAATTATTATTTGAGCCAAGACGGCTCGATGTCGGTTGCGTGATTTGTGCGCGATTAAGAATTCGTTGCTGTACTCTTACGAAGTCGATTAGTTCCGTGCTGGACGGTAGATTTTCATTATTTTTAATAGAAGATTCAAAAGCCTTTACAGTCTCTATGTCAAGACGTTTAAGACCCAGTTGCAACAATATGAATTCTGCGAGGTCTTTTATTTTCAATTGCTTCAGCGCGGCGATGTTCGCGGAGTATGCATCTGCAAAATTCTCTAAAGAAGCGGGCGTGGCCGAGTTAACTGGAGGTAATTTCAGCAATCGGTCAAAGTATAATTCAGCAAGAACGCGTTGATCATTATACTTAGTACACAATGCGTCCCAGATAACTTGATAATTTGTACCTGTAGGCGTAATAGCTTTGCAAATACTTAATGCTTTTCCGGTTAATTTAGACATCAGATACTGCATTTTTTCCGTATCATCCAGAGAATCATTCAAATGTATAACTGAATTATATGTTTCATAAAAGAGAGACCAACTATCCAGATTCCCGTTAAAGCACGCTATCTCCAATGCAGGTAGCTTAATTTGACGGCGAGGTTTTGCAACCGGATTCGACAGCATATTTGCTTCTGTATATTTAATAACACCGAAGAGTTCTTCAAATGCATTTAATTGAGTGTATTCAGCGATTGCTTCCGGATTCAATTCCAGTTCGCAATCCACCTTTTCATCTAATATTGTTATAAATTCAGAACGAATTTTTTCAACAGTAGTTGCGCCTGATAAAAAAGATTGGCGATCGTAAATGCTTTCCGAAGCTTTTCTTATTTTGTCATACACCGACTGTAAGCTCGCAAAGCTAGCGGCTAGTTTAGCATTTAAACGTTTGAGACGTCTTTCATCCCGAGACGACTCGATTGACGCGCTCGTAGCCATTTTCTTTATTCCGGTTATATTTACAAAATATGAAACGTAAAACAACTAAAAATGCGGTTAAAGGGTATGCGGTATGGTATGAGGAAGGGTATGCGGTATATAAAGGGTATGCGTTAAAGGGTATGCGCTATATAAAGGGTATGCGGTATGATGTATGCGGTTTGAGGTAAGGGGTATGCGGAATGCGGAATGCGGTATGCGGTTAAAGGGTATAAGGTATGTGGAATGCGGAATGAGGTTAAAGCGTATGCGGTATGATGTATGCAGTTTGAGGTAAGGGGTATGCGGTATGCAGTATGCGGTATGATGTATGCGGTTTGAGGTAAGGGGTATGCGGTTAAAGGTTATGCGGTATGTGGAATGCGGTATGCGGTTAAAGGGTATGCGGTATGCGGAATACGGTATGAGGTTAAAGGATATGCGGTATGATGTATGCGGTTTGAGGTAAGGGGTACGCGGAATGCGGTATGCGGTTAAAGGGTATGCGGTATGCGGAATGCGGTTAAAGGGTATGCGGAATGCGGTATGAGGTTAAAGGGTATGCGGTATGCGATACGCTGTATGCGATATAAGGTATGCGGTATGATGAGTCTGTATTATTTATGCGGAATTTATTAATTAATATATTAATTAATATATTCAATTAATTCACTGTAATCCGCTCACAGGGTTAAATTGACTGTTGCGCGGTGTAAAGGTTAACGGAATACGTGCACGGAGCGGGTAAAGAAAGTTATTTATTGCGTTTATTATCATTTAAAAAATCATAAATATTGCGATCATAATAATTATTCCACTTTGTAATGATATCCAATAATACAATTATTAAGAAATAATCGTATTATTTATAAGGTAGGTAAATGCGATTTTATCAGCAAAATACAACTACATAAGTTATCAGAAATAAATATTAAAGGATGCCTCGTATTTATTTATTCTAACAGCGGGTAAATATGTTATTTCCAACCATTACAAAATGATATAGGAAACAGAATTACTCATGTAGGTATATCAAACCGTTAATGCGGATAATTATTTTTGTGCGATGTTATAAAACGTAATCTCACTCTGCTAGTTTTTTATTAATATTGTGTTTCAAATATATGTATATACGGCTCGCTAGGATCAGAAAATGTGTGGTTATTTATGTTGTGAGAGTGATTTTGTGTTTTGTAAAATGACTGGCGAAGGACCTTGATTTTTTGTGTTACTAATCACTGCCTAAAAATGGTAAAAATACATGTCGCATAGAAAAGGAGAGGACTCACCGGAAAAGGTAAAGCACTGGTATGACTCCTTTCCCATCCAAGAGGCACAATCACAATAGGCTTAAATGTTCGTTATTTTATAGTACACGGCAGTTATTTTTGAGCGGATTTTTCGTGAGCAGAGCACAGTGATGGCAGCGGGAGTTTATTGCAGACTGATTAAGATTGTGGGTAAGCGAGGGGGGAAAAGGTAGGACAAAAGGACTTGCAACAATAATTAATACCAAGTCCAAGCAGTGATAGTATGTCTGCGTGCTGTGTAGGTAGGTGTATGTGTAGGTATTAGTATGTGCGTAACCAACTGGTTTCAGTTTTTCATCCATTCTCTCCATTATTGTATTAGTTATAAATTCAGTTTGGTTCTGTATTACTATTTTAATTTTTTCAAAGAAAATTTTAAATTGATTATCCATGGTTTTGCGCGTAAAGAACGTTTCCAAGTAATTTATTACGCTGGTAACACTGATGGCTGTGACGTTCGCCGACTATGACAATGGCAGTAGTTGATGATTTTACTTTATCATTAATGTGTTTTCTCCATGTTAGTTTAAAATCTAATGTTGCTCCGAGCTATTTTATTGATTTTTCCCATAGGACTTTTTCCCCGAATAGTTTTATATTCGGGGGTTGTTTTGGCTTTCTACATGTAAAGACAGTCGCGACACTTTTAGCGGGATTTATAGAGATTCGCCATTTTTGTACCATTCTTGAACTAGAATTGCTTCGAGCTGTACGCGCCTTGTAGCAGTGGACGCGACAGTCGAGCTTGACATGATATTGAAGATTGAGAAGCGAATTGAGTGATTTTAACGTTATGATTCGTTGGTTTGGGAATATCGCTAGAAAAGATATTATAAAGGGTAGGGGACAACTGTCCTCCTTGAGGAACTCCGGCTAATAAAATACGTACCGAGGAGAATATATCGTTTAATTTAACTTGAAATATACGACCTGTAAGATAGCTATAAATGATTTTTATAAATGACTAGCTGGTACCCGGCATGCGTTGCTATGCCATTTAATAAAAAAAAATGTTTCTTCCTGCGCGTCCTATTCCATTCGTCCCGTTCACCTTACTCCTCCCCTACCTCCCTCACGTCCCCTTCTTCTCTCGCATTCCCCTTCCTCCTCCTCCATCTTCCCTCTTCTCATTCTACTCCCCTCCCCCCTCCCCCGTTCCACGAACCCCGTTCCCTGTTCCCTGTTCCCCCGTTCCCCCTCTCGTATTCACCTCCCCCTTCTGCAGATCCCCTCCCGAGTCCCCCTCCCCCTTCCCGAGTTCCCCGCCCTCCCGGGTTCCCCTCTCCCTTCCTGCATTCCATACATTCATTCCAGATACACTTCCCCTCAAACTAGAAACAAGGAATTGTTATTCCCATACATAAAACAGGTAACAAGACTGACATAAACAATTACAGACCAATAACTATACTGACCACACTATCCAAAGTATTTGAAAAAATTATCAATGCTCAAGAAAACAAGAGTACTTCTGACGCTATTGCCGCCGTAACTGACTTCATTGTAAAAAACCTTGATAAAAGCAAAAAATGTATTTCAATATTTTTAGACCTTTCTAAAGCCTTTGATACAATATCACACAGTAAATTAATAAACAAACTTCAAATAATCGATATTACAGGCAACGAACTTGACTTTTTAAGAGCTAGCTACCTTGATGACCGCAAGCAACAAGTGAAAATAATGAACACATTTAGCAATCAGTGCTCAACTCACTATGGGATACCTTAAGGTAGCATATTAGGACCATCTTTGTTCCTTTTATATATCAACGACTTATGTAACATTAACATTCAGGGAAAAATAGTTAGTTTTGCCGATGACACTGTTTTACTATTTGAAGCTGACACTTGGCAAGCTGTTTACAAAAAGCTGAAACGGATATAAACATTATAAAAAAGTGTTAGATACAAATACGCTCACATTGAACACTGAGAAAACTAAACATGTCACATCAAGCATAAATATAACAGGTCAACCTCATGATGACACCTCTATTAGAATACACACATGTTTAAATTCCGATGAATCTTGTCAGTGTCCCTACATTGAGCGCACTACACAGATGAAGTATCTCGGCCTCACAATTGATCCATATCTCAAATGGAATATTCCCACTCAAATAATTGCAAACAAAATAAGAAAAACCATGCACTTTTTCAGAACGATACGAAACTTTTTCGACTTACAACACTTGAAAATGATTTATTTTGCAGTCTATCAATCTATTATTGAGTATTGTATCATAGCATGGGGAGGCGGTACTGAATCAGCATTAGACCCAATCATAAAGGCACAGAAAACTATTATAAAATTAATTCTTAGACTACCTCTAATTACAGACCCGAACTTAATCTTCAATATTATGAATGTGTTTGACGTTCGGCAGATATATGCAAAAACAATCCTCACTCATCTATACACAAATATACACAAATACTATGAAAAAAGATTAAATACTCGCTGTACTCGAAACAATAACAAAGATTTACTACAAATTCCCATAACTCATACTACTTTTGGTCAACGAAGCTTCAGATACCTTGCAACAAGGCTTTACAACATTCTTCCAATTAGTATAAAAAAATGTGATTCACAAAAAAATTAAAAAAAAAAACATAAAAATTTGGATAAAAAATAATGATAGAGCATTTACCGGTGCACTCACCCAGATTCGAAATTTGTATTGAACCAACGCTGTTATTATTGTACCAATGTTATTGTTATTATTAATGCAACCATTGTATTGTGTGATTTTATTCTAATATACGTGTAGGTATGTTCACAGTATAATAAATTGATGTAAAATTACTGCCTCAACACAGGCTAGCCTAGTGAGGCAGGTTACGAGAAACCTAAATTTATAATTATAAATCTCTATTATTTAAGTACCTACTGAATATATGTATTTTGTTTTCTGTTATTAACTTTTGTACTTATGCAACTTTTAAACTGTACTTTTACTGTACTTATGATGTACTTTGTATTTTTGTAGTTATAAATCTTAAATTTTTTTGTTAAAAAAAAAAAAGATTCATTCAGTTTTCAAACAGCTCGCGTGCCACCTATTGCAATTTTTTATACAAATTTCATAATGCCAGAGCTCAACAGTAGTTTTATACAAAATAACGAATAAAAAAAATATATCCAATTTGGTGCAGTCGTTCGGAAGTTATGCGCATACATGCATTTCGGCGATTAATTTTTAGAGATAGATATTAACTACGAAGCCAATAAAGCACTCTTTTTAGGGTGAATTGCCTGATTAAAAAAATAAATAAAACGGCAACAATTTGTTTGCTTTTCTTCTGACGTTTGCAATTTTGTTATTCTGAACGAACACAATAACAACCATCAATATATTAAAATTTAAATACTCGATAATATACGTTGTCGATTCAAAATCCTTAATTTAATACGTGCTTCAATTCGAGTGGACCCGAGTCTACCGTGCGAAGGGACGAACGTCAAATGATTGACAGGAAAGTAGGTAGAACAGTTGTTAAATTGTTGTTTATACTATCTTCCCCACAATTTTTCCATATTTGTTAAACCTTCCCTAGACTACGGCAAACATTTCAAAACCAAAATCAGCTAAATCGGCCCAGTCGTTCTCGAGTTTTAGCGAAACAAACGAACATCAATAGATTTTTATATGTATAGAAATAGGGAAGCCCAGAAGGAACATCTTGTATAGTAGGCCATTATGCCATACTCTGTCGAAAGCCTTGCTTACATCGAGCGAAAGAATCACTGTATGTTTATTTATATTGAAATCTTCAATGATGTGTTCAACCACACGGAGAAGTTGGTGGAGGGTCGAATGACCAGCTCTAAATCCATTTTGAAAGTCTGGTAAGATTTTATTTTCCTGAACAAATGCATTTAGTCTTACAAGGATAATTTTTTTCTAAGATTTTACTAGGCAAGGGAGAAGGCTAATTGGGCGATGATTTTCAGCTAATGTTGGGTCTTTGACTGGTTTTGGGATCAAAATAACGTTTGCATGTTTAAAGACTTTTAAGTACTTTGTTTGAAATCCCGTTAGGACCAGCTGCTTTTTTGATTTTAAGCGAATTAATTATTTTTTAATTTCCTTAGGTGACATGAATTTGATAGGCAAATTATCAGATTCGGTATTCCCCTCACTTGGCGGGATAATCTGTTATAGTGCATTTTAACTATTTAGTTGCAAGTTTTTTGCCACTCTTTACGAACATGATTTTTTTCCCTAAACTAACTTTGTCGGGAATGGAAGTTGGCACTGTTGTGTTGGTATTTAATAGCTCACTAAGTTTATACCATTTGATTTTGGACCTAGTTGGCTTATGAGGGACCAGAGGATTTGAACCTCCTGATAATGTTAACCGAATTGGATTATGATCTGATGCAAGATCGTTTAGTACTCGTAAGAAGTGCAAATGGCTAGTATCTTTGAGAACGATAATATCTATTACATCAAGCCTTCCGGCGTGGTGATGTAGGGTGGAGATGACCGGAGCATCAATGACTATTTGGTTTGTGAGAGCGTACTTGGCGAGATGTCTTCCTTTTTTATTATCATATCTACTATGCCAGAAGCCGTTTTTCGCGTTCAAGTCTCCGGCTAATTATAGTGGGGACGTTTTCTGAAAGAAGTGAGTCTAGTTCACGAGGGATCAATTGTCGTTTGGGAGGACTGTATACTGAAATGAATTTTATCGGGCCGGTAGAAGTGTAGAAGTATTAATTTTAACCGCGGTAGATTCAATATTAATCTTAGAAAATGAGTGGGCTTGACAATGGTCAATGTTGCTCTTAACTAGAATGGCTGTACCGCCTCCTTTATTGGTTGTTCTATCGTCACGGTAGATGGTATAATTAGGTATTCTTAGATTACGTGATGGTTAATAATTAATAAGGAATACATCAGTCATACAGTCATGGAGAAACTCAATTATCTCTTCGCGGTACGCTACAGTGCCATTGGAGTTCCAATAAGCCATGTGTAGATTAAAAATTTTGACGTGTTGTCTATCCATTGTGTTTATTATTAATGAAGGTCTGTATGGAATTCAGCCCTTTAGCTGCGTTTTGGATGAGAAATTGGAGCTCCGTGGCCCTTTCGATCAAGATTCAAGTGTTTGTAATTCGGACCCACTGGGTTTCGATGAATATGGAGGGGGAGGAGGCAGGGGGTGCCCTGAGGCCGTTGTTCCTGGGAAGAACGGTTTTGTAGAAGTGTGGTGCTGGCCAAGAGGAAGGCTTGGAAGGAGCGCGATGGGGGGGTGCTGGTTTGGCCTGGGTTCAGGCCTAAACGGCTGACTTTGCCGTTGTAACGTGGGATGATCAAAATCAGTAGTTTGGCAGTACATTTGGCGGTTAATAATAATAATCTTTATTCAATATAACTAAAAAAAATGACATGCTCAAAGTAGTTTACAAATAGATTACATCAATCAGTACAGAAAAATTAACAAATAGGAAGTAACGTAAGAAAGGTTACACAGGAGTAGTATAGTTATACAGTATTTTTAGTTGTGCATAGCCTGCCTCACTAGGTGAACCTGTATTGAGGCAGAATTTTTGTTAATTGTTTCTCGCAATTTTATCTATGGTTTTTTTATAAATGTGTAAAGTATGTAGGTTTCCATACAGCAAAAACTTTATTTTAGTTAACATTATTGTTTGCATATATCTACACAATTCATAAACTGCAAGGTTATTACTACAATAACAACTGTCAATGACTGGGCGTTTGGGTGAGGGCACCAGTATAGGCTCGATCATTAGAATGTATCCATATTTTAACATATTTTTTAAACTCTCTCTCTGTGTTTGACTCAGTTTGATGTTTTCTGGGAGAATGTTGAATATTTTTGTGGCAAAGTATCTAAAGCTACGTTGACCAAAGGTGGAAGAGAGTGCTGGAACTTGCAATATGTCTTTGTTTGAGTTACGTGTAAATCTTAAGTTTTTTTTTTTTTTCGTAAAGCACATGTTTGTTTTTAAAGAGATGCATGAGGATAGTTTTTCATAGATCTGTCGAACATCAAATACTCTCATTATTTTGAATATAAGGTCACTGTTTGCAGTTAGAGGAAGTTTGAGAATAATTTTCATAATTGTTTTCTGCGCCTTTTCGACAAGATCTAGAGCTGATGCAGTGCCCCCTCCCCATGCAATGATACCATACTCAATGATAGATTGGGTGATTGCAAAATAAATCGTTTTTAGAAGTTCTAAGTTAAGAAAGTTCCTTATGGATCTGAAGAAGTGTATTGTTTTTCTAATTTTATTTGCAATGATCTGGGTGTGTAGGTTCCATTTGAGGTATGGGTCAATGGTGAGGCCGAGGTATTTCATCTGTAAAGTGCGCTCTAAACTGGGGCACTCACTACATTCATTGTAATTCGTACAGCTATGAATTTTTATGGAGTAATAATCATTAGGTTGGCCTGTAGTATTGATGCTTGAAGTAACATATTTTGTTTTAATCGTGTTAAGGGTAAGTGTGTTGATATCTAACCATTTTTTAATGAAGTTAATATTTTCTTCAGCTTTTTTAAATACAGCTGACCAATTATTTTCTTCGAATAATAAGACAGTATCGTCTTCAAAGCTAACAATGTGTCCCTGAATTTCAAGGTTGCAAAAGTTGTTAATATATAGTAAGAAGAGAGTCGGTCCCAAAACGCTTCCTTGTGGAATTCCATAGTCAGTTGAGCGCTGATTACTGAGGGTATTCTGTATTTTAACCTGTTGCTGGCGTCCATTAAGATAGCTTTTAAAGAAGTTTAGCTCTTTGTCCGTAATGCCGATTTTCTCTAGTTTTTTAATTAGTTTAATGTGTGATATTGTATCAAATGCCTTAGAAAGGTCTAAGAATATTGAGATACATTTATTTCCTTTATCAAGGCTTTTTACAATGAAGTCTGTCACACTAGCAATGGCATCTGATGTACTTTTGTTTTTTTTTTAAATCCATATTGATTATTTGAAAGTATTTTATGGTTCTCGACGAATTTCAAAAGTTGTGCATTAATGAGGTTTTCAAAAACTTTAGACAAGCTATTAAGTAGAGTAATTGGTCTATAGTTGTTGGTATCTGTCTTATTTCCAGATTTGTAGGTGGGAATTACGATACTTTGTTTTAGGTTAGAGGAGAAATAGCCTTGTGTAATTCTTATAATGTTTATAAGGTATTCCAGTGGCAATGTAATCTCCGAAGACAGCATTTTAAGGATTTTGGTTGTAATTTCATCTGGCCCAGCGGAAGAAGTGTTTTTTAGAGATTTAATTGTACTGAGAATTTCTTCCTTTGTTACTGTTCGGAAGAGAAATTTTATATTTTTGTTATTTGCTTGATCCTCTGAATTGGTAGATTGGTTGATACCACTTTGGGGGATTTGAGAAGCAAGATTTGGACCAATGTTAATAAAAAAATTGTTTACATGATCAGCAATGAGCTTAGGATTTTTTGTGGTTTCAACAATGTGTCCATCAATAGAAAGTTTATTTATGCTCTGTTTCTCTTTTGTAGTTTCGGAGTTTGTGGCTTCTCTTAGTATTTCCCATATTTTTTTGGGATTGTTGTTACTTTCTTTAATTTTTTCTGAGTAGTAAATTTCTTTTGCTTTTCTGATGACGTTACAACACATGTTTCTATATCTTTTATAGTAGTTGGATGTTATTTGGTCATATGGATTATCTTTGGTTTTTTGTGTAGCATGTTTCTTTTGTGTATGCAATTTATAATGGAGTGGTTAATCCAAGGTTTCAGGGGTTTCAGTTTATTAGTTATGTTTTTGGTCAAAGTCGTGGAATGGTTGTGTAATTCGTTTTTTAAATAGTTCACAAAGTATATCCATGCGCCCTCTGATTGTTTAATTTGGAAGAGTTCATTCCAGGATTTGTTCTTAAAGCTTTTTGTTAGATTTTGATAATTGATTTTATTGTATGCAAAAGTCCGGTTACATTTATTTATTTTAGTTGCTGTTTATATTGTGAAAATTGTTGAATAATGATCCGTGATTGTTGATTTGTAGACAATACTTTTGGATGGTTTTTTGGACTTTACCATAATGTGGTCAATGCATGATATAGATCCATTTGTCGTCCTTGTTGGTGAGTTGACGGTACTCACTAACCCATGAAATTCTAGCATGTTAATATAGTCTTGGCTTTGGTGGTGTTGGTTGCTCGGTAGTATATTGATATTTAAATCACCTATTATTATAATATTTTTAGCATTGGAGAGATTTGAAAGTATGCAACTTTCAGACTGCTTAGGAAAGGCGTAATGTTACGAATCGATGGCGAGCGGTATATAGCCAGGATTACAGTATCATTGTTGTATTTTATTTGTATGCGACTTGCATTTTGAATTTTTAGTTCGGTTACTGTGAAGTTTTGATTATTTTTCGTGTATACAACAATTCCATCGTTCTGATTATCAAAAAGAGTTGAATTATGCGATGTGTAGTTTTTGATGATTTTAGGTGTATATGTGTTTGACAATCAGCATTCGGTCAGGATGATTATGTCGAAATCGACATTTATGTGGTAAAGTTGTATTAAGAGTTCATCAAAGTTTTTATTTATAGATCTTATGTTTTGATGCATGATTTTGGTATTGATACAATTCTCAATCAGGCGTTTACATATATTAGTATCTGAAGTTGTGTAAGACAGGTTTTGGTTATGTATTTCCTCATCTAAATATTCCATTGTGAAAGGCATGTTGATAAAGTAATTACACAAAAAAAATATTATTTGTTTATGGAAGCTCCACTGTCCGTGGCAATCACCGGGAGTTTCACCCTAGTTGTAGGTAATGAATTAGCTAAGTGGATAATTATTATTGTTGTAGTTCGAAACAATAAGTGTAAAGTTTCTCCTTACCATTTGATAATGAAGGGTGATCGGGGCAATAACTAACCGGAAGTGGAGCTCTCCAGAAACAACTTGTAACTTACTGGTTTTAGCTATTTCTATTTGCTAATTTATACCAGAAATAAAACCAATCAATTATCAAACAAATTATCAGTTTATTGGGTAATCACATGAATTGTGCAGTTTGCTTAAATAGAATATAAAATTAAATTAATAATACTCAGGTAGTGGTCCAAGGTTCCTTGAAGAGGAATCTCTTGAATAATGAAACTAGTTAAATAATGTGTTAGAAATAATTTATATCCTGTGACATGTGACCTTTGCTTGAAACAACGAGCACTAACCTTATTCATGAGAGTAACTTCGGGATAGTCGGGCGCCAGGTCTGTCAGAAGAACATGACCAACTTAAAATAATTCCTCAGCTTTACATCTAAAAAAACCAGTATCGGTAAAAATAACTAACGCCTCCACAATGTCGGCCGGAGCAAAATTAATCCACCATCTTCCTCCCGTAAAATCCGTTGAGTGCCGCTTCCTTCCGTTCCCCCGCTAGGTGTCGCCACTATCTCCAGTGTGACCAACACTAGTCACCAATGTGTGCTAGGATCCCAAATGCGAGTCAACATTAAATAATCGGGGTAACATGTTAAAACTGTTACAATGCCCCCCGTGTTGAAAGACTTATGGCTATAAGTCCTGAGGTTCCCCTGACACCTCGAAGCAAAACCTTGACTGCCGTCTCACTGGAAAGTACTTGTAGTGAAGATGATGTCATGCTGGTCGATGGAAACCCAATAGCTTAGCAGCGATAAGTATATAGATTCTTGAAATGTTGTGCGAAGAAGCATAAATTTCCAGTGCATCACGAGCTGTATGTCCAATGCTTCCATCAGCTTGAAACAGCATCCCAGACTTGAGAGTAGAATGTTATAATGTTGCCTTATAATCTTCAAATAACGTGGCGTAGCAACTTAGTTGAAAATTTTCTATCGTGCAGGAACGAGATGATATGCCATGATTCTACGGTGCATGGGCAATGATGATGTTTCTCTTGAAAAGTCCTTCTGGAGTGACCCATATTCTTGCAAAATTTTGTGGTATAGCAAAGTTGAAGATTTTCCATAGTGCCGGAGCGGGGTGAAATGCCATGATAATATAGTGCATGGGCAATGATGATGTTTCTCTTGAATGACCCTCTGGAATGACCCTCTGGAATGACCCTCTGGATGCCTAAACTAACATACTGGTTTTCCTAAAGCAATTTGGTTGAATCTACAGAAACTATTAGAAAAGCCCTTCAACTCAGAGAATATTAATTTAACTAACAGGCAAATATACCTCCTGACAAAATATTAAATAAAAGCAAAATTGGTTAAATCTTGTAACCTTCTTCTGTCTTCCTGATATTAATAACAACATAATATGTAGATAACCTGTATAGTAATCCTGAATTTAAATTGAACAATAATAATAAACATCCTGACAGAATACTAAAATAAAAGCAACATTCGTTAAATCTTGTAACCTTCTTCGGTCTTCCTGATATTAATAACAACATAACATGTAGATAACCTGTATAGTAATAATGAATTAAAATTGATAAATATTATACATCTATCTCAGATGAAAACTTTCTGTAATTTGAGTAACTTAGCCAATAATCAAACCATAATTGGGTTATCAAAGCCGAATGTTAATAATTAGCCAATCTATCAACAGATGGCAGTGACGATTATAATAAATAAATCGATAATTCCAAGAATAACCAAAATTGAAAGAATAGGTCCATGCTGTCCACAGATGGCAGTAACCATAATAATTAATTATATTGAAAATTCATTTATTTTAACTGTATTTTTCTATCACAAAATTAAACCTTCCTGCTGTGACAGAAGAACACAGAAAAAAGAAATTGTTTACTGATTGTTTTAGCGATTCTCGAGCTCTAAAAATCCCCAGAAAAATCAGTGGACATAGAAATTGTTAAAAGCGATTATACCATTATAAAAAATAAATTAGACAGTAACATTCATATAAAATTTGTTATACCAAGGTTAATATAGTATCATAACTGACACGCACAGATTATCAATAAGAATTTTCATAAAAAATCATAAAATATCTCAATTGTAAGCCCGATGAAGGCTATAATTCCAATTCTGCAAATAACGCAGGGTTAATAGTGTTATAATAGACACGCGAAGATTATAAATAAGAATTTTCATAAAAATTCATAAAATATCTCAATTGTAAGCCCGATGAAGGCTATAGTTTTCAAATTGTGCATATAACACAAACGATAATAAAATGACCAGAAAATTGTAATAATATGATCATTGTATCATCCAATAATCAGCTTACAGAAGCAAATACAATATAAAATATACCCATGCATAGTAATTCATTAGATAGTAGATCCCTTTTGGTTACAAAAATAATCACAAAACAAATGTACACAAAAGCAAATACAAGCACCAAATAGACATATCACTGAAATCAGAAGATGGTTTATCCCAGGGAGGTAAAGCATCCCCTAAGATCAAGATAAACAACACAAAACAGACTAATTAACCATAATATACTTCAAATGAGTCTCGCTTGCAATACTGTGGCCACCAGTTGTTGCAAGTGAAATACATTCAACAGATATATAATGCAAGAATGCATATGAATTAAAATTTTTAAAAAAAATTCCCAATTCCTTTTAGTTCCATCAAGATACCTTGGAATTAGTCAGAAGATTATTTTTCAACTTTTAAGATGTCCTTTATATGGAAAGTACCTACTGACCTGTTGTTCATGTCCGCAAGTTTGTAAACTACAGCGGAGACCTTGCCTATGACCTTACTCCTTAAAAACTTGGGTGCTAATTTAGCTGCAAAATGTTTTGAAGCATCAGACAACACGAATGAACGTCTCCAGACCACATCCCCAATTTTGAACTCAATATTCCTCCTACGAAGGTCATAATGTACCTTATTGCGTTCATAAGATTGACGAAGACACGTTCTTACTTGACTGAATATGTCATTTAGTTCAGAAATATCTGTAGCCCACGTGTCCCGCTTTGAAAATGTTAAATCTTCACAATTAAAATCAGGAGACTTATATTGTTTACCTGAGGTAATAGCTTCCCTCCCAAAATTCAAGAAGAATGGTGTATAGCCAGTAACTTCGTGAACAGCGGTATTAATAGCTAACTCTATCTCTGGCAAATGATTCGCCCATGTGCGATGATCTGTACCGACGTACGAACTTAAAGCCGTGACTAATACGCGATTTATTCTTTCTACAGGATTGTTCTGTGGATGATACCTGCAATTATAGAATAGGTGACGAATGTGATATCTATTAACTAAATGTTTCATCTCCTTAGAAATATATTGTGGCCCATTATCAGCCACTATGCAGTCCGATACGCCAAATTTAAGAAAGATCTCATTTTCAATTATCTCCGATACGTTTTTCCCATTAGCACGTCTAAGTGGAAAAATTTTTGTGAATTTAGTGAAAAAATCTGCAATAACCAAAAGATACGTATACCCTTTCTTATAAGAGCTAGGCAGCGGTCCCAATAAATCCGTCGAAATTACTTGCCACGGACGTTGTACTAGCTTAGGATCACCCATAAGCCCTGGCGAAGCCTGATTGGAGCTTTTCTGAGCTAAACAGATTTGACACTTAGTTACAAATTTCCTAACATCTGACGACATTCTGGGCCAATAAAATTTCATACAAATCCTATTTAAAGTTTTCATTACCCCAAAATGAGCCGACGTCGGAGGTACATGATGCAATTCTATAATTTCCCGTCTATTATCTTTAGGTATCACTTCCTTCCAATCATGGGCCTTGTGCAAAGCTTCCATGCTCTGAACATGTTTATAAAGCACTCCATCAACGAGCTTCCACTTTGGAAACAAAGAAGGCTTAGCTAAAACATCTCTGCACATTCTATTATACCAAGGATCAGAACAAACACTAGGAGACTGAATAACTGCAGCTACTTCTAAAGGATCGCGTGAAAGAGCATCCGGAACTACATTCTCCTTCCCTTTCCTGTGTTCAATAATAAAGTTAAATTGTTGTAATCTCACCGCCCACCGTGCTAGGCGGCCAGACGGCGATTTTATACCTACTAACCACTTGAGGCTGTAGTGATCTGTTATGACTTTTACAGGAATCAGAGAACCTTCTATGTAGCCCCTGAATTTTTCTAATGCAAATATTAAAGCGTTCAGCTCTTTCTCTGTGGTGGAATGATTCCTTTCTTGAGCTGATAGGGACCTGCTTATAAACGAAATAGGGTGTTCCCTCCCCTGATCATCTAGTTGACTAAGTACCGCCCCGAGGCCTTGATTACTTGCATCGCAAGCTATCGTAAAAGATTTACTAAAATCTGGGCATGCTAAAACGGGTGCCTGAACTAAGGTTTCTTTTAGTTTAATAAATGCAGCCTGAGCCTGATCATTCCAAGTAAATCTTTTCCCTTCGAATTCCTTCCTAGTCAAATTGTGCAGTGGAGCTGCTATAATGGAAAAATTTAAAATAAATCTTTTATACCATGAGAGTATTCCAATGAAACGTCTTAAACTCTTTTGTGAAGTTGGTACGGGAAAATCGATTATAGCTTTAACTTTATCAGGGTCTGTCCTCAACCCGTTGCGATCAACTACATATCCTAAGTATTTAAGAGATTCTCTACAGAAGACTGATTTCTCTAAATTAATTGTAAGACCTGCCTCAGCCAGTTTGCATTTAACTTGTCTCAATATATACATATGCTCCTCAAAAGTGCTTGATATTATGATGATGTCGTCCAAATAATAAAAAACTTTTCCCTCAAATTCAGGACCAAACAATTTATCCATTAAACGCATCATTCTCGAACTGGCACCATGAAGACCAAAAGGCATTGACGTGAATTGAAAGAGACCTCGTTTTGGAATTGTGAAAGCCGTTTTTTCCCTCGAGCTACGCTCTAACGGTATTTGCCAAAAAGCGTCTTTTAAATCTATAGTTGAAAGAAAACGTGCTCCGCCCAAACTGTCTAAGATATTAGAGATGAAAGGTAAAGGAAATGCGTCCCTTTTTGAGATAGAGTTGATTTTTCTGGAATCTAAACACAACCGGTATGTTCCATTTTTCTTAGGAACCAGTAATATCGGACTGTTCCATGCACTATGACTAGGTTCTACAACTCCTAACTCAAGCATTCTATCTAACTCTTTGTGAACTGCTGGTAGCAAATGAGGAGAAATCGGGTAGTACCGTTGCTTGACAGGAATACTGTCACCTGTGTCTATGACATGCTCCTCCAAGTGAGTGCGTCCTAGTTTATTTCCAGAAATAGACTCATAATCCTTAATTACGCCATTTAGCAACTGTTGTTGATAATCACTAAGAACGTGTCTATCAATGATTCCTCTTACCTCACTCACGGAACGAGGAGCAGATTTTACTACATTCACATCCGTAAGTTTAGTAATTTACGGGCCAATGTTGAATATTTTCCAAAAATCTATACCGAGGATTATATCCGATTTAATCTCTGGCATAACCACAAAGGTGAAGGATTTGACTAAGTTTTTAAAAGTAACAAGTACTGTGATTTTAAATTCGCAATTAACTGAATGCCCTGTGGCAGAAGTTAAAGAAAAGCTTTTATCAAGTTTCGTTAATTTAGCACCTAAATGTATCAATTTTAAATGAGAATTGTTACCCAATATTGACAGGTGTGACCCTGAATCCAGGAGACCCGAGAGCTCCGATCCTAGAACCGAGAAAGAGATGAAAGGACGGCCGTCCCTGGCAGCCACCCCTTCACACCTTGAAGTTCTTAGATCTTCGTAGAAACGTCTGACTATCTTGAGCCAATCTTGCCATGCCGGATCGATGGCCGCGATGCTGGAAGACGTCTCCTTCATTGACGCAACTATCGTCCGGCTCCTGCGTTTTTTGACCTCCGACAAGTGCAGTCAGGTGACTTGACGCCTGGACGTCCACAGCGGAAGCATCGAATCTCCTCCCTAGAATTCACATTTTTGTTTATGAAAGCAGTGTTTCTATAAGAAGGTTTATTGTGCCTGAAAAAAGGTTTATTATTGAGCTCATTATTATTCTTATGAGAAGAAGGTTGATGAGGTAATGAATCTTTCCTCTGATCTGAACGGCTATCCGCAAGTTCCATCATTTTCCCAAATTTTTTAAGTGTAGCGATATCCGGAATCGAATTCAACGCTAATTTTTGTATGTATCTGGGTGCCATATTACAAAGCAATATTTCTAAAATCTCATCATCAGGCAACTTTTTCTTAAGCCTTTTATTTAGAATTAATACCTTCGTAATAAAGGTACCAAGAGACTCTTTGGGTACTTGAAATGTTGTTCTTAACTGTGAAACAAGTCTACGATCATAATCTAATCCTTCATATTCATCCTTCAGATCAGACACCAGTTCTTCCCATGTTTTAAAGGAAGAGTGGTTCACTCTCAACCAATCGAGGGCAATTCCTTCAAAAAGTTCTAATGCTCCTAAGAAAAGTATGTTTTTACTTACAGAGCGAGCTAAGGCGAGTTCCTCAACACGTTCCAAAAATACACGTACGCATGATTTCCCATCATATTTTAAATCCCATTTATGCAGGGGCACCAGCGGAGCTGGAGAAAGGGGTAACACCTTCGTCTCCGAAACATCAACGACAGGAACTTTGGGAATGGACATTTCTGAGTCCTTTGTCTGACTCCTTGTTTCAGGCATTGAAATTTTATGTACCTATAAACTTGATGGAACAAAAGAAACAAAAAAACACAAAACACTTAATCACGCCCATAGACGGAAATGAACTGTTATGTGAATATCTTATAATTCACGTTGAAACGGCAATTATTACGTGCAAAATGGCGTAAGGAGCCATATGATGTGGCTAGCTGAGAGGGAAGAAGACGGGATGAATACAACTGCGTACTTTTCTATTAATAGAGCGCCAAATCCTGTTCAAGACAGAATATGTCCACAGTTGAATTCACTACGCCTTCTTCCTAGAACGACGGAGAGCATTTAATTCTTCCCAGGGAGCGTGGGCACTATGACAATCACTTCCTTACTCATCATTAGGAACTACAGTGTATCGATATGAAATAACAAAGAGATTTGAATCAATATTTTCTATATTTACAATATCGAACACTTAAAACAATACGGTATTATAAACCAATTTACAAGGGAAAAAATACACTACTGAAAACTCACCCCTGTATTGCGACCATGACCTTGAAAACTAGCTAATTCGGATTAAGTGCCTGCGGGCAGGCATGATGCACGTAGTGGAGCTTGGTGCTTCGTCCAGCATCCAAGAGGTGGTCCTGATGTGATCCTGCTGAGGTCGCGATGCCAAACCCCCCTGGGAGCATCAGGACGATGAGAAATGATCCGGTGTATTGCGCCAGCCTGGCCAGCAGTATGATGCCCGTCCTACGAGGCCATCAAGCCCAAATAGATGGATGCCTACGGGATTTGTTGACAGACGGAGTCGGCGACGAATCCGGGGTTGCGGTGAACCGGAACGGTCTGTTCTGCGTATCAAAATCAAGTACGCGGGTTTTTTATATGAACGCCTCAGTAGGCGGCGGATGTTAAAGTTAAAACTCCGAACACTAATTAAATAAACTTCGCCGTGGCTTGCGAGGTGTAGCGGGAGTCCATGTTCGCCAATTGCACTTTCCCAGTCGCCAGATCAGCTAGATAAACGGCATTACTTATTCTCGTCGCACGAGGCGCCGACGGCCATTGATGAACCGAAAACTTCGTTAATTCCGGGCCGAACAATTCGGATCTTTAGGTTAATCCCGTTATTTACACATAAGGTACGGATCTCTTTGCAACGCGGAGTCGTATTGTTCCGGTATATTTTACATTATAAAACTTAAATCGCTAGGTGACTGTGCCCGAGAAAAACACGGCGTCCTCCCGTGTTCTCTCTCGTCCCGAGTGCCGTTTCAAAAACAAAACCCGTTTCCGCTCAGTCTGCCAACCTGCCGAGTATCTCGAATAAACTATTACCATCCTTCAAATAAAGGTACCTGCCTATCCGAGTAATAAATTAAAGTAATTTATATGTAATGATGCATCCACATCATAACAGAACAAAACAACTAAACACACAGAACATGGAAAATTAACCTAAAATAAATAATTAAAAACCATGACTCAGCGGATTTCAAAAATGTACTTCTTATCGAATAATAATATATTGGATTTTATCCGAATTAAAATTGCTGTATCAAATTCTCTCGGAATTAAAAAAAAAATCGTATAAAAGATTTGTAACACAGCACAAATAATAAATTAAAATTTAAAATCATAAAGGAAAGGTGTTCCTGATTAAAGATTGCTCCGATCGACCCCTGTGAGGCTCCGTAGTACCTCGTGTTCCGACAACAATGTCACATCACAAAATCGCAAATTACCCATCAAAATGCAATACAAAATCAAAATTTTGCTAGCTTCATTAGTCATCCACATCGTGGGCGCCATTGTAACTTACTGGTTTTAGCTATTTCTATTTGCTAATTTATACCAGAAATAAAACCAATCAATTATCAAACAAATTATCAGTTTATTGGGTAATCACATGAATTGTGCAGTTTGCTTAAATAGAATATAAAATTAAATTAATAATACTCAGGTAGTGGTCCAAGGTTCCTTGAAGAGGAATCTCTTGAATAATGAAACTAGTTAAATAATGTGTTAGAAATAATTTATATCCTGTGACATGTGACCTTTGCTTGAAACAACGAGCACTAACCTTATTCATGAGAGTAACTTCGGGATAGTCGGGCGCCAGGTCTGTCAGAAGAACATGACCAACTTAAAATAATTCCTCAGCTTTACATCTAAAAAAACCAGTATCGGTAAAAATAACTAACGCCTCCACAATGTCGGCCGGAGCAAAATTAATCCACCATCTTCCTCCCGTAAAATCCGTTGAGTGCCGCTTTCTTCCGTTCCCCCGCTAGGTGTCGCCACTATCTCCAGTGTGACCAACACTAGTCACCAATGTGTGCTAGGATCCCAAATGCGAGTCAACATTAAATAATCGGGGTAACATGTTAAAACTGTTACAAACTAAACCATTTTTATCAGATCATCAGTGTGTTTAATGTAGATGATTTTTTCTCCTTCTTTTTTTCTAATCATAATTTTTGAATCCTTGTACCACACATAATTAAATCCCGTTTCTTTCGCCTTTGATTTTGTTCTCCATAGAAGGTCTTTGTAGTAAGGACTGAGAATTTCGCTGATGTAAATTCGTTGACTTCCTGGATCCTGCGAGGTGGCTGTGTTTAAAAGTTTCCTGTTGGTAAGAAGTTGGTATCTCTTTTGGCGATTGTTTAGTTTAACATGAAATTTTGGGGATACTCCCGGTCGTTTATCAGGGATCCTCTTCACTTCCACGATATCTTCTCCTTTTATATCAACTCCTGCAATTGAAGCCACCCTTTTTATAGCATCAAATCGTCATTTTTTGGAATGAGGCCGGAAAACTCCAATGAATCATCTTGTGATCTTTGATCAACTTCCGCCAATTTGACTTCTAGGCACTTTATTGTTTGTCCTTTCCTGCAAGTGTATTCCTCAGTGACTCTACTTCGGAAACCAATTGAGTAATGGTATCCATTTTAGCAATTATGTCGTCATATTGTCGACTGATAAAATCTCTCGAGTTTCTACTCTCTAGGTTTTCATCTTCAATTTTTTTTATAATCGCCAATTTAAAAGCTTCCAGTTTTGTTACCATTTTTTTCCATTTTCTCGATTAACAAATCAATTTGAGAAGATACATCTGTGTTCAGGCTCGTTGACGCAGGTGTTTGTCCTTTGCTTCTAAGGTTTTTGTCAGCAGACATTTTTTTTGTTTTGTTTTTGTTCTTTGTAGTAGGAACGGTTGGACACTGGCACTACTACTCTATATTATTATTGTATTTTATCTATGTTTTTATTGTGTCTGACGTTTGGTTTATTGATGTCAAAACGAAGAGTTTGGACACTAAAAACTAACAGATCACTCTGGTTTAGCGCAATTATTTGAGTAACGGATCACTGGTTATGTATTTTTAGCTCTGTTATAAGTTTTAATACTGATTTCAGTTAAAAATTTGCAGATAGAACTACGAATGAACTTTCGTTTAGATGTCCATAGACATACGGTATAGTGGGATGGGGTGGTTGTGCTGAATCCATTATTAGACCAATTATTTTATTTCAAAAACGAATTCTGAGAATTATATTTAAATGTCAACCTACCCATCCCTCAAAGAACTCTTTGCAAAAATCAGGGTCTTAGATATTCGACAGCTATTTACTAAAACGAGCATTTGTTATATACGAAAAAATAATCTACTAATCGCTCCACAACATCAGCACACACCAGCTTTTCATCAAACCTGGTTTGCGTGGTCCCAAAAACTAATTACTTACTCATTCGCTTAACGACAATTCTGGTTAATCGCTCCTAAAATATATAATGCTCTGAGTACTGACATAAAGTCAAGTAATTCTAATTCTATTTTTATAACACGTGTACAACATTGGATTTTTTAAAGGGGACGAACGTACTTTAAAGAATTTATAAGTTCTTCATACTCATTGTAATTATTAATTTTTGCATTTCAAAATTTTTATTTCCATTTTAATTTCTATTTTTCTTTAAAATGTTGTTATTTTTTTTCTCTTAGTTTTTCACTAAATTTTATTTGTGTTTTAATTTATATACTTAGGTATATGTTTTAATTTGTATAGAACACTTGAGTTCTTAACATTTAATCTTTATTATTAATTTTTGTATATCAAAATTTGAATTTTCATTTTCATTTCTACTTTTCTTTAAAATATGATCTTTTTTTTCTCTTTACTTTTAAGTATTTCTTAATATTTTTTTTTGGAATGTTTAATCATCTGTTTTAATAAAATAGTATTTAAATCATATTTAAAATATTAAATGTACGACTACCACAACACGGGCATTAGCCTGGTGTTGTAGCCAAAAAAAACAAATATCTGTAACTAATAAAAAAATTTATGAAATAAAAAAATATAATAAAATAAAAATGCCGTATCTATAAACAGAGAATTTTGGCGGTACGGCGTTCAATTAATTCCATTCGTTGGGTTACAAAATATGAATTTATTTTGTTTGTTTGTTGTGGTTACTTCCCAAAGAATTGACAATAGCACAATGGAGTAACGGAAAAAAATGAGACAACAATAATACAGACATCCTGTAAAGACAATAAATTATTTACTTCTGTATTGGCAGAACATTTCAGCTTAAAGTACAGCATTCTGCCAAAACAAGCCTACGGCAGGTACGTTGATTTTTCATTACAACACCGTTGTCGTATGGGAGGTAGAACAGGACTTTGAGTCCGTTATGTCTATTTGTGCTATGTGCACGCGGGCATTGGTACCGCCGCCCAGGAAACCATTGATGTATAACCAACATCTTTTATTCCTTTCAGGAACAGCAGTGTGCCAGGGAGACAGCGGGGGTGGGCTGGTGTTTCCGCAGAACTCCAGTGCAGGTCCCCAGCGTTGGGTTCTGCGCGGTGTTGTTAGTAACGCACCGACGTCCTACAATCTTAATGATCCCTGCCCCGGTAAAACTTTCGCCTTCTACACAAATATATACAGACATCGAATGTGGCTGACCACACAAACAGATGACTATCTATCCCGAGGTAAATCTAATTTCTTGAATGTTGAAATTGCAATATAAAACTGTCAAACAAGTTCCCGGCTTGATTTGCAATGCCCTGAAATAAATACATGGTTTCTTCCTGTGGGTCCTTTCTCAATCCCTTTCTATATATAAAATATACAAAATAGTTGTCCCTTTCCCCTTCTATGTATAAAATACACCCATTTTTCAAACCCATTGTACAGAAACCTTCATCAAAGTTTCATCGCAATTGGATGGATAGTTTATGAAACGCCAGAGCTCACTATTATATACATATACAAACCCTCCCTGGCATGCACACATCAAATCCCCTAAGTTTCATAGCAATCGATTGAATAGTCTAGGAACGCATAAAGGACATGCAAAGAAACTTTCATTTTTCTATATTACTAACGAGTTCCCGGCATGCGTTGCAATTCAAGTAATAAATTCATTTTCCGATTCTTCACGTTCCCCTTCCGCTTCCCTTTCTCTTCCAATATCTCTTTCCCCTCTCGCGTTCTCCTTCCACCTTCCCTGCCTTCCCTCTCCCGCGATCCCCTCTCCGGCGTTCAATATATTCGGTCCCGATACATTCGGATTTTCAAACAGCTCGCGTGCCACCAATTAAAACATTAATTTTTATATATTATAAGATCTATCAATCAAATTTGGTACCCAACATAAATCCTCCAAATACCTTTCTACACAAACTCGAATAGTACTAGTACTAGTAATAACTAGATATCATGACAGTAGTCAATGAAATTCGGGCGTAAATATCAATTTATTTGGTACCCAACATAAATCCTCCAAATACCTTTCTACACAAACTCGAATAGTACTAGTACTAGTAATAACTAGATATCATGACAGTAGTCAATGAAATTCGGGCGTAAATATCAATTTATTTGGTACCCAACATAAATCCTCCAAATACCTTTCTACACAAACTCGAATAGTACTAGTACTAGTAATAACTAGATATCATGACAGTAGTCAATGAAATTCGGGCGTGAATATCTATTTATTTGGTACCTAACATAAATCCTCCAAATACCTTTCTACACAAACTCGAATAGTACTAGTACTAGTAATAACTAGATATCATGACAGTAGTCAATGAAATTCGGGCGTAAATATCTATTTATTTGCGATTATTATAAAAAAAACTAATTTTGCCATATTAAACAATAAAACTGTATCTGAAAAGGGATTTATAAGTAGGAGAGTTTTCACTTGAAGGTGTTTTTTTATAGACCTAATACTTTAAATTTTTTAGGCTCATAAAAAAATGACCGATATTTTCAAAGTCCAAGATATGTTCTACAGCAGTATTTAATTGAAGCATCTATAATATTTCTAAACGATCAAATTTTCAAAACAAAAATACATGATTTTATATGATTTCGCATGGCTTCATCTTAAGTCGCGGATTGCGAATACGACTTCTTTAATTTCGAAGAGCTTCGTTAGTTCAATCCATTCATTCAAGCATAACGAACACATTATTTAAAAATATGTGTCTTATTTGTTAACAACGTTGACCGTGCTCCCAAATAACTGACCATGACTTACGGATTTGTTCAATATCATATTGATTAGAGATGAAACGGATAATCGGTAACTATCCGCAAACTCAATAACTCAATATCCGACCGGATACCGGATATTCAAAAACTATCACAATTTCCTATAATAAAATGCATTACATTAATCTTTGTGAGGTAAATATCAATAAAATGGCTTATGATTATGACGGCTTTTATTTAAAGTCGAAAAAGTTACAAAAAAGCCATATTAATTCATATTTTATTGAACTAATATTAATTTATTAATTTAACTGTAAACAAAAAATAACCTACCTGCCTTTTTCCCTTCACAACCACGAGAAATTTGAAGCCGGCACAACAAACAAACAGCAAACTTATTATTTTCACTATTTATGTCGAAATATTGCCAAACAGGAGATCTTTTTTTCACTGATATCCGGCCATCCGGCCTTTTGTGTTATTTCGCAATTTATGTATTTAAAATAATATGTAGTAAAACTAAACCTTTCACACACTTTCCCAAATGATCATCTCGTCATCCACGCTTTGCAATTGCACTATATAAGTATTATAAATACAAAACAATACAAGAACAACATGTCAACCTACCAGAGACCAAATGGGAAAATAATTCACCGACTCCAGATATTTTCATATCAGAGGGTTCGGCTCTGTGGAATTCCTGATTGAACCTATAAATCCTACTGATCCCTCAATATAAATATTTAAAAAATCTTTTGTAATCCTACATGTATTTAAAATGACTGATTTTTGCATTTTTATTTATAAATTCTTTGACAAATTTTCATCGCCTCAGTTCTTATTTGTCCAACAGACCATTTTAGTTTTTGTTCAATCTCCACTTTAAAATAAAAAATAAACTATTAAAAACAAAAGTTAGTCACCTTACTGAGAATTATTTAAACTAATGAGACCTTTAACTTTACGGAAATAGCTTTATCAAACACCTGTCATAATGTTTTATTGAAATAAAGAAAGAAAACCTTCTCCTCCCGTGAAATTTTCAAATGGTCTGTTGGACAAATACGAACTAAGGCGACGAAATCTAATATGCCTAAATTTTTAATGAGAGAGCTAGGTATAATGCCAGTAGCCGAAATAACAAATGGTAATATTTTTATAGTCTGAGAATGCTCAATTCTTTTAATCTCATTTCCTAAATATAGATATCCGGTATCCGGCCAAACAACTATCCGTTTCATCTCTAATATTGATATACATAGGATTTTATTTATCGTCCATGCGGGACCTCTGGGTGATTAGTACATCGCTCACGGGCAACTAAAAGAAAGCAGACTGTGATGGTTCGCACACTAGACAACTTCTCAAAGACTCGTTGTCGACAGCGACGCGACCAGCAATCCCAACCTGTACTAGTAGCCAGAGACCTGCTGCGCCTCACGACCTGTCAGATTTCTACGTCCGAACAGGAAAACATCGAATTTGTTCAGAAGGTTGATGCATTATTTTACATTTATGACGATGGGCTTTCTAATTATGCGCAAGAGACACAACATTAAATACTATAATTTGTAAAGTTTTTTTGGTAATTTTAAATTGTCAGCCTCCGTGGTCGAGGAGAAAGGCTCTTGACTCGAAATTGAAGGTCGTGGATGCGCAAATATACTTTACTAGCTGGTACCCGGCATGCGTTGTTATGCCATTTAATAAAGAAATTGATTCTCCCTGCGTATCCTTTCCCATTCGTCCCGTTCCCCTTCCGTCTCCCTTCCTCTCCCGCGTCCCCTTACCTTTTCGCGTTCCCACTCCGCCTCCTCCACCATCCCCCGTCCTGTGAACCCCCCATCCCGAGTTCCTAAAAATACCTGATATAGTTTTACATGACAAAATTTAAAAAAAATATCTTATATCATTGATGTAGCTCTTCCAAATTCCTGTAATATTCAAAAAACTGTTTCTGAAAAAATAAGAAAATATACAGATTTAGGAAATGAGATTAAAAGAATTTGGCATTCTCAGACTATAAAAATATTACCATTTGTCATTTCGGCTAGTGGCATTATACCTAGGTCTCTCATTCAAAATTTAGGCATATTAGATTTGTCAAAGAATTTATATATGAAAATGCAAAAATCAGTCATTTTAAATACATGTAGGATTACAAAAGATTTTTTAAATATTTATATTGAGGGATCAGTAGGATTTATAGGTCCAATTAGGAATTCAAAGATGTGAGCTAACTTAAGATTAATAAATAAATAAATTCCACAGAGCCGAACCCTCTGATATGAAAATATCTGGAGTTGGTGAATTATTTCCCATTTGGTCTCTGATAGGTTGATATGTTGTTCTTGTATTGTTTTGTATTTATAATACTTATATAGTGCAATTGCATAGCGTGGATTGACTAGATTATCATTTGGGGAAGTATGTGAAAGGGTTTAGTTTTACCACATATTATTTTAAATACATAAATTGCGAAATAACACAAATTAATCAAATAAAATTTATTTTCCACGCTGAGATTCGATACCGCGATCTTCGGATTGCGAGACAAGATCCTTACCGCTCGACCACGCCGGCCGTCAATCACTTGATTCTGTAGACATGTATCAAAGCAATATGTCAGTGACAGACGATAGCTGAAGTGTTCTTCATTCTTAGGCAAAACAAGCTGAGGTAATGACTGAAATAGTATTTTCATATTAATAACGTAAAATCATAATTAGCATCGTTAGAAAGGCAGTTGGTTGGTTTCTAACCAGTTTTAGCTTGGTTTCGGTTTCTCCATTAGCTCCTACAGTCTAGAGTGGATGATGATGATGACTTTATATTTTCAGAGTGCGGGTTGGAAGCGATTGCTTCAACGCCCCTCGTGAGGGGGGGGCTAGGAGTGAAAGTAAATCAGTTCCCCTGGCACGTGGCCATCTTCCACCGGGAAGAAAACCACCAGTTCGAGCAGGTTTGCGCCGGCAGCTTGGTGCGGAGTAATCTGGTCATAAGTGGTAAGTTCTGAGGCAGAGAGAGTTCAAGTTGAAGTTCTGAGGCAGAGACTTCCTTGAACTGTTCAAGTTGGAGTTCTGAGGCAGAGACTTCCTTGAACTGTTCAAGTTGAAGTTCTGAGGCAGAGACTTCCTTGAACTGTTCAAGTTGGAGTTCTGAGGCAGAGACTTCCTTGAACTTTTCAAGTTGGAGTTCTGAGGCAGAGGCTTCTTTTACTGCAAAAATCAATATTATGTCCACGCACAGGCATTGCCTTTGTGGGATGTTTTTATTCCATTTACTTATTGTATTAAGCTCTTTTATATACTTTAATTATTTTTATGTATCTTGTTAGAATATGACAATGTAAATCGTGAATCTTAGGTTGGCTACAACGTAGCTGTTAATATTGTTAAGTTGTCAATACGCAATGTACTCTCTTGTCTATTACTCTCTTGTGTACGTTTCCAATGGTGAATAAAGAGTTAATATTATTACTGCATAAAAAAAATCTTTGTTGGATAATATGGATGCTGGTTTCTGACTTTTGTTCATATACACTTAGAAGCTTTCTCCGCATTGCAGCCAAAGTTGTGCATGATATGATATGTAGCATAACGTCTTCCGACATTCTCGTAACCAGAAACGTCTGAGCTTTAGCATCTTTTGTCTCCCAAGTGGTTCGTGCGATAATCTCTTCAGGTTTCACAGTGCGCCCCTCTACAATATCTAGGCATCCTTGTCCTCTCAGTAAAACTGTCGTTTGAAACTTTATCAACAGATTAGCGAATCTGGGCCCATAACCTGTGATTGTTATAAACTGGGGGATTTCATTTATAACAATCACATATCTATTATATGTATTGTATCAAAAAATTTCAATAAAAAACAACGTTATTCACGAACATAAGAGAAATACTATTTTATAGACTTTTTAAATTTCGTAAGTTTGCAATTGAAAATGTCCACTCTAGATAAAATGCCATTGTAACCACTGCAAAGTCTGTTCAGGCGAGGATCTTTTTTGAAAATGAACGAGGATATTTTGTGAATAATAGATCCTCTTGGACCCCCTACATAGCCCCCAGACCCCCTCTTGACTCCCAGATGATCAAAATGTATAAATTACTTACAGTGAGTCTGTCATTCTGACTTCAACTAAAAGAGGAAATTTAGTCCCTCTTCCCCAATAAAACTTGACTCGCCTTCGACATCATAGTCCCCGCCAGCACTTCCTCGACCTCCTCCAACAAACTTTTATTCTCCTCATTCCGGTGACCCATACATAGTATACGCTAAAAAAACTGAGCAAGATAAAACCTTTAATTTGAATGAAAAATTTTTTACTAAATTCCTATCAAACAGCAAGAAGCTTTCAATTGAGCCTGGGGGTGCAAAAGCCGTGGTTGTTTCCGAATTTACGTCAAATTCCCCACAGAATCAGCCACCAAAAATTTCACCAAAAACATTTACATTTAATCAAATTCAAAATTTAAAGCATATATCCAACTTTCAATGTCACTCTATGGGCCTATACGCAATGTATGGGCCTGGTCAGAGGTATCTCGACTGATCTGTCCACTGCAGAAATCCTGTTTTCACCTCAATCCCCAACATATCGCCAATCCCATAAAAGCCAAGAGGCTAAATTACAAGGACTTCTCTGAGGGCATAATTTCCTGCAAGCCCTCCCAATATGTGTCGTCAGCACCTTTGAAGGACAATCTCGTCCCTTCCATATATATTTATTCTTCAACTCATTTTTTTTATTTTTTTTTATTGAAAATTTTTGATACAATACATATTTAATAGATACATGAAATAATGAAAAGTATATAAAAAAGCTTAATATAATAAATGTATGAACAAAAAAATCCCACAAAGGCAATGCCTGTGCGTGGGTATAATATTGATTTTTAACTTATATTTTTATTTCTATGGTTATAGTGAATATTTTAATTTTTTTTTTTTTTTTTTACATTAACTCCACACAGGAGGCCCTGAGGAAAATAATTTCCCTCAGGGCCTATGTCATCTGGGATGCTGTGTGTTACACACATTAGGGATTTTAAAAAAAAGTAACTGAATAAATGCATTTAAAAAGTACAGCATAATAACAGTCTGCACTGTTATTATTGTATTTGTAAGTTTTGTAAGAATAGATGTTACAAGTGCAATTTAAAAACATAAAAAACAAACAAAATAAAATAGCAAATAATATTATAAATCTGATCAAAAACTGTCCAATGATAGATATACTTAACGGCTTTATTTAAACTTAAAAAAAATATCTGTTTCAGTGTTTTTTAGCCAAATTTTGGTATATTTTTTATAAGATTGAAGATTTTGACATATGTTCTCTTTAAAGGTTGTACATAGTAAATTATACATTTTTGGAGCTATAAAACTAATATGCCTTTGGGACAACCTAGTTTTACAGTGGGGTACTGCATACTCACATGTGCCACGTCTTTGGCTGGTACGATTTGAATTTTTTAGAAAGTTATTTGGACGCATATAAATAAATTTAAGACATTGAAGTCCATAGGTCTGTCTAAGGTCCAAAATATCAGTTTCCTTAAACAATTGTTTGGAGGGATACGATTTATTTTTTTGTACATAATCTTAATAATTGATTTTTGGGCAGTTTCTAAAGGTTTTACATGATTATTGTAAGCTCCACCCCAGCCAATTATTCCGTAGGAAAGAGACGAATGGACTAGTGCATCATAAACTAGTTTTATGGTTTTTATATTTACTACGTTACACATTTTTTTAAAAATATAATTTAAGTATCTGAAATTGTTAACAGTATTTTCTATATGGTTGGTCCATTTAAGTTAACAATCTATGGTTACACCTAAGTACTTAATCATTTTTCCTGATTTCATCTCTTCACAGTTAGAGCATGTGGTTAGGTTACAATTTATATTATGAAACTTTAAATTGAGATTAGTTTTGGGAGCTGACTTCTGTGTGATATAGAAAGGAATACAGAGAGTTTTTTCGTAATTTAAAGTAAGAAGGTTTCTATCTAGCCATTCTTTGACAATAGAAATACATTCGTTAGCTTTATTAGATGTATCTTCCCATGTCTTTCCTTGGACTGTTATTGCAGTATCGTCAGCAAATGAGAAAATTTTACCAGGTATAACCATATTACACAAGTCATTTATATAGATTAAAAAGAGTAGCGGCCCTAATACAGTCCCTTGTGGAACTCCGTGTTTTACTGTATCAAAATTACTCAAACATGTTCCAATTTTTGTAGATTGTTGCCGATTTAATATGTAATTTTGTAACAGCATGAGACATTTATTTTTAATTCCAATGTTGGACATTTTCTTTAGTTTTATGGTTGACTGTGTCAAAGGCTTTCTTTAAATCTAGAAAAATGGTTAGAGTTTTAATGTTTGAGTCTAGGTTAGAATAAATATTTTTGGTTAAATTAAATATAGCATCATCAGTACTGAGTTTAGTCCTGAAGCCATATTGGTTAGCTGATAGGAGTGAATGAGATTCTAGAAAAATCGATGATTCGTTTTTTTAGACATTTTTCTAATATCTTAGACAATTGAGAGGTTAATGTGATTGGTCTGTAGTTGTCTGTTTTACATTGAGGTCCTGATTTGTGTATGGGAATGATGTTAGCAAATTAAAATTTATTCGGAAAAATACTATTACTGATGCATGTGTTAAATATATGGTGTAGTGGTCTGACTATATGTTTTTTTCATAGATTTAATTGTAGAATTACTTAAGTTGTCAGGGCCATCTGCAGACCTAACGTTTATGTTATCAATATGGTTTGAGATTTCGACTTCTGTTATTTCAATAAATTCAGAAAATTCAGAGGTACAATTTTTAGTCTCTAAAATGTCTGAGGATACATGCTGAGAGTGTAAGCTAAGAGACGGGTTATTGTCTATTAGGGTAGAGGCTATGTTAGTGAAAAAGTGATTGAAATTGTTTGCAATGTCTTCAACATTCTCTAAGATTATATTGTTCTCGTTACCGCTTGATTTGTGTAATCCCACCACTCAATGTTTCAATTGCTACTGTTTTGGTCATACCATAGCTGCATGCAGATCTCCGCCTAGATCTTTTAAATGTTGAGAAAACCACACAGATGACCAATGTTCTTCCTCCCCCCCTAAATGTTTTAACGGCTCAGACTCTCATTCCGCCATCAACTCTTCTTGCCCAGAACAATCTCGCCAAAAATTTAAAAATTTTCTATGGCCTCTCAGAACATGTCTTTTCTGCAGGCTTTTAAACTATTCCCTCATGTCAAAAAATAATTTGATGAAGCTTTATCCAAAAAAATTTCATCCAACCCTCCCACTTCCTAGTTCAACTAAATTTACAAACAAAAACCCTTTATCTAAACCAGATCCTGGATACGATCAGCAACAAGACAACTCTCTTAAATCCCAATTACTCATCTCTTATAATGCCACAAATGGGTGTGCAAACAATTATAATCCGTCCTCAATGAACTGTCTAAAGATTTTTAAAAAACTTTTCCAAGACAATTCTTCAATTATTCAAACCGACCAAAATTACTTTTCAGAATGTCAGAATACTTCAGTGGAAGAGCCGAAGTGCTGTTTCTCACATATCTAATCTCCTTAACCTATTAAAATCAAACTATGTTTCTGCGGCTGCCATCTCGGAGACATGGTTTATCCCATCCACCCACTTTGGGAGGGTACCCAGTACTCATGTCTTCGCAATGGTCCCCGGAAGGTATATAGGAAAAAAGATATAGGAAAAACAAATGTTTGAAGAGTTTAGTACTCTAGTAATGGAACTAGAATCTGATGAGGAACGGTTCTTCATGTACTTCCGTATGAGTAAACTAAAATTTGACGAGCTTCAGAGCATTCTAGAATAAGATACAAGAAAAGAAAATACTCGTCTTCAGAAGTCAATTATTAGTAGTACCAATCCACTTCCGAAGACCCATATGTGGACCTACAAATTAATGATGCTAGAACCCCGCACACGTCCATCAAAAGTTCGCTTTGTTTTACAGCTGCACACTGCTTCTCCGACCGAGCTCACAGCCACAAGATCCACGTGGCGGACTATCGAGTAGTGGCAGGAGTCCGCCTTTCTTCCTGGGGTTCTACAGAGATAGGCAGACAGGAGTCGGAGGTTTGTTTATGTTTTGAAGCTAAATTTCAACTAGACCTTTATTATTAAAAAGCTATTTCCACACACCTGTTGCACACTGCTTCTCCAACCGAGTTCACAGCCACCAGGTCCACGTGGCGGACTATCGAGTAGTTGCAGGAGTCTAGAATCTGGAGTCTGGTTCTTCCTGGAATTCTACAGATATAGGCAAACAGCAATCAGAGGTTTTTTTTTTAACCACAATTTCAACCAGACTATTTATTTCTTAAATCTTCACTCTTGTGCGGAGTTATTGTAAAAAGAAAATAATTTCCATTTTTTGGTAAGGTGTTTCAATATTGGGGCTCTCCGGTGATATGATATTTTCACCATTCGATTTGCAGAACTGCATGCAGGACAGCATGCAGAACCGCCAACCGAATTATTATTACTAGCAGATAAAAACCTAAACAAAAATAATAAACCAAAAACAAACAATTTCTATCCAAATAAAAATCGCATCTACTTAATATATATATATGTAGAACAATTTTCTCGGTTTACCCGCGTAACGTAGTCCTTAAAAGGACTTTTTAACTCCTGACGTTTCGGACAGATCACACTGTCCATCTTCAGAGGCCTTATGTCTTGAGTTTTTGTCTCAAACTGATAGCTTTCGCATGTCTGTTCAATCCAAAAGCTAAAACTTAAGTGAGTGCAAGTCACTTCTTATGTCTAAAACGAAGTACCCGGGTTGCAGGTGATTGATGGTGGAGGGGGTGGGGGGCGGGGCTGGCAGTGGATACCTGATTGGTTAAGCTAATTGGAGACTCTACTGGTAATTTTGAAAATGCCGTTTTTGGGGGATTTTCATCGATTAAGACTTTCCAGGTGTTGGGAATTCTGATTGAGTCATTTCTAGTATTCATATTATTTTTATGTTTATAAATTTCTATTGCTTCGCGGTAAATTCTTTTTGGTTCATTGTATATACTAGCTATTGTTTTTGTATTATTAAAGTCTATTTTATGACCTTCATTAAGGACGTGTTGAACTATGGATGAAGTTAAGCGTTTATTAGTGACATCTACTTTATGTTCTGCAATTCTACATGATATTTTTCTATTGCAACGTCCAATATACACCTTTTCACATGCCCCACAAGGTATTTTATAAATACCATGTGACTCAAGTGGAATGTGGTCCTTTGGACTTCTTAATAGAGACGAGATTTTATTTTCTGATTTATAAATAGTTTTGATTTTATTGCTTTTGAGGATTCGACTGATTTTATCTGTCGAGCCTTTGATGAATGGGAGAATTGCTATAGAAAGGGGTTCTTAAGCCCCCCACCCCCTCCACCATCAATCACCTGCAACCCGGGTACTTCGTTCTAGACATAAGAAGTGACTTGCACTCACTTAAGTTTTAGCTTTTGGATTGAACAGACATGCGAAAGCTATCAGTTTGTGACAAAAACTCAAGAAATAAGGCCTCTGATGATGGACAGTGTGATCTGACCGAAACGTCAGGAGTTAAAAAGTCCTTTTAAGGACTACGTTACGCGGGTAAACCGAGAAAATTGTTCTACATCTTACACCCGTGAAAACCTTAATCATAACATATATTTATATACATCCCGCTACAGATTTGGCGTCCTTTCACTTCGCATCCTTTTGGCTACCACCGCTTACGGTAGGTTTTTAAATAAAATTGCTGTGAATGTTCACATGTTTTTAGGTTGACAAAAGAATGATAGTAAAAGAATTATCCAGAAATTGTGTTTTGAGGGTATTCAAATTTTTGATAGGTACGTATACTTTAGAGTCTTTTGGACGTCCTTTCATATTGCCGCCGTTTTGGCAACCGCGTATATCGTACGTATATCACACTTCATTCCATATTTAGGGCGTCCGTTCATTACGAACATTTGACGACCTCCGTATATTCCTGTATGCAGTACGTTTGAATTACGATGCTTTCATAATCCTTTTAATTCGTTTTCGATTTGCCAATGGTGTATCTATCGTAGGTGTGGCACTATAGATCAGCAGATTGGTTTGGTCTGCGGGCACATTTTAATGCTTTCCCGTGGTCAGCTGTCTGTTTTCGGACCTCGGATCCCTCAAGATGTGCCCAGGAAATTGGTGAAGTCATCACATCCGCGATGGATGGCTTCATCCAATCCACTGTTAAAGAAACTGGTGTGGGCTCAAAGCCGTGGTTCAGTCGACAATGCTCTGAAGCAGTGCGACGAAAAAACGCGGCTTACCGAGCCTACAACACATCTCGAACGTCCGAAAACAGAACAGAATATAACAAAATGGCAAAGGAAAGCAAGAGGATCATTAATAGGTCTAAATTCGAGCACGACCTGCAGATCAGTAGAAAGCTGGCTGCCTGCCCGCACGGCAGCAGAGCGTTCTGGTCGCTTGCGGGCTCAATAGGTCGCAATTTCTGCAAATCCAGTCTGCCACCTCTTACCAGACCTGACGGCTCTCTAGCAAATACCGCCGCTAACTTATTAGGCAAAATATTCGCGGAAAACTCGACCCTCGATGATCAAGGTGCTACCCCGCCGTCGGTTCCTCACTGCGGTTTTCATATGAAAAAGCTGAGGATCCGGCATCGGGATGTACTCCAAGTCTTACGAGGGCTTGATATTAATAAAGCTAGTGGGCCTGACGGAATACCTGCCCTGGTATTGCAGAGGTGCGCTGCAGAAATAGCTCCAATTTTGACGAAGCTTTTCAAAATGTCCCTGAAGTCTGGTTCTGTGCCCTCTGGTTGGAAAAAAGCGATCATTCACCCTATTCCAAAGAAGGGTGACCGCTCCAACCCAGCCAACTACCGCCCCATAGCGATCACATCAGTTCTGTCTAAGGTAATGGAACGTGTGATCAACGACAAACTGCTCACATACCTCGAGAAGAACAAAATTATTAACGACCGTCAATACGGATTCCGGCGGAACCGCTCGTGCGGTGATCTTCTCGCGTATGTGACGCATGTTTGGGGGCGGTGCCTGGAACGTTTTGGTGAGACCCAAACGGTTGCACTGGATATTTCCAAGGCCTTTGACCGGGTTTGGCACCGAGGGCTTGTCAACAAACTGCTTTCTTACGGACTTCCCGCATCCTTGTGTAAGTGGATTGCCGACTTTTTGAGGGAGAGGTCGATTCAGGTGGTTGCTGACGGTTTCACCTCTTCTTCGCATTCGATAAATGCTGGCGTCCCACAGGGATCGGTTCTGTCACCGACTTTGTTTCTGTTGCACATCAATGACCTCTTGTCATGTGCACCGATTCATTGTTACGCGGATGACAGTACAGTCCATGATAGCTTTTTGTTTGACAAGCCCCCAAAGGGCACACAAACTCCAATAGCTCGGAGGGCTTTGAAGCAAAGAATGGACGGTTACCTCGAGAGTATTTTCTCTTGGGGTAAGAATAACCTCGTCGAATTTAATGTTTCAAAGACCCAATCATGTTTGATAACGTCTAAAAGGGATCGAAATGAAAATCTAGTCTCCTTCAACGGAAGCAACCTTCCGAACAGGACCTCCATTGATATGCTTGGTGTAACTCTAAGTGACCAGCTCAGGTACGGGGGCTCCATCGAAACCAGAGTTAAGTTAGCCTCTCAGAAACTGGGCGTACTGTACAGGGCCCGCAGATACTTTAATAGTACCCAACTGCTAACCCTGTACAAATCGCAAGTGCGCCCCACGGTTGAATTTGGCAGCCACCTCTGGTCTGGAGCTCCAAAATACCTAAAAAAAACCCTTGACTCTGTGCAGAAACGGGCGGTCCGTTTGATAGATTCTCCCATCCTAACAGACGGACTGCAATCTTTAGAGCATAGGCGTCAGGTGGGAATGCTGTCCTTGTTCTACCGGTATTACAATGGAAGATGCTCCGAGGAACTAGCATCATTGATCCCCTCGGCTCCGGTGCATAGTCGGGAAACACGCCAAACACGCGCCCAACATTTGTACACGGTTGACATTACTCACATGAGAACGGGTCGTTTCTATGACTCGTTCTTGAGTTCAACGGCTCGGCTGTGGAACGATTTGCCGGCCTCTGTGTTTCCTCCCTCCTACAACATGGGTCTCTTCAAGACCCATGTTCACTCCTTCCTTTCCTCAAAGAGACCCTCCACACAGCATCTACAAAGATGACATAGGCCCTGAGGGAAATTATTTTCCTCAGGGCCTCCTGTGTGGTGTTAATGTAAAAAAAAAAAAAAAAAAAAAAGGTACATAATGATTGGTAACATAAATATTATTTTGAAGGAAACCAAAACAGAATCCCAAGAAGTCAAAACGGTAGACTGTTATTATATCATTTTATATTTGGGAGGAAAAACAACAATCAAATTAAAAATTTGGGAGGCAGGTGTGGGTACCGCCGCCCCGGGAACCATTTACAAGATAACTAACAGCCCTGCCATAGGTCACACCAAGTGGTTAGATATGTTTGGTGTCTTAGCGAGGGTGCCCGGGTTCACGGGGTGAGCTGTGTCTAGGTCTTGGCAGCCTATGCATTTGCCCACCTTCTACATGGCGGGCCGGATCGGAAGAGATTGGTTGAGGGAGACCTTTTCATCTCTCCAACCGGACTCTCGATCCACGCCTTATATCACAGTGGGAGGGATGGATTCATATGTCTGTCACTCCTGGACACATTGACCCCCAGATTCCTAACTACCCTTCATACTTTTTTCTTTCCCAAAACTACCTCTCCTTCCTTTCCCCAAAAATACCCTCCACTCAGCATCCCCAAAGATGACATAGGCCTTGAGGGAAATTGTTTTCCTCAGGGCCTGCAGTGTGGAGCTAATGTAAAAAAAATATATAGAGTGAACAGGAACTAGGTTATTTTAGTTACCAATTTATTCGGGATGCATAAAATGGCTCCTTTTTGCGATAGGTAGCAATTATTGACAAGTGCAATAAAGGCACAATTTTTTTTTGAAGAAAGACAATCATTACCAAATCGACAAAATTACTGATGATACGACGAGAATCTCTACTACACTAACAAATCTAAACTCGACTATCACGCAAGCCAACATTACGACCTTTCGTCTGGGGATCAGAAAATCGGACAAACCTAGACCTCTAAAAGTTATGCTTGTCAATCCCGCCCAAGCCATTGACATATTGAGGAAAAAAACAGCATAACCGAGTACCCTGGTATTAAAATTTATTCCAATCAAACTCCAGCCCAAAGAAACTATCTCGCCAATCTACGATTAACCCTAGACCAAAGAACACAAAATGGTGAAACAGGACTCACAATCAAATACAAAAATAATAAACCTACTATTGTAAATACTAATCCAAAAAACTAAAACCTATCATGTGTTACTACCAGAACGTCAGAGGATTAAGGACAAAGCTGAATGAATTTAGGATAAACGCCTCAATTACTTCACACGATGTCATCGCTCTTACGGAAACCTGGCTAGAACCTTTAATTTACTCAACGGAGCTTGGTTTACCCTATCATCAAATCTACCGGCTTGACAGAAATATCAAGACCAGTTCCAGATCCAGAGGTGGAGGAGTTCTTTTAGCAGTCTCCAATAAAATGTCTTCAAAAATGTTGAAAACCAAATATAGTGATGTCGAACAAATTTTCATTATGGTAAATGGTAAAAATCAAAATTACATCATTGGTTGCGTGTACATTCCTCCGTCAGCTAATTTATCTATATATAAAAATCATTCCGAAGATGTCGAACTTTTAAAATCAAAACATAAAAAACATAAATTCTTAATTTTTGGAGATTACAACCTTCCAAATTGTAATTTCAACTGTACTAATTACCAATCAGTAACATTATGCGAAAGAGAAATCATTGATATGTCAATATTTCTAAATCTCACCCAATTTAATCATGTACATAATTCGAGTAATCGCGTCCTAGATCTTGTTTTTTCAAATGAAGAGGACATAAAAGTTAGAAAAGCATTAGAGTCTATCCTTCCCATAGATAACCACCATCCTCCACTGTCAGTAATTATTCCAAACAATGCAAAAAAAAGTTATAAACTCACAAGTTCTAGTTTTAATTTCAAAAATGCTAATTACACTGAAATTAATGATCATCTCAGCAAGGTAGATTGGTCGTTTCTCAAGGAAAACAATATGATCCATAATATAGAATCATTTTATCATATAATAAATGCCATTATCATAGACTGTATACCTTTAATTAAATTCAAAGAATCAATGCATCCAAAATGGTTTAATAAGGAATTAATCCAATTAATAGCTAAAAAAAAAGTTTTACACATAAAATATAAAGAAGAGAGATCCGTATCAAATTATATTGAGTTCAGTAAAATAAGAAAAGATTGCAAAAATATGTCAAAAATTTGTTACAACAATTATATAAATAAGGTAAAAATGTCAATTAAAGGAGACACAAAACAATTTTGGAATTACACAAAGTCTTTGAAAAAAGATGATATTAGCATACCCTCCAATATGTGCTATGAAAGAAAAATAGCCAACGACTCTCAAAACGTAGCTAACCTATTTGCCGACCTCTTTAAAAGTGTATATGTCCGTGACTCAATAATAGTCAACGATTACTCGCCTAGTTTTTCCCCAGATCATAACTTAAATTTAGCCAATGTAATAATTGAATATAAAGATGTACTGACTCAGCTAAAACAACTGGATCAAAGTAAGAGCGGTGGTCCTGATAATATCCCACCTGTTTTCTTAAAGAATTGCGCTACCACTCTTGCATATCCATTACATTTTCTTTTCAACCAGTCATTACAAACAGGACACTTTCCTGAAAAATAGAAATACAGTTTCCTCACCCCGATATTTAAAAAAGGAGACAAAAATGAGGTGAGCAATTACAGACCGATCTGCCTTTTATCAACTATTCCAAAATTATTTGAGAAACTTATTTTAAATAAAATCATTCACTGTATCAAGCCAGTAATTTCACCTAACCAACATGGTTTCACTTCTGGAAAATCTACTTTGTCCAATCTTTTAATTTACCAAAACTTTATATCCGAATCCATGTCTAAGAAGTTGCAAGTTGATTCAGTCTATACTGATTTCAGCAAAGCATTCGACAGTGTTAACCATGACTTGCTGTTAAAAAAGCTACATAAATTAGGAATAACTGGGTATTTATACATGTGGTTTAACAGTTATTTAAGTAACAGGCAATTGGCCGTTAAAATTGATGGTTTTACTTCATATAAATTTATTGCTACCAGCGGTGTTCCCCAAGGATCACATTTGGGACCAATTTTATTTTTGATATTTGTGAATGATGTTCTTTCTATTTTTAACGATGTCCAAGTTTTAATGTTTGCGGACGATATGAAAATATTCAAAGCCATAAGAAATATCAATGACTGCCAAACATTGTCAAATAACTTGTTTAAACTTTTTGTTTGGTGCCAAGAGTATCTACAACTAAATATAAGTAAATGTCTAATTATGAGATTTCATAGAATAAAAAATCCAATAATTTACGAATACTCCATCAATGATGTAATGCTAACAGCTGTAACCGAGGTGAATGATTTGGGTGTAAACTTTGATCAAAAACTGAATTTTATTAACCATATTGAAATTACATCAAATAAAGCTTTGAAAATGTTGGGATTTGTAATAAGAATTTGCAGTCAATTTAAAAATATTCAAACCTTTAAAAAATTGTACATGTCTTTGGTTAGGAGTCAAATTGAGTACAACTCTACAGTATGGGCACCTAGTTACGCTAGTCATTCGCTCACGATAGAAAGAATCCAAAATAAATTCTTAAGATTTATTAATTTTAGAATGGGTATTACAAGGGATTGTGTCAACTATGATTATCTACTATGCCAACTCAATTTATTAAAATTATCTGAACGTAGGATAGTTAATGACCTAACATGTTTATATAAAATCAGAAATTCAATAATTGATAGCCATGAACTATTATACTTGATTTCTTTTCATATACCTCGTAAACCAACATCGAGGCAATATCTACCGTTCTATTGTGATAACTCCAACACATAATCACAGTTGTATACCCCCGCTCGCCGCATACAAAATTTGGGTAATGACTATAAAGATGTTGTTGACATATTCAATACACCATTCACCAAATATAAACAAGTCATTACCCAATTTATATTGAAAAGAAGAACATCAAATTTAATTTAATTAACCGAACAAACTACGTAGCTCAGCATCGACCTACGAGACCTTACCAATGTATTGTAATTTTCCTAGTATTACATTTTTCCATCTTGCATGGCGGAGTATTTAGTTTCGATGTTATTTCGTTTTTTACTTTGTTTTTGCTTTAGATGTTGTTTTTGATTTTGTCTAATATTTTGCTTTTGATTTTGTTTTTGATTTTGCTTTGATTCTGTTGTGCTTAACTTAGATGTTCTTTGTAATAAATAAAAAAAAATAACGTGTAAAAGCCCAGCCGGGCGGGAAATTCATAATAAATAAATATTTTACTGTAGATTCTCAACTAGGTACTTACTTCAGATATCTTTACTAACAGACTGAAGAGAGATAGCTTTTAAATGTATTATTTTATTAAAAATGATTTATTTTTTTTAAACCAAAACTATTATTAAATATTTAACTGACAGCCCTGAAACAGTTAGCTAATTAGCAATACCTGCTTAATAATTTCAAACAAAGATAACTTTGAAGGTAACAATAAACTCAATGCAAATTTACTCTATTTAGTGCTTATAAATACTGTTGACAACTTTTTGACAAGTCCCCTTTGTTTAGGTACATCTTTTTTATTCTAAATAATCCTATCTAAATTTTATGTTCTCTGTTATTATAACATTGATATTATTTTTTTTTGTATAGTAACAGTAGTTTAGTAACACATAATAGTATCCTTTACCTAAATACTTGCTACTTTGTTAAATGTTCATTTCTAATTTGTTATTATTGATAATCTCCTGTGTACCACTGTATACTTATAATACCATGTACTCACTTCAATGTAAAAGCCATGCTATGGCGTTTAAATAAATAAATAAATTATTGGGTTACGAATGACCTATCACTAATTTAAAATCTCGTACTTTTTCTTTTCTTTTTTTTTACATGAGCTCCACACATAAGACCCTGAGGGAAATTATTCATCTTTGGGTATGCTGTGTGGAGAGCTTTTGAAGGAAAGGAAGGAGAAGAAAATTATTTTAAGGAAAGGGGTTTAATGGGTGGGTAGGAATCTAGGGTTCAGTGTGTCCCGGTCATCCACCTCCAAGACCTAGACAAACCTCACCCCCATTCTGAAAACGACCTTCGTTCGTCGTTTCCACAAAACTTTAACATATTGACCAAATCCAAGAAGAAAATTGATAAATAAATAACAAAAAAAAAACATGGCGCAGTTCACACGCCGTAGAAATGAAACCTTTAGAAAACGAAAGTAAAGAGTGGATAGGCTACGAAGCACCGCACAAAGAGAAGCCCGATTATTATCTTATTCTCTTGTAGTCCTATAGATGTATGTTTTTGCCTCTTTTTAGTGTCGATATTTTTAGTTTCATCGAGTTTCAAATCACAACGGTGCTACAGAAGTTTTCACTTCAAAAGAGGTCGAATGCCGGATTTTTGTTTTTATTTCGAAAAGGACTCGAGGCATATTTTCAGAAACCACGAGATAGAATGTGAAATTCAAAATATCCTGACAATAATGAATTGCAAGGAAAGAAAAAATCTTCTGTTAAATTGCATAAAACGGGAGATTATGTACAAAATTATTAGGAATACAAAAAACCCATTAAAAGAAAATACCATTCCTCATTTAATGATTATTTGCCATGCCCCAAATGCTTGGGATTTTTTTCGATTAAACAATATGAAAACATAAAAAAACTATGCTTAGATATTTAATTTAAATGTACCTAGACAGATAATTTAATATGTATGAAGTCTAAAATCATGGTGTTTGATACGAAAACAATGTGAAACTTAGTTGTGAATGATGAATACTTGGAGCAGGTGGATAAGTTTTTGAAGTATGTGTTGTGAAGTATATTTGGGAAGTGTGTTTACGGTAGATGGGAAGGCTGATAGAGATATGTGAAATAAGGTTAAATGTAGGTAACTCCATTAACGGAGGATAGAACGCCATTGGCGCCAACAAAAAAACTGTGCAAAGAAGCGAAGCCAGCTATCCATAATAGAGTGCTGGAACCGACCCCCATGTATGGCTGAGAGGCATGGAACTGGTAGAGGAAGGAAGAGGAAGAAGCAGTCGGGGGCGCCCGAGGAAGACGTGTGACATTTCAATTTGGGAGGCGGGTATGGGTACCGCCGCCCCGGGAACCATTTATTGGATAACCAACACCTCTGCCATAGGTCACCCCCAAGTGGTTCACTACGTTTGGTGACTTAGCAGGGGTGCCCGAACTCATTGGGTGAGGTCTTGGCAGAGGATGCGCCTGCCCACCTACTGCGTGGCGGAGAGAGACTGGTTGAGGGAGGCCTTTCGACCTTTTCAGCAGGACTCTCTCGACCCATCGCTTTGCACAGCTGTTGGAGGGATGGATTCATACGTCCGTCACTCCTGGATACACTAAACCTCTGATTCCTAGTTTCCTACCCATCTCTAATACCTTTTTCCTTCCCAGAACTTCCTATCCTTCTCTTGCTTTTTTTTTTTTTTTTTTTTTTTTTTTTTTTTTTTTTTTTTTTTTTTTTTTTTTTTTTTTTTTTTTTTTTTACATTAACTCCACACAGGAGGCCCTGAGGAAAATAATTTCCCTCAGGGCCTATGTCATCTGGGATGCTGTGTGGAGAGTCTTTTTGAGGAGAGGAAGGAATGAACATTGGTCTTGAAGAGACCCATGTTGTAGGAAGGAGGAAACACAGAGGCCGGCAAATCATTCCACAGCCGAGCTGTTGAACACAAGAACGAGTCGAAGAAACGACCCGTTCTCATGTGACAAATGTCAACCGTGTACAAATGTTGGGCACGCGTTTGGCGTGTTTCCCGACTATGCACCGGTGCCGAAGGGATCAATGATGCTAGTTCTTCAGAGCATCTTCCATTGTAATACCGGTAGAACAAGGATAGCATTCCCACCCGACGCCTGTGCTCTAAAGATTGCAATCCGTCTGTTAAGATGGGAGAATCTATCAAACGGACCGCCCGTTTCTGCACAGAGTCGAGGGTATTTTTCAGGTATTTTGGAGCTCCAGACCAGAGATGGCTGCCAAATTCAACCGTGGGGCGTACTGGCTTAAAAAGACCCTCCTCACTGCATCCCCTAAAGATGACATAGGGCCTGAGGGAAATTATTTTTCTCATGGCCTTCTGAGTGGAGCTAATATAAAAAATGGCAAGACCAAGTGAATCATATACTTGATTCGGGCTGCGTCAAGAGTCAAAATAATAGAAGAGGATGTGTGAGACGATGTATGAATGTGAACGAGGCAAGGAGTGTGTGCCAAGACCGAGTTGTTTGGCGGCCCGTCCTCTCTGCCTACCCCTGCGGAGAAACGGTGTTATGGTTAGTTAGTTAGTGAAGGATGATTTTATACATATTTTTGTCGTTGAATTCTGGTGCACCTTTTGCTATACATTGGGTCATCATAATAATAATTATGGTTTCTTCTTGGTGTGGTTCATTTTCATTTTGTGTGATTTGAAGATTGGATATTAATTTTGCAAAAATTAAAACGTTTTTTTTTATTTTATAAGACTCGAACCCACGCGGTCTGAATTGACTGGCCACTAAATTCGTGAGGCGCTTTACGCCGCACATACATAGATTTTAATGATTTAGGCGGCCAAAATTATTTTTGGGGTTATTTTAGTTCTAAGTTCAATCAAAATAAAGAAAAGGTATATATTTATAAAAACATACATGTATTTGTCAGGTTATAAAGAACAGTAATATATAACAGAGCTATATTCACTAAAAAATACAATGGAATGGAAACAGAATTTAACAAGTTTTCTTTAAATATAAAATGACATTAAAAATGGGTATGTTCAGGTCCAGATGCAGATGTCTCTACTGACTCTGTGTTTGGGTCAGCTGCAGCAGGTAATAAAAGTTTAACCGTTTCAGGTAGAAATGAAGGTTTTCTTATTTGTCTCAAGCAACTAATGAAGGGATCTGAACTTAACAAAAGCCTATAATACACATCAAGTTACATTCTTCCCTAGAAAACTTTCTGGCAAAGTTTAGCCGGTACGATCGGAAATGCTTCTTCCGGGCTTCTGCAGCTTCTTCCGATAACTGTCCAATTGGAAGGAGCCCCGAACTTTTTATTATTTGGCTTCCATGTACCAATATCTTGTGCATAGTAGGCGTCATTGGGTGCCAACCATACTGTTCTACGTACAATTTTGCTGTGTCGTACGCATACATATCATATTTTTCAGCATCAATTTTATGGCCACTAGATAGTCCACTAATAATTTCTAAAATAACCTTGAATCTGTAAATCAGTTCAAAGTTAATACCTGTGATGTCTGAAGCCAATTCGGGGTTTTCAAAAAACCCCCGGCTTGTGTTGCCATCATTGGTGTTGCCAAAGTTGGCCTTTGGCATGTCAATGAGCAAACCGGTTTAATTTCGAAACCTCTCCTGAATTTCCAACTTCTTTTGGGCTTCTAATGCCTTTTCTTCTTCAGTTTTTCTTTTCCTGTATTTTTTACTGACAGGAGGCTGATTCAATGGGAATCTCGAATGTTCCCTCTAACCATGATTGGTTTATTTTCAGGAAAACATCTTGGTGTTTATTTGCCTTTGCCAATCGTTGCTTAATTTGTGATTTTACATAAGAAAATCTTTTTTTTAAGTCTTCTTTAACCTCTTTGTTGTGCCCATAGCGCATAAGGAGAAAATTCTCATAATAGTCAAGTTTTTCATTTAAAGTTCGTAAATTTTGACTCTATAGTTGGTCAAATATGTATTGACGAGTCACTACTTTAGTACCCGAGGTAGTAAGTAGACCTGAAACAAATAAAAAACAATTTTAATACAAAATATCGCACACTCAATATTTCCTATATTTGACAAAGAGCCTTTCAAAAGGACTTAGCTCAAAAAAGCGCGATTTTGCGCGGCTATTTCTTATGGAATTAGTTAGTTACATATATGAACCATATAGTATAATGAAAATTAATACAGGGACGGACTCATAAGTACATTAAAAAGGCACTCGAATTTAAATATATATAAAAAAAATAATTTTGGACAGAGTGATGTTTGTCGTGTTAAAAATGAATGACAGAGAACATTAATTAAATTTTTCTGTAACGAAAACAAATTGTTCTTACCTGTATTATCGCAATCCATCACAGTTAAAACGGAAATATTAGCTTGAAATGAATAATGCACTTTGGAAAGTTATAAGTTTAGGAGAGCGCCGAGACCCGACATATACACACTTGTTCACTATCGAATTCCGACTGATCAAAGTCGACTCCCGCGCTTCAAAGGCGGGGGGAGGGGATGTTATATTGTACATAGAACTGTTGACTCACCAATTGTATAGATACCTTACCATTACATTGATTTAAAAAAAATACTTTTGGCCGTCTAAATCATTAAAATCTATGTATGTGCGCCGCTGGACTATGGGAGCCTTGAGTGAGAGCGAGTATTTACCGTACCTATTATATTAGAACTAATTAACTATTATATTAAAATAATAATAAATTTTCGTGACGCATTTCTGTTTCATTCGAATTTCAAGTCGCTAACGGCGCTAAAGAAATTTCTCTTAAAAATAAATATCTCGGGTTACGAATAACCTGTCGCTATTTTGAAATCTCCTACTGCCAGCACTATAGCAGTAGATGATGGTTGATTGTTCAGTGATGGAGGACGAAGAAAGCCGAGGAATCGAAATCTCGACGGGCGATGACTGGGCGGGAACCAATGGCATTAGACAAATGAATAAATTAACTGACAATAAAATCCGTCAGATTGTTCCACGCTTGAAAAGTACAAATTCATACTTCCATTGATAAATTTTAATAAAATAAAATTCATTCTCTGATTTCCTATTATCTTCGCCAGTGAATTCAAAAGAATAACACTCAAAATACTTTTACTTACCTGCAAATCGTTTATTAAAAATAAATTACAAAAATGACTCGATAGGGGGTTACGAAAACAATTAAAACCCATGGTGAATTAGTTGATCTCTGAATAGATAAAAAAATAGGAAAGGGACACATAAAATCTTTTATAAAAAAAATTCGAGTGTAGTTTACACGCGGTAGAAGCGAAACATTACCAAAACGATCTCAACCAATACTTGAAAAGTGAGTCCATAATCAAAGCGATGAATGAGCGCAGACCAGCGTAATTTCTGTTTCATATCGCAACCAATAGGAGCCTTTAAAAGTGACATCATAATCAAAGCGATCAATAAGCGCAGTCGATGCGTCGCAGGTGCAGTAATCGTCATTTCCGAAATCCAAATCATAACGGGGCTATAGATGTTTCACTTAATCAGCAGGTTTACCACTCATTATGATTAAGACGACGCGCGACGAAAACACTTCTCATAAAACCTGAACAAAATATAATAAATAACAAAATATAATTATTGTAAAATTATAACGCATGCTTAATTCGTTGAAGTATGAATGCTTACAAATTGAAAAGGTGACACTTTTAATAAAATCCTTTATTAAAAAAAAAAACTAAATTAGCAATCTAAAACTTAAAATAATTAACAAAATTTATTATTACACTATGAATGAAAAAAGAAAAAAAAATGAAAAAAAGTACCTATTTACTTATCACTTCTGAGTGATAAGTATAAGAGATTAGATAGACTAATCGGTCTCCTCATTGTGCGGTGCTTCGTAGCTTCTTCGCTCTTGTCTACTTTAGTTTTCTGAGGTTTCACTTCTGCCGCGTGTGAACTGCACACTTGTACTTTAAAGTGTAAACATCTAGCACCTGCAAATCGTCTAGTATCGTTGTGATTTGAAACTCGATGAAACTAAAAATAGCGACACTAAAAAGAAGCAAAAGCATACATCTATGGGACTGCGAGAGAATGAGATAATAATCGGGCTTCTCTTTGTGCGGTGCTTCGTAGCCAACCCACTCTTGCCTACTTTAGTTTTCTGAAGGTTTCATTTCTACGGCATGTGAACTGCGCACTGTATTTATTTTTCGTTATTTCTATATTAAAGACGTGGTAGGTAATATCGTGATAATTTTTTATGTTTTCACCTACCGATATTTGTTTATTCATACTTTAAATCAGTAAAAACAATACAAAAACCATAAAAATCACATTTCTTTTTAGAAATTTTATTCTCTACAAAACTGTACTGAAAAAGAGGTACGTACAGAAAACCAAATCAAGTCGGGCAATTTACTTGTTTTTATAAACTTATACACATTTTTACGGCAGTGTAGGTATCTCAATACTTATTAGAGATAGAAGAAATTTTTATATCGCTCCGGAAAAATCCTCCGTCCAATTTTTTTAAGTCAAATTGATAGGATAGCTATGTTAAAATGATTTCTGCAAAGATCCAATGAAATTTTCAACGGCAACCAATTTTTTTTATTGATTTCGATTGCACGCAGACTCCACGTGACTTTTGTATGATCAGGAGCCCGCGGGGTAAGGGAAGCGGTGGGGCTAGTCGCACGGGGGGCAAGCGAGCTGATCGGCGCGGGATATAGCCGCCCACGAAGTAAGCGCGGCAGTGGCGGGGGCGGGGAGGGGTGGGAAGCCGACTTGATTTTTTTTTGTGTTTTATGGGATGTCCGAAAGTGCGAAGAATTGCAGAAGCATTGAATATTATACCTCAATGAAAGAATGACAGCCTTACTCATCATCGCAAAATAAGATTACACCTCGGAGCAAGAGCGGGTTAGGTGAAATTGTTACTCAACAATTTCACCTAACCATGCGCGTGTTTTTACCGAGTCGCTGTACCGGGAGATGTAGTAGCTGTCAGAATTTAAACCACCCGATCACCAGGGTTAACTCAGTACCCCGTGCGTTGTAACTGACGAAATGGCGAACTTTTATGAGAATCTTGACATTTTGAACGGAGCTTTGGCAAATATTGACCGTATTCGCAGCATTCGTGCACCACGGCCACGGAAAAGGTTTAAAAAAGGTACGATCCATTTGCGGCACTCACGGAAGGAGATTTTAGGTGTCTAAATATAGATTTACCAAAGTCAACGTTGTGTTGACGCATTGTTGACGCGTGTTGACGTACGAATAAACATGAAGTTGGCAACACGCCGCGAAATGCTAAATTGGTCGCGTTTTTGAGCTTTGGAGCAGTGTTGCTACCGTAAAAAAATCATAACAGCTGTCGAGAAACATTATCATGATGAGTAAACAGTTTTACCCTGAGCAGTGTAAGCTTACTCCACTGTGTAGCTACAGAGCCGCTACAGAGCCGTGGTACGGTTTTATGATGAGTAAGGCTGTGAATGTTTTAAACAAAAATTGCTTTGATTACTGTAAAAGTGGTTTATAATAACCGTAGAATTATAATTTTACTAATGGTTTATATGCGAAGTGCAATATAAACTAACTCAATATACCTATATTTTTAAATTATTTTGGCATTGTAAATGAGGTTGTTTCGTAACTCAAATTCTCAATAAAAGCAACACAAACAGGCAATTCCGAAAGCGTTGTTAAAATCAATGAAATAGACCTAAAGCAGAAGCTTATAGAAATATTCATTTTAATTTTAAAATACTTGCATAATACAATGTTATTTTAACCAATTAATTATTTTGCAAATGCCTTTTTATAATAATAATAGAAAATGTTTGGCTTTTCCCGAAACTATAGAACATATTATATCGGGATGTTCTATATTAGCGCCTTCCGAGTATACATTTAGGCACAATCAGGTTTTAAAAATAATTCACCAAAGTTTGGTAATTAAACATAACTTGATTGACTGCCGTAATATAGTACCATATTATGAATATGAACCAAATTCATTTTTAGAAAATGAATTTTATAAAATATATTATGATAAAACTATACTAACAGACAGAACAATTAGTCATAATAGACCTGATATAGTTTTACATGACAAAATTAAAAAAATAACTTATATCATTGATGTAGCTATTCCAAATTCCTGTAATATTCAAAAAACTATTTCTGAAAAAATAAGAAAATACACAGATTTAGGAAATGAGATTAAAAGAATTTGGCATTCTCGGACTATAAAAATATTGCCATTTGTTATTTCGGCCACTGGCATAATACCTAGGAATCTGATTCAAAATTTAAGCATATTAGATTTGTCAAAGAATTTGTATATAAAAATGCAAAAATCAGTCATTTTAAATACATGTAGGATTACAAAGGATTTTTTAAATATTTATATTGAGGGATCGGTAGGATTTATAGGTTCAATTAGAAATGCCACAGAGCCGAACCCTCTGATATGAAAATATCTGGAGTCGGTGAATTATATTCCCATTTGGTCTCTAGTAGGTTGACATGTTGTTCTTGTATTGTTTTGTATTTATAATACTTATATAGTGCAATTGCATAGCGTGGGTTGACTAGATGATCATTTGGGGAAGTGTGTGAAAGGGTTTAGTTTTTCCTTCTTTTTTCCTTTTTTTTTTTTTTTTTTTGGGGAAAATTTAACCCGGACATTTAAATCTGGTGCATAAAAAATTGGATAATTTGTAAAGCGCCGTTTTTGTGAAAAATCACCTCAAGGGCGCTTTACAATTTAATATGAATCCTAGGCTCTATCTAATTTTATTATTTTCAAATAGATACAGAATCATACTTACCTGCAGGACACTTCCGACAAAACACACTTTATTAGAAAGTTTATGCTTATGCTATGGGGAAGATACGACTTTGCACGTGGAGGACATTATATTTAAAACACTGGACATTGCATGAGTTTTACATTTATATTTATATTTAACAGAAGATTAATGCCAAAGTTGAGTAAATATTTATTTTTACCGTCTGGAGAATTTTAAGAATTTGCTTTTACACACTTGGTTATTTACAACGTTGCGAGCCGTGAAGGCGAAGGTGAAAGTTTTTTTTTTTTTTTTAACTTATGGATACGACTGTCTGAAAAGATGAGTTTTAAGTTTAGCTCTAAATTGCGCTGAATCTGTGATCATTCTTAACTCGTGTGGCAGTCCATTCCAGGCTTTAGGTCCCGACACTCCGAAAGCACGCTCACCGAATTTAGTATCTGGTGTGCGCTTTGGTTCCTTCAACCTTCCAATCGCTGATGTTGCTGCTGACCTGAGGGTTGATTGTCGAGAATTGGAATTTTCTGGAATACACATTTCCGATAAGTAAGTCGGAGCCATTCCGTTAAGAGACTTGAATACCATCCAGCAGAGCTTAAACTGGATTCTCTCGGGGCACTTGAGACCGAAAATTAAATGGGTGTACTTACTGTAGTTGAATAATAATATTAATTATAAGACATTATAGGTACCTACAAATGACAATAATTGGGATCAATTTTTATTTTTATCGTTTTATTGTTGAATCAAAATCTACATATATAAAAATCAATTGCTGTTCGTTTGTGTCGCTAAAACTCGAGAACGGCCGGGCCGATTTAGATGATTTTGAAATGTTTGTCGTAGTCCAGGGAAGATTTAAACAGTGAGAAAATATGGAAAAATGGCAATTAGTAAAAACAACAATTTCATTTTCCCGTATTAGCCAGTACTTTCCTGTGAATTGCTAACCGCTCATCCGATTGCGATGAAACTTTGGTGAGTTGTTGTGAGCACGCCCGCAAAGGTTTCTGTATGTACTGATGAGCTCTGGAATTATGCAATTTGTATATAAAATTGCAATTGGTGCCACGCGAACTGTTGGAAAACTGAATGTACCGGGACTGAATATATGGAATGTGGGAGGGGGTGGCGGATGGGAGATGGGTGAAGGATGAGGGAGGGGATGGGATGGGAACAAGGGAGGGGAACTCGGGAAAGGGTGTCCGCGGGAGGGGTGGGGAGGGGAACCTGAGAGGGGGGAGGGGAACTCGGGAGGGGGGAGAGGAGCACGGGAGGGGGGTTTAGGGGATAGGGAAAGCGGGCAAGGGGAGTGAGAGGGAAGGCGGAAAAGGCGGAGTGGGAACGCAAGAGGGAAGGGGACGTGGGAGAGGAAGGGGAGGCGGAAGCGGAACGGGACGAATGGGAAAGGACACATGAAATTTGTATAAAAAAATTGCAATAAGTGGCACACGAGCTCTTTAAAAAATGAATGTATCGGAAATGAATGTATGGAATGCAAGAAGCAGGAGGGGAACCTGGGAGGGAATGGCATAGCAACGCATGCCGGGTACCAGCTAGTCTATTATAATATGAAAAAAGTATTACACTTTAAAAACATTACTTTGCGAAACTAACAAGATCATTTACCAACTGACCATAAAAATAAAACAAAAATACAATATAATAAGATATAATTTTTTTATTATAGAAATAGAAGATAGAAAAAAATATAGAAATAGAACTACATTTTTTTTTCACAATAAGATCATAAGAAATATTTTTAAACTATCTAGATATCTAGAATCTAGATAAAACAAATAGCATGCCACACAAAAAATGTGCTGCTACTCTAGTTCCCCTAACTTTTAGGGATGAATTTACAGCTGCGATGGATAAAACTCTATCCTTTCTTGAGTATGAAACTTCATGAAAAGTGACAGTTGATATCATTACCTCCCGTTATACCTGTACCCAAAGACATTAGTTTATTCAAATAAGGAAACGGACCATGACTTTCAAACCAGGTTTCAAATTTTTCGATATCCTTTGAATCGCGAATTATTCGCGAAGTGCGATTGTCGACATGTTGCTCGCTAGATGAAGAACAAACCCCAGAGAACTCCTCGATTGCTGACGAAATTTTAAGAGTTTGCATAGCCAGCACACCATCCTGTTAATCCACGTCCATGCATGCGTTAAGTCACCGTTTTTACTCGTACTTTTTTTTTAACCACATGTATGTACCTTAATTAATAATTTCATTTATATTTTGTGATTATATTGATGGATATGTCACGTATGTTACATGTTATTTCAACAATAAATGTTTAAAAAAACGAATAATCAAGGTATGCCAAGATTAAACACTATTCTACTGATTCAATTTTTGACCTAATTTTTGTAATAGAACCTGGATACCTAATTGCGATAAAAACATTAAACATATACCTAAGTCTTTTATAAAATTTTGTTTTCTACAAAATTGATATTTATAATTTTTTCACATACTTGTACTAGAAACGAGATACGCACAAAAAACCTAACCAAGTCGAGCAATTTACCTGTTTTTATAAACTTATACACATTTTTACGACTGCACAACTCGATATTTATTAGAGATAGAAGAAAATTATTTAGATAAAAATTGTAGGTAATTTTATATTCTACTAAACTTGTGAAGATACTTAAGCCGAATTTTTTTATTGAAAACGAGATATTTGGGAAAAAACTAGATTTTGGCGCGATTTCGGCTGTTTTTTTCAAAATGGCGGCGAAAGCTCAAGTGACCCAAGTTAGAAAACTCAGATTTTACATCAGGAGATGAGTTTGTAAAACATATAAAAAAAATTGGGACTACCGGAATAATACCGATCGCGGATCGCTAATAGCACTGGCCGCATTGTCAATCAACCATGCAAACAATGCCGTTCGTTAAGAGCTATGCCGGTCATTTAAAAATATCGTCGATAGGTATTGTAACAAATGTCTTCTGTTCCACTCCGCATTTCCCCTCAGGGGAACTGAGCGAAAGGGACAACTGCATATCGGGTCGAAAATACCTAAATAAAATCGTCAAAATCGATGTTTTGTATCCCCCATTTCTCTTCTCCAAAACAGGGCCGATTTTATTTTTTTTTCACTAACTGTATTAGATAAAAATATTCTATGTTGGTAAGTTTTGATTTTTTTTCAAATAAATTGTTTAGTTTGTATGCTGAACGTCTTTGACGGCATTTAAACCAGGCAATTTTATTAATTTTTGGAAGGCCCTAATTTCTATAAGAAGTAAGTTATCAAAAAAACGCTAGTGGCTGATATCTATATTATGTAAAAAAATGCTTTAGTGTCAAAATCCACAGAGATAAACGGGGAATACGTTTGTAAGGAAAAAACGCAGCCCGCATTCCCTCTTAATTTTACACAGACTCAGACTTCGCGTGTCGCGTAGCGTAGTCCCGAATGCGAATAGCCCCACCCCTTCCCTTACCCCGCGGGCTCCTGTTCGTACAAAAGTCACGTGGAATCAGCGTGCAACCGAAATCATACACAATGCATCACAGCTGTTCGGGTGAGGTGTAGGGAATCTTGGTCAAGCGGGGGGACGGGGAATCCGGCCGGCAACAGCTAAGTTTGTGTGCGCTTATTGTTTTGAATTTCGTTAGTGTGCGTGAGTTTGATTCCAACGGGACAAAGTAGATATAATGAAATAACGCTGATGCGCAGGTTAAGCGAAACCGGTCGGTATAAAGAAGGTTAATGGATGAATCGCGGTTACAAACTAAGTGATTGTTTTATTTCAATTAATATCTTTGTCAAACCACAAAGTGACTGCTTTCTACCAAAGTAAAAAAAGGATTTAATTATCACTTATAATGAATGTTCATCTTCTTAAGTATATGAAAAGATATAAAACGTTTAAAAATAATTTAAAAAAATCTAATAATAGGTAGCTAAATAGGTATCCGAAACAATTTTAAAAAAATCCGAGTACGCAATTAAAAGTGAAACCTTCAGAAAATAAAGTAGAATACAGTGGGAGGAGTGGCTACGAAGCACCGCACAAAGAGGAGACCGATTATACTCTTATTCTCTCGTTGGCTAAATTCCATAGATGTACGAGCATTTTTTTATTATGTATGTATATCTTACTTATTTTAAAAATTTTAATATTTAGAGATGATGTAGGTACATAAATTAAACTCGAGTACGTGTAAACTTCTTTAGCACCGTTGTGATTTGAAATTCGATAAAACGAAAAATAGCAACATTAAAAAGAGATAAAGACATACATCCATAGGATTAAGCCTGCAAGAGAATGCGATAGACTAATCGGTCCCTTCTTTGTACGGTGCTTCGTAGCTATTCAGTCTCCTCTTCGCGCGGTGCTTCGTTGTCATCTCCCCACCCTTGTCTAGAGTTTTCTGAGGTTTCACTTCTACTGCATGTGAACTGCACACTTGTATTTTGAAGTGAAAACTTCTTTAGCACCGTTTTGGATTTGAAACTCGATGAAACGAAAAATAGCGACAATAAAAGGAAACAAACACATACACCTATAGAATTTAGCCTGCAAGAGAATGAGATAGTATCGGTCTCCTCTTTGTGCACTTCTTCGTAGCCTTCCCGCTCTTGTCTACTTTAGTTTTTCTGGAGGTTTCACTTCTACCGCGTGTGAATTGCACACTCTGAAATTGTTTTTTTTTTTTATTGCGGTATGTTTACTCGCGACTGTCTGATTGAGATTTAACAAACTTTTATATGGTTGTGATGCATTTGATGTGGTGGGTTCTGGTTCATTTCAATATTTTCACCTACGACTTAGTCATCTAATGATTCATGGGGTGAGGTTGTCCGGGTCTTGGTGGCAAATGCGTCTGCCGACCAGCAGCATGATAGGTCGGATCGGGAGAGAGTGGTTGAGGAAGTCCCTTTAACTTCTCAAGCCGTACTCTCTCGGAACATTGCCTTGCAGTGGGAGGGATGGATTCATACGCCCGTCACTCCTTTACAAACTGAACCCTAGATTCCTACCCACCCCTAAAACCCTTTTCCTTCCCATAGCTTCCTCCCCTTCCTTTCCTATACGCAGCGTCCACAAAGATGACATAGGCCCTGAGGTAATTATTTTCTTCAGAGCCTACTGTGTGAAACTAAAGTAAAAAAACAAAAACACATTTATATTAATTTTAGTCGCATTGTTTACGATGTTTTCACAGTTGTTTCCTCGAATACAATGTTTCTGAAAAAATTATAATTAACGGGTTTAAAAAAAAAATGACAGATTCTTCAAATATTTGAAGTTAATTTTCACAATCTGTGTAAGTTGTATTCAAGTTCTGTGATTATTTCAGATTTATAACGCAGCTGGTCTTTAATGTTATAACAGCAGAACTTGATAGAACTTACACAGAACGTGAAAATTAACTGAAAATTTTAATTTTTGTTGATTCCATCAAATTTTTAAAACAACCTGTCCTAAGTCCTTTTCGAAATAAAAACAAAAATCTGGCAGTCGAACTCTTTTGAAGTAAAAACATCTTTAACACCGTTGTGATTTGATACTCGATGAAACGAAAATCAGCGACACTAAAAAGAGGCAAACACATACATCTATAGGATTTAGACTGCGAGAGAATAAGGGGGCATACATTAATAACGTGAGCAGTTAATTTTCCAATTTAACCCCCCCCCCCCCCCTCCTTGGTGAGATTGGGTGTCCCCCCCCCCCTCACCCCTCACGAGACATCAGTTGTATATCTGGGGTCCCACCCTATCCCATCCCGCCCAATGCTATCCCGTTACGCCCCCCCCCCCCCGTTGTGGTAAATATGATCGCGACAATATACTGAAAAACTTTTCAAGATTTGGTGAGATTTTGCTGGACCCCCCACCCCCCATTTTGAGCTCAATTAATGTATGCCTCCTAAGAGAGACTAATCGGTCTCCTCTTTGTGCGGTGCTTCGTAGCCTATCCACTCTTGCCTACTTTAGTTTTCTGAAGGTTTCATTTCTACGGCATGGAACTGCGCACTGTATTTATTTTTCGTTATTTCTATATCAATTTTCTTCTTGGATTTGGTCAACACGTTGAAGTTTTGTGGAAACAATGTACTAGGGTCGTTTTGATCAGATGAATCATCCATGCAATATTTTTATTTTTTCGATTAAAATTAATTGGTGAGCTCGTCTTTGGTGTCACACATTCGCTATCTGAAACCTTTAAAATCTGCATGAATTTGGGATTTGGGTCGTATCCCACCATCACCGTCAGAGTAAGTGAACTCCTGTAAAATAAGAATAGGGAATTTTAAAGAAGTAAATTTGACCGTATAAACGACCGAAAAGAAGAATTATTAATTGAAGGCAAGTACCTCAGATTATCTGAATTCTAACATTTCTGTTATTCTTTCAATTCTTTTGTTCCGTTTCAATGCGTAAACCGTAATCAATACTGTATTGCAATTAAGACACTAAAATGGTCGATCGCCAAATACATTCCAAATCATATGGGCGTCAATGCTCGGTATACAATAATACGATTGATCACGACAAAATTTGAGCAAAACATTCGAGGCAACCGGCCAAATAAGCGCGGCAACGTCACAAATCACGCCACCGCCGCGTGCACCTCAACTCGTAAGAGAATTGAAATGAACCGGCAACGTCGTTTCCCAACAAGTTTGTCAACGCCATCGGTTGCCACTAAATGCTAGGTATGAAAGTAGGATTGAAAGGCAGAATATTTGGCCGTGAATATCACCTAGCGCCTAGCTGCGTAGCGACAGACGGCGGAACTTTAATACTCGAAATCATCCACTTCACGCCCAATTTGGCAACCAGGACAATTTTTGCCAAAATGCTTGTGACGACATGTACTAAAAACTTTGTAAAAATTTCGAAAAATAAAGTGGCGACCGTATATCGGTCGCCAAATGTCGGTGGTCGCCACTTTAGATGCATATTTGCCCATGCTGGTCGCCAAATATATATATATATATATATATATATATATATATATAATAATATCGGTTTTATATATATATATATATATATATATATATATATATTTATAATAAAACCGAAAGAAACCGATTCCGAATATAACCGGTTCCTCGGAAAAGATAAATTAAAATAAATAAATATTCAAAATACTAGAATTATTATTTAGGGATTTCGAATTACTCGCAATTACCTCTACCCTTTTGCTTACCTCCCACTCAAACACCTAAAATTTGTAAATCTGTCAATATTCTATATCATATGTATATTTTTTTTTAATTCCTTTATTTTTCCCATATTTTACAATTTATATTTACATATTTTGAAACAATAATGTGGGAACCCACTAAGGCGCAGCCTGTGCGTGGGTAATATAGTTAAAATAAGTAATATTTAGTACCTAGAAAAAAACAAACAGTGGTACATAAAGCAAAAACAAAATTTGTTGAAACAGTTTGTACAAAAAGTTTATACGGTTAAATAAGTGTAAAGTGTAATAAATGATATACATTGTAATAATAGGTGTAAAGTTTGTGAGAAAAGTGATTTGAAACTAAATAAATAGAGTTTTTAGAAACATAAAGTGAAATAAAACTAAATAAATAGAGTTTTTACACCTGTGTGGTTTAGCCATAATTTTAACTTTTTTATGTAATGCGGAAGTTTAGTTGCAACTTGAATATGTTTTGGTAAACTATTGAAGGTACGAGGTCCAATAAAGCTGCTGTGAGTTTGCATTCGTTTTGTGTGTGTTTGGGGGGTATAGAATACATTATTATTTCTAATATTGATTCTGTTTTCATTTTTTTCGAATTTGTTTACGTGTTTAAAGATATATTTCATAGTTTGCAGTATAAATAGTTTACGGAGACTGAATAGTTTAGATTCTTTGTATAAAGCATCTGTCGAAAATGTTTTAATTCTATTAAACATAACTTTGATAATATAATTTTGGGTTGTTTGTAAAGGTTTTATAAAAGTATCAAGCGCCCCACCCCATCCTATTATTCCATACATGAGTGAAGATTGCACCAGAGAAAAATAAATCATTTTCAATTTGTCAATATTCAATACTTCTTTAAGTCTATAAAATATTTATTTATTTATTTATTTAATACATGAATTATCGAAAGTACATATAGTTTTTTGTGATATTTCACCCTCCATGCTAGGGATGACCCTGTGTTATGGCGGGTGAAGTTTACAGTTTGCGGATATACATTCATTAGTGTAGGTTGAAATTTTTTCACTAATTGATACTATCCACACAAATTCTCCTACAATAAGAGAGTTTATGTAGTTATATTGGATTACAAGAATAAGGTGTAGAAGTTAAGAATTATTGGAAAAGATAAGTTATTTTTAGTAAATTAAGGAATTATTGATATATATAGTTCACAGTAATCAGTCTTATACATATAATGCTGCTTAGATAGTAAATAAAGATATTTTATGTTTTGCCTGCTCTTAATACTATGCACACAGATCTTCTATAATAAGAAAATGATATACTTATAGTTAGATTGGGTTACAAGAAGAAGATGGAGAAGTTAGAGAATTATTATAAAATGAGAAATTTGAGAAAAATGAGAAATATGTACGAAAGATATCTCAATTTACAAACGGTATTATTAATTTGTGATTGCCAATTTAAATTTGTATCAATACATATACCCAAATATTTGATCTTTTCAAATTTTCCAATTTCAGAGCAAGATGAGCACATTATGTTAGTTATAATATTCTCCTGACGAAGGAAGGGGCTTCCGAAACCGGTAGAGTGTTAATAAAATAAAAGTGGTCTACAACAAATTTATGTATTCTTTTATTGTAAACTGGCTGGGTTACCCGGCTTCGCTCAGGACAACATTCGAGAGTGTTCTGGAATGTTTGATGATGGTCTTCCCGATTCCCTATTCTCGAACATGCCACGACATAGGTACTCCGCCACTCCTTCCAGAACTTTCTAGAGCTGTGTGGAACCTTCTAGAACATTCCGGGAGACTGTTTTAGAAATTTCAAGAAAGCGAAACTTCCAGCCCTTATATCTTCAAAAGCACGCCCTTTAGATAAAAACGGGAACCGTCATCCTGGAGGGAGGATAGAGATCTACCACACCATTTATCGTACCGGGACTCGTTTCTGACGAATCGATTATAATTCGAATTAATGTTAGTATTATATTATTGTTAGTAATACTAATTTTAATATTACGAACTTCAAATGCGAATACGTATTCTGACGGCTGGTACATCACTAAAGTAGCTTTAATTGAAACTTCACGTACACAAATATTTACAGATGTCAGAGATGCACTCCAAGCCGGGTTCTTAAATTTCAACCAAACAGATCACATATTACGACGGTAGCTTTGTAAGAAATTTCACGAACACAGATGTTTATACAAGGTGTCCGGAAACTCGGGATACAAGCGGAAAACTGGTGAATCTACATCACGTATAGAACTCAAATAAACAAAAGGTTTTTCGGTTTGAACATTATTACATTTAAAAAAAAAAAAAACCAAAAAAACCAAAAATAATTTTTTTGGCTACTTTAGGGTTAAAGATTTTATCTAAGTATCTTAGAACTTGTAGCACAAAGCAAGGTGGAGTACCATATTCCTGGAACCACAAATTCCTTATGGTTATCAGAGGAATGTCTTCAATAAGCTCCTGGAACTCGTTGAGTAAGAAATGCAAATAAAGAAAATCTAATCTTGCTGGTAATGACATGACATTAACATGACCCCAGCACCTTATCGCCAATGGTCCCCAATGTCTCAAAACATTGAGAGACCACCGATATTAACATGTTATAACATTCTACATTGGTATATTCCATTGTAATCCACAATATTTATCACGAACTGTAAATACGAAATACTTTAAATATGAAAATAACACGAAAGTTTGTTAAATAACCGTCTAAATTTCATTGTAATTCACAAAAAAACATTTTTAAAGTTTAAAAACACAAAGGTCTGTAAGGGATGTCAACAAATCAAGCGCCGTACTAAACTGCCTAAAAAACATGAACAAATATTTACCCGGATTCGGGGGTTTCCCATGCAGTAGTGTTCAATTTAAGCTGAACACTGGAAAAATTATTTTTAATTTATTTTAACATTCCAGTTTTGAACGAACTTACGAGTACAACATTTATGATTGAGTTTGGCAAAAGTTTTTATTTTCTTAATTCCGCTTTTTATTTACTCGGTTTTTCATTTTTAATCGAAACAAAAACAATAGTATTAATTAGAAATCAACTTTCTGGTTGACATACGGTACAACTTAATTTTGTCTTATAACTTATCACTTAAAATAAGGTGGCTTTTAAATTCCTAAGTTAAATTTACGGCTAATGTACATTTTTGTTATGTAACTCACGAGTGAATTTACGTACAAGCAGTGGCGGTCCTTCCCTCAGGTCAATTGGTCAAATACCACCCAAAATGGTAAGATAATAAACATTATATTATGCATATGAAAACAACTGGTAATATTCGAATGCATTTGAAATCCACCGTGAGATAGCCGGAGGCGGCAAGTTGTGACATCTACCGTCTTAAATGGAAGCTTCTTTTCCACGCACTATGATTGGCTGGGTCAATTTTCTAAATGTCCCAATATCATGTTTATGTCTCTTTACGCGCCATAGAATAAACGAGATGGCACTATGTCGTCTAATAAAAATGTTTTCAGATTCTGAGGACAGTTTGGGTCATTGCCGTGAAGGAGAGAGCTTGATGAAATTAAAGCGTCTGAGAGAGATGATTTTATAACGTAGTAAGTTGGGGTTGCTAACTGTATTGTATGGTGATGTATGATTCACTAAAATATATTAGCTGTCAGTGTGTAATTGAGGTTATAATATGTTACAACTTGAAATGTAGGAAAGCATAGCTCAGGGTAGGTAAAAGCATGTGAATTTGGTAAGCAATACTAAATGAAATTAAAGGCTATTTTAGGTAAGATAATTTTAATAATAATTAGAGGGATTGACAAATTATAAAGACTCTACAATATATTTAAATAATAATCATCATCAGGGTGCAGTGACTGCTCCAAGATAACAGTCATATTAAATCATAGGGAGGAATGCAGATCCGGGCACAGCTTTTTTTTGGCAAAAAACCATGTTTTCAGCGCGTTTTAAGTTGAGAACATTAATCTAGAAGGTGAAAAAAAAATTTAAAAAAAATTGAATAAGTAATTAATTTTCAATTACGTTAAGTAAAATTTCACTTCACAAACCGATTCTGTCAGTACGCCCGCCATTTTATAAATAAACCAGTCATACTAACCTAAGAAAAGAAAGTCAGTGTTGCCAACTCCCAAAAATATTTATCCCTAAACTAAACTCAAAAACCCCTAGAAACCGGCAAATTACTTGAAAATACCCCTAAAATTTTTTTTTTGTAAAAATAATGAATAAATAATAAGCCGTATTGTTTTGTAATAATCTTTATTTATAAATTATTTAAAACATCAAATACGATAGGTTTGTGTAATTATGGTTTGTGATTCAAAAGAAAGTGCCCCTTTATAACGCCTACTCGCATGCTCGCGTCACGGCAAAAAAACATCCCAGTTTTCAAGTAGTTTAGCGGTTACGCTAGGTTTGTGTAACATGGTTTGTGATAGAAAAGAAAGTGCCCCCTTCGTAGCGCCTACTCGCGTCTCGGCAAAAAACATCCCAGTTTTCAAGTAGTTTAGCGGCTACGCTAGGTTTGTGTAACATGGTTTGTGATAGAAAAAAAAGTGCCCCCTTCGTAGCGCCTACTCGCGTCACGGCAAAAAAACATCCCAGTAATCTCTAACAGACGCATAGCTGCAACTGCAAATAAAAAATAAAAAAAAAAAACAAAAAATGCGATGTAATACTAAAGCGCCGTTTACACGCAATTTGTCTCCATTCCAGTACCTACGCGCCTTATTATTTATCCCCTGCAATCGTATCTAGGCTCTTGCTTTTATCAAGTCATACCAACTTACCAACAAATTAGTGTCAAATGGCGGACAGTATCGGTTCATGAAGTGACATATTATTGATACTTTAAACAGCTGTATCTCCCTCAATTTTGCCGAGCGCACCTTAATTTCTTTTTTATTCAACTTCTCCACACTTTTCTCATCTAGAAAGTGCCTTTTTATTAAATTTCCAAACTGTGCCCGGATCTGCATTTCACCCAAATCATAATTGCTTCTACGTAAAAGGATGAAAGGCGCCAGTTGTTTATCAAATGCCCTAATACTACTAAACGACAAATAGTCTGTTAATTTTAAGTGAGATAAACCAATAAAATAAAGTAACTATACGTGGATGGCTTCATGATGAAATCTTCCGTGGAATCGTCCGCCCGCCGAGTTTCTGTCTGGAGTTACATGTGTCACACGTCCGTTCCTCTTGCCGCCTGGATCAAACTGAAGTACTCTCGTGTCGGAACCCTCTCGATACTTCTTACGAACATGGCAACCAACATCGGGATGCAAGCAGTGCCAACCACAGAGGTCAAATTAAAACATCATACTAGTGCTGAGGCGGTTCCTACCGCTACAATTTTTGATAAAAGTAGGTTGGTTTTGCGTATTGTACGCTTGTCGCATGAAATAATTTACTATATTAAATAATGTAATTTGACTCTCAAACTCGTGTAATGAACATTATGGTATTTAATCTGATATTCTATCATAATATCAATTTTTTTAAATGACCTTTCACTTCTGGACCCCTAGAACCGTCTCTGCATACAAGTCCAACTCATAGTAAATAATGCACATGTAGGTTGTTCAAGAGTTTAACTTAGGGGCATACATTAATTACGTGAGCTCAAAATGGGGGGGGGGGGTCCAGCAAAATCTCATGTTACTTGAAAAGAATATACGAAGTGGCCCAAATTTATCTCACTAAGGGGGGAGAGTCTAGATTGGAAGAAAAATTGCTCTCGTAATTAATGTACACCCCCTTACGACTTCTTTCTAACCTACTTGCGAGTACTTCGTAAGTTCAACGGCTAATCTATCTTTCAATAGATTTTTATTTCCTGACACGTGTCACCCCAATATACTGCTGTGTGGGGGTCTTTTAAGAAAAGGAAGGAGAGGAAGTTCTGGGAAGGAAAAGGGTATGAGGGGTGGGTAGGAATTTGAGGGTCAGTGTATCTAGGAGTGACGGACGTATGAATTCATTCCTCCCACGGCGGTGCAAGTCGATTTTCCGAGAGAGTACGGCTGGTGAAGTCAAAGCGACTCCCTCAACCACTCTCTCCCGATCCAGCCTGTCATGCAGTTGGTGGGCAGACACATCCGCCGCCAAGACTCAGACAAACCTCACCTCATGAACTCGGGCACCCCTGCTAAGTCACCAAACATAGTTAACCACTTGGGGTGACCTATGGCAGTGGTGTTGGTTATTCAATAAATGGTTCCCGTGGCGGCGGTACCGAACACTACTGTAATGTGAAATTTGAAAGACAGAGAGACATTTCTTCGATCGTCTCTCTTTTGCGTGTTTATTGAATCGATCAAAGAAAGAAAGAGATCTATAATTTTGCAAGACTGCCAACGATATTAACCTTGAACATTTTACTAACAGCTGTTTTTAACCGTGCTGCGACGGAATATTTTATTTTTAGACCAAATTAAATGATGTGTGATTTCAAAATAATGCTTCAAATCCGGGTTTGTTTTTCTTTGAAATGGTTTTTATTAGTTAGGTACTTTGATCTTCACTAATAATTTACAAAAATTTGACCAAAACAAATCAACTTCTGACTCAATTTACTCGAAAACGAAAGCTAAAATCAATAAAAGTTATACCACAAAATCGACTCCAAATGTGATGTAGATTTTCCAGTTTCCCGCCTGTACCACGAGTTTCCGGACACCGTGTATAGCGCGGTGCATAAAGCGCGGTGACAGAGATGTACTCGAAGCCAGGTTCTTAAGTTTCAAGTGGCTAGGGTAATAATAATCATAATCAGGTACCGGGGCCCAACAAATGAAATAAAAGCTGGTGGTTTTGCATTTACAAACGATCTGATTTACAGAGACCTCGCATGCAGTCCTGCAAGCAGTTTTTGTTTATTTATTTGTTTACGCCTTGATGGCTTTTACATGTAAGATAAATTGTACAGGAGCATTATAACAAGTATGTAGAATCATAACAAGTATATAGTAAATATCCTCAAAATATTCTCACTCGAAAGTTATTATCGTTGGAGATTATAACTTACCAAACCTAACATGGAAAGCAAACAACTGTGGTCTCATCACAAACGAAAGTGAAAACGATCGTGCACGTGAAGTTTTGGACATGGTAAACTTTCTAAACTTTCACCAACATAATTTTATATATAATAATAACAATCGCTTATTAGACTTAGCTTTATCAAACTATCCTAAAATATCTGTAGAACTCTCAAATGACCCACTCCTACCAATAGATAATCACCACCCTCCCCTATACATTAAATTAAATATTAAATGCGATAATGAAAGAATACCTGTACAAAGAGTCCTAAACTTTAAACGAGCCGACTTCGACTCCATTAACAGCTATCTCTCAAATACAGACTGGTCTTTTTTATCCGATGAAAACATTGATGAATCTATAAACCAACTTTATTTAAACTTTTCTAATACTATTGAATCCTATGTACCTTTTTATACACCGAGAAACTATACCTTCCCGGTTTGATTCTCACCATAGCTTACTGCGTCTCTTCAGCAAAAAAAGAGTCAACATAAAAAATTCAAACACAGCAAATCCATAAGTGATTATACAATCTTTAGCGAAACCAGGAAAAAATGTAAAGATCTTTCCAAAAAATGTTACAAAAAGTATATAACCTCTATCGAGGAGACTGCCTTTAAATCCAAAAATCCTTGTAAATTTCTTAAAAAAATAAACAATGAAAACACAGAATACCCGCCAATAATGCAAATGAACGGAACCAGTGTAAACAATACACAGGATATTGTAAACCTTTTTTCGGATTTCTTCAAAAATGTTTATGATGAAGAAACCCCAGATGACAAAATACCTGATTACAAATTTAGCAAGACTACACACTTAACGCATTGCCATATCACACAAAAACATTGCGAACAGAAATTACTTTCCTTAGACACTGACAAATCCACTGGCCCAGACAACATTCCACCAATATTCCTCAAAAAATGCTCTAATACATTATCTAAACCACTCACATTATTATTGAACCGTCTCTTGAACCTTGGACACTTTCCAGACCGCTGGAAATCTACCTTCATTACACCTATCTACAAAAAAGGAGACGACACTAATATAGCCAATTATCGCCCCATTTGTATACAGTCAGTACTACCTAAGCTTTTTGAATCACTGGTCCTTGATGAAATCTATCCCAAATTAATAAAATTAATTGACCAAAAACAGCACGGTTTTATCAAAGGTAGATCTACCGCAACTAATTTAACAATATTTCAAAATTTCATAATACAATCTTTTGCAGAAAATAAACAAGTCGACTGCATATATACAGACTTTTCGAAGGCATTTGACAAAGTATCCCATAAACTACTAATCCAAAAACTATTTGCTCTAGGAATAAGGGATAACATGCTAAAATGGTTTACTAGCTATTTATTAAATCGTAAACTGTTTGTGAAAATAAAATCATGGATGTCGAAAGCTTTCTGGGCTACTAGTGGCCTACCACAAGGTAGTCACCTTGGCCCGGTTTTGTTCCTCATTTTCATCAATGATATAACCAATTGCTTCAACGATGTCGAGGTATTGCTCTTTGCTGATGACATCAAGCTATACAAGAAATTAACTGATGTAAATCATTGCCATATACTTCAGTCAAATATTAGTATGTTTAAAGATTGGTGCGTTCAAAATAATTTATTCGAAGAACAACCAAAAACTTTAATTCCTTACAAGTCATTAAATTATTATATGTATCTCTAGTTAGAAGTCTAATGGAATATAACTCGGTAGTTTGGTCTCCATCTTTCAAAATTCACATTAATAACATTGAGCGAACACAAAAAAAAATTCTGCGTTTTATAAATTTTAAATTAAATATCCCACTAGAAGACTTGAAATATAATTTATTATTAAATGTTTTAAAAATACACACACTAGAAGACAGACGTAAAATAAACGACTTAACATTTTTATTCAAAATACTTAACTCTAAATTTGACTGTTGCGAACTACTGCAACTCATAAACTTACGAATACCGACAGTAACTACACGACAAAATACACTATTCTACTGTAGCATTCATAAGCGGAACTACATTGCCCACTCTCCGATACAACGATTTCACACTATGGTAAATCAGTACTTAGGTGTTATTGACATATTTGACATAAACTTGGCGAAATTTGTTGATCTTTTAAAAAACTTATTATTCCAAAACTATTCCTAAACCTATCTGTTTTTCTGAAAACCTATGAAATCGCTGAATTTTTGTATTTTTATGACTTGTGTGCTTTTTTATCAAATTTTATTTTTATTATTCTGAATATGTTAAATAATCTGCCATGAATCATTTGTACTACCAAAATGTAAAAGCCCATTGGGCGTTAAATAAATAAATAAAATAAAAAAAAAATAAAAAAAATAGTACATAAAATAATAAACAAAGCATGACAGACATAAGTTGGCACAACACAAGTAGGTATGAGTATTCGATAAGTAATTTGTTAACAAAGGAGTACAACCAGCATATTCGTATTTGGGCTCATTTTTTAAATCGGATGGTGAGTAGTAGTTAATCACATATAAATATTACGTTGCAGGTGCGCGAAGTTCGCTTAGGAGAGGGTTATGGAGCTAGTATCCGAAATTTTGAAAACGATATCTCCATTATCTACCTAACGACAAGATTCATCTTCTCCGACACGGTGCGTCCAGTCTGCCTGGATCTAACGGACACGGACCTGTACACCAACCAGACCAGGCCGGGTAGTGTGGGCAAGGTAATTATTTATTTATTTTGTTTATTTTATTTATTTATTTACGCCTATTTAGACGTTTACATATATATAACAATGTTTACGAAATTATACTCGTAAACAGTGCAGGAAACGACTGTTTAAAACACTTGCACAAAAATAAATATAAAGTAAAGATATTATTGAATTTGAATCATTAATAGTATGTAGGTACAAAATATATAAAATCCATTTTTTTTTTCTTTCAGACGACAAAGTACTGTTAATGTGTCAATTTAAATAGCTTTATCAAAATATTCCTCTACTTGATGAAAAAAAACTTCAATAAGGTATGCTTATACTGAAAATTGATGTACTAAAAATATCAACAACATCGGAGTATTTGTTTCCTAGCTGTTAAATCCGTTGCATAGGAGTGTAATATTGGGACGTTGATGTAGAATTGCTACAATAATATGGTAGGTACTGTCTTGTCACTGACCTGCCTGGAGTATGAAAAGAGATTACATATAATAAATCAGGGGTATCAAATTAAATTAATGATTTTATACAAACAATCGACAACAATACGTTAGTGACACGGTAAAACACGTAAAAATTTAGCACTAGAAAATTTATAGTTAACAAGCAACTAAAGAACTCTTTGTAGTGAATTTTATATACATAAACAACGTCTAAAGAAACACTGTATCTGTATAATTAGTGACAGTTGTTATATTGTTTGTGCAAGTGTAATTAGTTACAAGTCGTAATACACTCAAATTTTTCAAAGCGTGAAGTGAGTCGCCCATATTCCGCGGTAACGTGACCGCCTCATTAAGTATTAAGTAAACAGGGGTGAGTTTTACACATACAAAATGGATTCGCTCACCTACACAGAACAGGCGAAAAACGCGGTAAATTTGCTTACAAAAATGGTAACTGACCCAAATAATAAATTAACAAAAGAGCAACTTGCCAAAATTTTTCCAAAAACTAATGAAATACTGGAAACAATAACTGAAATGGTTGTTAAAATGACATCGCTCGATGGTGCCCTGAAAAACAAACCGTATCATCCCCAACCATGGCAAAACACTAAAAATAATGATATTGAAAAACAAAAAGCTATTGAAAACAACTGCATCTTAATCACTCCTAAAAATAATGAAACATCCACGGAAATGCAGAAAAAAATTCAAAGACACATCAAAAGTAGTGAACTAGGAATGCACATCGAAGGTATTAAAAAAATCTCCCGCAAGAAGATCATAATCGAATGTGCAAAAAACAGCAATCTCAAAAGACATCCATGATATTGAAAGCAAATAGCTAACAAACAAAAAAACCGACGATGATTTTCAAGGGAATTTACAATGATTATACCAAAGAAGATTTTACTGACGATGTCATAGAACAAAATGAAGACATCATCAAAAATGAAGACATCAACAAAATGAAGACATCAAAATCCCAACACAGGAAATGGATAAGAAAAATATAATCAATATAAAGGCAATAATAAAAAATAAATATAACACTGGTCAACAATGGTTTTGTTGCCCTTGATATGAAAGTGGTTCTGAATCATTTTATGCCTACAATTTATGAAACTATGAATGATTTTGGAATATTGGCTCTAGTTTTAATGATTTTGGCGTATCTTATATCATCATTACACAGTATAAAGTAAAGTCGCTCCCGTTGTCTGTACGCTTAGATCTATTAGACTACGCAACGGATTTTCATGCGGTTTTCACTAATAGATAGAGTGATTCATGAGGAAGGTTTTTAGGCATATAATTTTTCAAGGTTTTGTAAGGGTTTGTTTGTTGGTTTGTTGAAATATTGCCCGATTCCAATAGGTATGATGATTCTCCACACGTGACATGCGGAGGGGGGGGGGGGGTCACGTGATTTCCAGAAAGCGAATTTCACCAAAAAAACTAAAGATCTATTAATAACTCTAGTTCTGGAGAGCCTACTTGCACTGCTAATTATTTTAAACTAGCAGACCCAACCACAAGTTGCTGTGACTAACGAAACACAACGCCATTTACTGACAATGCAATTACCAAACCTTTATAACAAACGCCATCTCTTAATTTGCATACATATCAAATCCAGATCGCCCGCTTTCCAGCCCGCTGCCTATCGCCCGCAGCCCGCTGCCACTGCCACATATATTATATATTTCAACCAATTTACACAAAACCTTGACAAACTTTATGCTTAAAAACCTTCCTCGTGAATCACTCTATCTAATGGTGAAAATCGCATGAAAATCCGTTGCGTAGTTTAAAAGATCTAAGCGTCCAGACATCGGGAGCGGCTTTACTTTATACTGTTTAATGATGATATAAGATATGCCAAATTCATAAAAACCAGAGCCAATTCAGTACTTTCATGAATATATCCGTAAACTGGGTTCTTGAAAGTATAAAAATCCGCAGGGATATCCAGGGCAACAAAAAAAATACATTTTTTGTTGAGCTGTGTAATGATACCGCAAACTATATTGTCGAAGTAGACAAGATGACCAGGAATATTCTACTAAACAAAGAAAAAATAAATATGGGTTACCAACGTATTACCGTTGACGATGTTAATCCGGTAATTCAATGTTACCACTGCTTACGTTTCGGACACAGTACGCGTACCTCCATACAGAAGGAGAAAAAGGGGTCGCCGACCTGCTCGCACTGCGGACTAGCCACCAATATAAGGACTGTGTAAATATTGCAAGCTCGCCAAACTGCGCCAACTGCATCGATCAAAATAATAGATTTAAACTGTCGTTTCCCGTCAATCTTAATGCGAACGATAAAACTAACTATAAATAATACAAAAAATTGATTATTAGACATATCTTTAAAAGTATTTCATGTCCTTTCTCAATATCTTATCTATGTAAAACTGATTATCTTCTAAGCGCGTCAAAACCTAATCATTTTATGTTATATTCATTTCATAAACTGGATATCTCTCAGTCTACAAACAATAAAATCAGTATAAATGTTCTAAAAACTAAAAAGTTTAAGACATTATACATATATATATTGATGATAAAAAATAATAATATTATTTTCTCGATAACACAATACTTAATAAATTATAACCAGAAAATCTTTACTTATACATTTATTATCTTAAAATTAGTATTATTTACATTGAATATCGTTATAAATTTTACAGAAGTATATAAAAATATCTCACGTCTATTCTCAATGTCTTACATATGTTCTTCTGAATATCCATAAGATATAAAAATGAATAATTCTATGGTCTATACATTAAAAAACGGCATATGTTTCATCATTCTACATACTATAAAATCAGTATATTATATATTTAAAAGTAAAATCTTAAACTCATACTCTATATTAATGATAAAAAACCTGAATATTTTCTTCATGATAACACATTTCTACATACTACAATTTTATATAACATTACATCTTCATTCTACATTTCTATATTTCTACCAGAAAATAGAAAATACTATACCAATACACAGCGGTTGTTATCGAAGGCTAATAAATTATAGACTACTAAAGACTAATTATAGATATATGATTTCAAAATTATTATTATCTACATTACTAACCCATATATCACATTTCTACATACTACAATTTTATATAACATTACATCTTCATTCTACATTTCTATATTTCTACCAGAAAATAGAAAATACTATACCAATACACAGCGGTTGTTATCGAAGGCTAATAAATTATAGACTACTAAAGACTAATTATAGATATATGATTTCAAAATTATTATTATCTACATTACTAAACCATATATCACATTTCTACATACTACAATTTTATATAACATTACATCTTCATTCTACATTTCTATATTTCTACCAGAAAATAGAAAATACTATACCAATACACAGCGGTTGTTATCGAAGGCTAATAAATTATAGACTACTAAAGACTAATTATAGATATATGATTTCAAAATTATTATTATCTACATTACTAACCCATATATCACGCTACCAATATTCTATATACAATAAATCTCTACAGTATATGTTCACTTGTACTATCGATGTATTCATTCATACACTACTTTATATTGAAATCATTATCAAAAGAAGAACGAAACAAATTAATTTTTGCTTTCATTTAAACATACACTCGAATAATAATACTCGTCATAAAATTATCTGAACATAAAATAAATCTAATTAAACGAAGACAATATAAGCGAAAGTCAGTCGAAAATCTGAGAACAGAAAAATCAGAAAAAGATATTGACACCGCTGGGACTTGAACCCAGGACCTGGTTAGCGCGTTTGCCCGGAAAGCAAGAGGTCCTGGGTTCAAGTCCCAGCGGTGTCAATATCTTTTTTCTGATTTTTCTGTTCTCAGATTTTCGACTGACTTTCGCTTAATTGTTTAATTAAAGCTTCTTCGTTTAATTAAATATTACAATTTGAGGTTTTACTCATAAAGTTAAAATAAAAATAAAAAATAAATTAAAATAAATCTTATAGAAAAAATTAAAACCTACAATTTTAGATATGAACTGGAATCGAACAAGAATATAGTAACACAAATTATGAGCATTATTATTTACTAGCAGACCCGGCCACACGTTGCTGTGGCTAACGAAACACAACGCCATTACCCAATCTTTATAAAATCCACACCACCCGCTTGCCAGCTGCCCGCTGCCCGCTGCCTGAATTGAATATTTAAATTTATCGGCTTTTCTCTACTATAATAAGCATGTATTATACATATGTAAACTAATTAACTCGCCACTAATTATACAATGCTTGCAATGCAACACTGGATATTTAAAAAGAGAAGATCAAATACCTACTTACTCTAGGACATCTATTTTCCAATTTCTTCCGTAGAACGAATTTCAAAAGTGACTGTAGTACGGCCCGCCAGCCGTTTTAAATCGCACAAAAATATGTTTTCTTTGAATTTCTCGGCTTTTCTCTAATATAATTTACATGTATTATACATATAAACATTCCTCTTCAATCACTCTTTCTATTGGTGAAAACCGTATGAAAATCCGTTGCGTGGTTTAAAATATTAACGCGCACATACATTTTGAGCGACTTCATTTTGTACTGTGTAATGATTCATTTTTTCGTAGAATTATATATACATACTATATCACACCTAAATAAATGCAATGGATAATTTAACTTAAACGAAATTGATAAAAATTTAAAAAAAAAAAAAAAAAATTATTGGCAATAGGTACTGTTTAAAATACATATACAGTTACATCAGTTACATAGTTACATAAAGTTTTAAAAAAGAAAATAAAAAAAATTGCCTTTCCTCACCATAAAGAGATAAAGCTCTTATGTTTGGTGGGGGAGTTCTTGCTCAATTAGTAAATTAAAAGATCGTGTAAGTTCGTAGTAACGGCTATTGTAAATAATAAGTAGGTTAAAAAAAACATGCATAAATTTAAAAATAAAAATCATGAAGAGTTTAAAAAATCATAATATAGATTTAAAAAAATCATTATAAATGAAAGAATCATGTAAGTTAGTAACAAAAATTATTTTAATAAGTAGAGGATATGAAAGAAAGAACTCAAGATTTATACAATAGTAGACTTAGAGATATAGAAACTAAGAAATTAAAGAAAAAGAAGGATTGAGCGATTTATAAAATAGCAGACTATAAGATACAAAGTAAACATATTTGGGACTTTTATAGCAGTTTAAGGTAATTTTTTAATTTGGGCTTAAATTCCTGCATATTTTCGATGGTTTTTAATTTTAATGGGAGGTTATTATAATAGATTATGCCTAGATAAAGATAGGAATTTTGAATGTGCTTAGTATTAAATTTAGGGATTTTTATAGTTTTCTGGTATCTTGCTGATGTATTGAATTGGAAGTTACGAGTATTTAACTGTACTTCTTTGTAAATATGAAGTATTGAATATTTTTTATAAATTTTCTCTATTGTAGACACATTGAATATTGAAAAAAGAATTTCAGTAGGAAATTTAGACGGTTTTCTCAAGATTACCTTAATTATCAACCTTTGAACTATTTTGAGTGGATTTAAAATATTGTCATATGTTCCTCCCCAGCCAATAATACCATATTGTAATATAGATTGAACAGTTGCATAGTACACTCTTTTTAGGTTTTCTAAGCTAAGAATATTTCTAAGTCTAATAAATATATAAATACATTTCCTAATCCTTTTGACGAGTTCACAAATATGTGTTTTCCATTTAAAATATTGATCTATATATACACCAAGATATTTGATTTTGGGAGTTGGGCTAAGTATAGCACAATCTAGAAGAATACGTATGTGAAACTGCCAGCGAATGCACTAAGATCCATAACAATATACTAAATAGACAAACAATCTTGCACCTAAACATAAGAAGTATAAATAGAAACATGGATGAACTTCTGGTATCACTAAATACATTATTTCAGTTTTTTTCAGTTTATTTATTTAAACGCCAAAGAATGGCTTTTACATTCTATTGATAGGTACATGATATTATAAGTATACAGTGGTACACAGGAGATTATCAATAATAACAAAATAATAATGAACATTTAACAATATATGCATGATAAAAACAAGTATTTAGGTGTAGGATACTATTATGTGTTACTAAACTACTGTTACTTTACTAAAAAATTTAGTAAAGTAACAGTTTTTTAAATAGGATTATAGTATATATACTCGATGACGTAGGGTTTACCTATCTCGTCTCTCAGTCTATATATGGATACAAGATAAATTAGGATTATGATCAGTGGTAAAATTTGATGCTGTTCTAGCAGGAACTGGTGTATCACATTCATAAACGTTTTAAAAAAAATCAACAATAAGGTCAGCGATACTTTGAGCGTCTTTGGCCTTTTTACCTGCATATTTTAAGTTGGCGTGTATACCGAAAGTATACCAATATTGCTTCGGTTACCAAGGAAACCGAAACTTTTCTGATAGGCCTGGATGCCGCGTTGGAGGCCGCTCTAATATTTATCATCGATTGGTCGGAATATCTGATCAAACTGCGGATAGATGACAGATTTGCTTAATTTCATATTTCTAGAATTTCATGCTAGACCCTCTGGAGATTTAGCGCAGTCGATCGATAAAACCCTATATCAATACGCTATTGACTTAATTCCTCATTTATTTTATTAGTATTAATAATAATAATAATATTTGGATGACTTATACAGCGCTATTTTGTGAAAAATCACCATAACTTATAATACATACAAACTACAAACTAGACAAACTATTATAACAAATTACAGTAAAAATTGCATCCACCGATTCATCAATCACCGAAACGAAACAATATGTACAATGATTTGACCAATGATAGCGATACTGCGTAAAAATTTACTATACAGGCACAGAAAATGTTGGTGTTATTAGGTCAATATAAAAATCCTAAACACAGGCAGTTGCTTTATAAAGAGAGTGATTGAAATATTGACGTTATATTTATTATATTGTAAAATTGTAACTTTAATAAAGGTTTCGATTAATAAAAAAATTATATATTGTTACGATGCGCTCTACAGGAGTATGACGTCACAGTCCCGCCGTGCGGCGAGTGTACCCCTCGTTCACCCCTTCTTTCCCCTGCCCGCACGCCTCCTGCGAGAACTCGCACTCCCGAGAACTCTCCGGGCGATCGTTACGACTGGCCGCGCGTGACGCGCACCCAATTGATCCCGCGGAATTTCCGTTTTGGCACCGGCCTTGTAAAAGCTCGAACTTAACGGTAATATAACCGAACCGGTCGCGGGCCCCCCTGTGTTGTGCCCATGGCCCGCTGACCTTGGACTCCCACTGCTACCTGCGCAGACCTGACCCTGGACCCCCTGCCTCCTGATGCTGCCCACAGTCGTGAGTAACGAAGTCCCCTCATTTAGAATGTGTCCCCATTAGTTCACGCGAACCGTAATATCACCCCCAGGGAGAATGGAGAGAAATTTACGTTGGATACTTTTTAGCCAGGCCCAATTGTTGATTTGTGATTGTTAATTTATGTGGTTGTTGTTGCTAATTGTTGTAATTGTGTACCCCACACACTACAGTATTGTTTCATCCTAGAAGTCTCTTTCATTTGACGAACCACGTGGACGAGAGTTGGCCATTAACCATGTATATCCCCTCTCCCCTTTTAGCTATTTACGACCCTGGCGAGGAGAGTTACACCCGTTCTGCCGAGCGTATTGAGCTGGCCGAGAGCAGAAGGTAAGTGTCCCCTCCTCGGGACGCTCCACAATATACATATATATATACATATTTTCTTATACTAAAATCTTCCAACCCGGCTGGTCACCGTGGAAGATTATGACCAAAACCCTCCAAATCTTCAAAACTCAAGCTCAACTAAAAAATTAATCAATTAAAAACTTCGAAAAATCACACTCAATTAAAAACTTCGAAAAATCACACAAAGTTAAGCCGTCCATTAAAAATTATAACATACAACGTCAACACCCTGTCATCAGTCATCATACGACCGAATATTAGAACTGGAAGAATGTTTATGTTAAATTAACTAAGATATTATGGAAATTTCAGAAGTTAGACGACAGGGCAACAAAATAGAAGAACAAATACCTATAACTTTGCTACAGAAAGGATCAACTGACATAAACTAGTACTCCATAGCCGACCGACCGACAAAAATTGGCATCTTTGGAAGAGGCCTTGGCCTTTACCCAAACCGGGGTTCTTGTTAATTCATAAATATTTTTAAAACATATACTTATATTTAAATAAATGAAGACAATATAAGCGAAACTCAATCGAAAATCTGGAAACAGAAAAATCAGAAAAACATATTGACACCTCTGGGACTCGAACCCAGGACCTCTTGCTTTCCGGGCAAACGCGCTAACCACTGCGCCACGGTGTCGATATGAAATTCGGTCATGTTTAACTGTACCATACTTCGACTAAGAACCACCTACATTATCTTCATTTTCTTTAACGCATATATTATTGGCAACTATCTTTATGTATGATTGCAAGATTCAAACCCGAACTAAATGCACTCTAGATAGTGTCTGGATAAATCTTTATCCATTTTATTTAATATGCGACATCTATCGACTTTTCTGCAAGTCTAGGATGAATATTTTATTTTTATTTTAACTTTGTGAGTAAAACCTCAAATTGTAATATTTAAATAAATGAAGACAATATAAGCGAAACTCAATCGAAAATCTGGAAACAGAAAAATCAGTAAAACATATTGACACCTCTGGGACTCGAACCCAGGACCTCTTGCTTTCCGGGCAAACGCGCTAACCACTGCGCCACGGTGTCGATATGAAATTCGGTCACAGTTAAACAATAAACATGACCGAATTTCAGAAAAATCAGAAAAACATATTGACACCTCTGGGACTCGAACCCAGGACCTCTTGCTTTCCGGGCAAACGCGCTAACCACTGCGCCACGGTGTCGATATGAAATTCGGTCACAGTTGAACAGGCCGGAACATCGTTCCACAGCCGAGCCGTTGAACTCAAGAACGAGTCATAGAAACGACCCGTTCTCATGTGAGTAATGTCAAGCGTGTACGAATTTTGGGCGCGTGTTTGGCGTGTTTCCCGACTATGCACCGGTGCCGAGGGGATCAATGGTGCTAGTTCCTCGGAGCATCTTCCATTGTAATACCGATAGAACAAGGACAGCATTCCCATCTGACGCCTATGCTCTAAAGATTGCAGTCCGTCTGTTAAGATGGGAGAATCTATCAAACGGATCGCCCGTTTCTGCACAGAGTAAAGGGTTTTTTTAGGTATTTTGGAGCTCCAGACCAGAGGTGGCTGCCAAATTCAACCGTGGGGCGCACTTGCGATTGTACAGGGTTAGCAGTTGTGTCCTACTAAATTATCTGCGGGCCCTGTACAGTACGCCAAGTTTTTGGGAGGCTAACTTTACTCTGGCTTCGATGGAGCCCCCATACCTGAGCTGGTCACTTAGGGTTACACCAAGCATATCAATGGAGGGCCTGTTAGGAAGATTGCTTCCGTTGAAGGATACTAGATATTCATTTCGATCCCTTTTAGACGTAATCAGACGAGAATGGGTCTTTGAAACATTAAATTCAACGAGATTATTTTTACCCCAAGAGAAAACACTCTCGAGATAACCGTCTATTCTTTGCTTCAAAGCCCTCCAAGCCGTTGGGTTTGTGAGCCCTTTGGGGGCTTGTCAAACAAAAAGCTATCATGGACTGTACTGTCATCCGCGTAACAGTGAATTGGTGCACATAACAAAAGGTCGTTGATGTGCAACAAAAACAAAGTCGGAGACAGAACCGATCCCTGTGGGACGCCAGCATTTATCGAGTGTGAGAAAGAGGTGAAACCATCGACTACCGCCTGAATCGACCTCTCCCTCAAAAAGTCGGCAATCCACGTGTCCACGTGACAAGTCCTTGGTGCCAAACCCGGTCAAAGGCCTTGAAAATGTCCGGTGCAACCGTTTGGTTCTCACCAAAACGTTTCAGGCACCGCCCCCAAACATGCGTCACATACGCGAGAATATCACCGCACGAGCGGTACCGCCGGAATCCGTATTGACGGTCGTTAATAATTTTGTTCTTCTCGAGGTATGTGAGCAGTTTGTCCTTGATCACACGTTCCATCACCTTAGACAGAACTGATGTGATCGCTATGGGGCGGTAGTTGGCCGGGTTTGAGCGGTCACCCTTCTTTGGAATAGGATGGATAACCGTTTTTTTCAGACCAGAGGGCACAGAGCCAGTCTTTAGGGACATTTTGCGATTGTGATTGGCCAGTATCGTAACAGCGGAAAATAATAAATCTGGCCGTACACGCCGGATTAACTTTACCTTTTTATCGCAAAACTATCCCTACAAGTTGGAATTTCGAAAAAAGTTATTTATCTTTTTTACTTGTACTATCATGTAGAATCACCTCCCGAAGTTAATGCACTTTACCCCCGGACACCCTATATATTAGGTCCTTACATATGAAATTGGCGTTTTGTGTGGAAGGAACATAAAGTCGATTTTTTTTAATACAATATATTTATTTAATCAAAGTATGTACCATTGCTACCTATGCACTTTTGTCATCTCATAGGTAGTTCATCGATCCCTTTACTAAAAATACCATTCGGACGGGAATCAATACAATCTTTGAAGGCGGTTTGGACTGCCCCATCAGAGTTGTATTTTTCCCTTGCAAGAAGTTATCCAAATTTCAAAAAAAATGGTAATCTGTTGGGGCAAGGTCCGGAGAGTACGGTGGATGTCTTAGACATTCCAATTGAAGTTCCTCTAATTTGGTAGCCGTCTATTATGCAGTGTGTGGTCTAGGGGTCAACGCGCGTTTATTGATTTGCTTCACTCAATTCGTGAGGTACCCACCTTTCAAGCTTTTTCACCTTCCCATTTTGCTTCAAATGGATTAAAACAGTTTTATCACTAAGACCGCAGCCTGCAGCTAACTCGGACGTGGTTTGCGATAGATCCGCTTCCACAATAGCCTTCAATTCTTCATTATCAACTTTGATCTCCGGCCGTCCACGGGGCTTGTTCTGCAGGCCGAAATTTCCAGAACGAAAACATTGGAACCAAAAACGCACTGTGTTTTCTTTTGCGGCACCGTCGCCATACACATCATTAATCCTTCGAGCCGTTTCTGCAGTACTGGTGCTACGGTGGAACCCGTATTCGTAAATAATGCGATATTTCAACTTTTCCATTTTGTAAACTAAGTGACGCAGAGAAAAAAAACAATTAAGGAAAAAACAAATGAATTATAATTTTCTAAACACAAATACATGTGTAAATAGCTGTATAAATTTGAATTTGGAATTCCTAACCAAAGAGAAGATATTTGAGATCAAAGTTGCCAGTACGGCAAAACGCCAATTTCATATGTAAGGACCAAATATATGATTTCGACAGTCGATTGACAAAAGCCGCCATTTTAGCGCGGCTTCCTGAGCGCCGAATAAGCTATCTATACACACATTTTTTTTAATAAAGTCATTCTTTATGCAAAATAACTGGCTTATTAATGAATGAATGTGAAAGACTTTGTAGTCAGTGACTTTCCACGACTCGCTTCCATGACTCGTTCTTGAGTTCTACAGCTCGCCTAAGGAAAAATGTCGGCCTCTGTGTTTCTTCCCTCCTACAATATGGGATACTTTACAATGCTGGGAATCAATGCTGCTAGCTGACAGTGGCGGGGGGGTGCACCGCCCCGGGTGCCACCCGAGAGGGGAGTGACACTTGAACGTGGAGAAAAAACTTACGAAAGTGCAAAATTGTCGTAAAAAATATTTAACACGTGAACGCTGAATGTTACTTAGCTCTATGGCTCAGTTTTTCGGGGATTCCCGAAAAAATATTTTCTTTTTTTATTTTCGTTCTTAGCTTGAAGTAGTGCTCAGTAGAGGATTTCCCTGAAATATTCCTTGTGTCATTCTAATTTCGTTCCTTTATTGTGATTGACGTAAGCTCCTGAAGCGAATTGTTATCTATTGATTGACGTGAATTAGTGAAAAAGTTGTTATTCTGTTATTAGCGTGTTTATTAGTGCTGAAAGACCACTTTAAAAAAACAATGTAAGCGGATTTGAAAGTTGCAGACTATGTGCTACAAAAAAATGAAAACCATTTGCATATACTGCGTGCATTAATAATTAAAGCTGGGGACTTTACCTTTACTATCTCACAATTGAAATTTTGTCGTTACACTCTGAACACAAAACTGGTTTTAACTTAAGAATGGATTGTTAAAATTATATTTTCACGCCAGCAAATGATTTTCCTCAGAATTTTGCAGCATATTAGAATTAAAAACTCCACTCCTAACTTTAGAATGGTTTCGAAATTTATCCTGCATTTGGAGAAAAAAACTGGTTTTAACTTTCTATATGCGTTTCCCCATGTTCAAAACTGCATCCAGATCTCAAAAATGGTTTTCTTTAGATTTTTGCACCACTTAGTATGCAACTTAAATTTTTAAACTGCACTTGGAAAGTAAGAATGGTTTTCTTCGAAATGCGTCAGCACGTGCATCCGCTATTGGATAATTTTTTGAAATTCTGAACACAAGACTTGTTTTAACTTAAGAATTTATATAGTAAGAGTCCATCGGCTTAAATTAAAATATAACCTTATTCATTATTTCAAAACTGGTTTAAATTTAAGAGTGAACTGTATTCGGTAACTCTTGTTAATTAAAACGACACCCATAACATGAAAATCTTTTTCCTCCGATATTTGCAGCACATAGTCTGAAACTTTCATATCCTGCAACTCGGGGAATATCTTATAGTGGAATAGTGAAACTCGGGAATGGTTTCCTTCGAAATGGGTCCGCAGATGAACAGAGTTTCAAATGAAATTTCAAAGTAAACCATTTTCGAGTTCCACGCGCAGGACTTGAAAGTTGCAAACTATGTGGAGCAAAGATCGGAGGAAAACCATTTTCGTGTACTGCATGCATTAATAATTAAAGCTCGGGACTTACACCTTTACTATTTCACAATTGAAATTTTATCATTACACTCTGAACATTAACTTGTTTTAACGTTAGTATTGGTTGTTAAAATTATGTTTTCATGCCAGCAAATGATTTCCTTCAGAATTTTGCAGCATATTAGAACTGAAGACTACTCGGAACTTAAAAAATCTTATAAAACTTACACCTACACAAATGTTAACATTTTTATTTCTTATTTTTTATTTCTTCATAATATCTCTGTTTTTAACATGTAATTGCCTCTTAATCTCAGCACTGTATAACAAAATCTCTTCTAATAATTTTAACTCTCTTGTCTCGCTTACTACCATATTAATGAATCATTTACTTTGCTGGAAGTACTTAACAAAAATAATATTATTGTATTACTCCACTGTAATCACTGCAAACGTACGTTATTATTGTAACCATGTAAATTTAATGGGTTCGATTTCAAAATCAAGATTCACCATAAAATCTTTAAAAAATGTATACTATTTTACAGTTTTCAATGTCAATATGTCAATTATATTTCTAATATTATATTCAACTGATCTTTGCTACATTTCCATAGTCCAACATACTCTTTTTTTTTTTTATGCACCAGATTTAAATGTCCGGGTTAAATTTTCCCCAAAAAAAAAAGGAAAAAAAGAAGGAAAAACTAAACCCTTTCACACACTTCCCCAAATGATCATCTAGTCAACCCACGCTATGCAATTGCACTATATAAGTATTATAAATACAAGAACAACATGTCAACCTACTAGAGACCAAATGGGAATATAATTCACCGACTCCAGATATTTTCATATCAGAGGGTTCGGCTCTGTGGCATTTCTAATTGAACCTATAAATCCTACCGATCCCTCAATATAAATATTTAAAAAATCCTTTGTAATCCTACATGTATTTAAAATGACTGATTTTTGCATTTTTATATACAAATTCTTTGACAAATCTAATATGCTTAAATTTTGAATCAGATTCCTAGGTATTATGCCAGTGGCCGAAATAACAAATGGCAATATTTTTATAGTCCGAGAATTCCAAATTCTTTTAATCTCATTTCCTAAATCTGTGTATTTTCTTATTTTTTATTATTATTATTATTGTTTTCACATAATATGTTGACCTACATGTTCCATTCCAATGCATGCTCTCGGTGAATTAAATATATATTATCAAAATGTTAGAGGTCTCCGAACCAAAACGTATGTGTTTATTTCCAGCATTCTTAATGCCGATTATGACGTGATATGCCTAACTGAGACATGGCTTCTGCCAAGTATATTTGACTGTGAATTATTCGATGAACGTTATGTAGTGTACCGTTGTGATCGCGACTACATGTTGTTAGGCCAGGCGCTCGGCGGTGGTTCACTGATTGCAGTACGCCGCGAACTGCCCGCGTGCCCCTCACTCTCCCTCCCACCCGTACAGTGCGCAGAGATATCCACAGCTACTCTTGCACTAGGCTCTGGCGCGCGTGCTTCTAAACTACGCATATACTGCTCATACTTCGTCCAAGGTGCTGAGCAGAGTAAATCTTTAAGTGACTTTTTTGAATTTATATCGTCGTTGTATACCAATTTCCCTGATGATGAATTCCTTCTATTAGGAGATTTCAACATACCACATGCCCAATGGCTTCTGCCTTTGACCGCAGACGGTGCCCTGGTACTTAATAGATCCTCAACCAATGCACTAACTTCAACACTTTCTGATTTTTTAGACTTTACCGGCTTCCATCAATTCAACAACCAGCTTAATGTAAACGAGCGTGTTCTCGACCTGGTGATTTCGAATTGCATGTGCACTGTAAGGGGGTGCAATACACCGCTAGTGCCGGAGGATGCACACCACCGCTCGCTAGAGGTGGTGCTGCGCATGGCCCGCGAGCCGTCCCTCCAAATCCCACGCTCGCGCACGGTCCGCTCCTATCACAGTGCTGACTATGTGCAGATTAATAGCGCCTTAGCAGCCATTGACTGGACAATGACTCTTAACAGCAGTAATGTAGACTCAGTCACGGCACGCTTCTATTCAGAATTAAATAAGATAATTGTCACACATGTACCATCTAGAACAGTTAACATAGATTCCAGGTACCCCCCATGGTACAGCGCTGTCTTAAAAAAAGTAATTAAAGATAAACTTAAATTCCACAAAAAATATAAAATTTATAACCGCATCTCTGACTATCAAACTTTCTCTCTTCTCCGAGAACGACAAAAGCGTATGGAGAAGGTGTGCTATGATAATTTGATTAATATGGCCGAAATTAATATCAATACCGATCCCAAACATTTCTGGACCTTTGTTAAATCTAAGCAAAGAAGCTCTGAACTACCTAACAATATGTTTCTTAACTCCCAGCGTGTATCGGGTGGGGAAGCTATAAGTAACTTATTCAACATACATTTTCAATCCTCCTTTGAATCCCCCGCCCCGTCCACCTCGTCCACCAATCGAATATATAATCCAAACACCTCAATACTAAATCTTAATAATGTTTATATAGACACTGAATTAGTTTGTAAATATCTCAAATCATTAGATCCTACCAAAGGCAGTGGGCCTGATGGCATACACCCGGTATTTTTAAAGAATTGCGCTAATGTTTTATGTTATCCGCTAAGTCTAATATTCAAAACTTCTTTGTCTTCTGGTATTTTTCCACTAGAATGGAAAAGTTCATATATTGTGCCTATATTCAAAAAAGGCGACAAACACAACATAGAAAATTACAGACCGATCTCTAAATTAAATGTAATGGGTAAACTTTTTGAAAAGATTGTTTTCGATATCATTTTTCCTTGTATACGACCACACATCATTTCGAATCAACACGGCTTCGTGAACAGAAAATCAACAGAAACTAATCTATGCGAATTTGTTGACACAGTCCTTGTTGCTATGGATAACGGTTTTCAAGTCGATGTAGTCTACACAGACTATTTCAAAGCCTTTGATAAAATCCCACACAGCATTTTAATTGAGAAAGTCGAAGCAATGGGTATACATGGTGACCTCCTTCGTTGGTTAGCCTCTTATCTCGACAATCGTACGCAAGCTGTAACTGTACTGGGGTTCTGCTCTAGCTTTGTCCCCGTAACCTCAGGAGTACCCCAAGGATCTCACCTTGGCCCCCTTTTATTCAACATTTTTATGAATGACGTTAACAAAACTATTCGTAATTCTCAGCTGTTCCTATATGCGGATGACAAAAAGATTGTCAAAATCATTAAATCTGAGATGGATTGTATAGAGCTCCAGGATGACCTGAACTCCCTGGTCAATGTGTATTGTTTAGAAAACCGCCTTCTTTTGAATGCAGAAAAATGTTCCGTCATATCTTATTCTCGAAAGAAAAACACTATACTATATCCGTACATAATTAAAAACAATCTTTTAAACAGGGTAAATGTAATAAGAGATCTTGGAGTTCTATTAGATAGTAAGCTTCTTTTTCAATCTCACGTCGAGCATATCACGTCGAAGGCTTTGAAAATGTTGGGATTTATTCTTAGAGTAAGTTCAGCTTTCAAAAATCCACAAACATTTAAGACTCTCTACATATCCTATGTTAGAAGCCACCTGGAGTATGCTTCTACAGTGTGGAACCCTCATTGTTCTACATATAAAGCAAATATAGAAAGAGTTCAGAAAAAGTTTATGAAATATGTCTCTTATCGCGTGCGAAATGATGAAAACTATGTCCCCGTAAACCTTAAATCTCTTGATCAACGCCGAGATATCAGAGACCTATTAATGCTCTATAAGATTATTCATAACTTCATTGATAGCCCGTACTTACTACAAAATATTCATTTCAGATGTCCATTAAGAGTTACTCGATCTCCAGACACCTTTTATATCCCTAAGAGCAAAACAAATTATCTTGAAAATGTATTTGTAAGAAGAAGCTGTAGCACATTTAACAGATTATGCCCAAATATCGATGTGTTTAATACAAACCTTGATAAATTCACAGCATGCATAAAAAATAACACTATTGATGCCACATGTTTAACTAATAACTTAATATTTCATTGATTTCTGTATTTCTCTTTTTTTTATTTTTAGTATCACCACATTTTCTCTCCAACTTTTTGCAGTTGGAATTCAAATAAAATCACTTCCTGAAATATATTATTTATATCAATCAAAATTTTAATGTAAACCCTTGAAAAACCTCAGTTATTTACTTTTTGTAGATATAAGTAAGAAGATACACTTTATCAGAATAATTTATATCAGGTATAGATATTGTGTATTTTTGCATTACGGTTCTAAATTATTTGTCGTTATTTTATTGGTCTATGACATACTTATTTTTATCACTGTCATTTATGAATTTTGTACAGACTGTTTATAACGCTAATAAATAAAATAAAAAATAAAAAAACTCTGTTATTTGTAGCTCTATGGCTCGGTCGCGGTCGGTCGGGATTCCCCAAAAATTCTATTGTTTTATTTTCGTTCCTAGCTCTTACTATTGCTTTGTTGGGGATTCCCCTGAAATATTTCCTCGCTTATCACTTGTGTCATTCTTAATCCTTTCGTACATTGTGATTGACGGGAAATCGTGAAGGGAATTATTACCTATTGATTGTTAAAAAAGTTGTTAATCGGGTAGTGTTTTTAAAAGTGTTTTTATTTTGAGGATAACGAAATTTTTGTTTACATTTGAGTTTTTTATATGAATACATCACAAGAGTCCCAACTGCTCCCGTCTGAAGCCAGTGAGACTATGGCATCCCCAATTGGGGTATGTTGTGAGGCTGAAGATAGTGGGGAGGGGAAGGAGATAAGGAAGATAAAGGTGGAGAAGTACCTGGCTATTCAGATGTGGTGACCAAATACGGCTAATGCCATTTCAAGCAACGTTTCAATTCTGAATGGTGGACTTACACCAGGGTGATACTGAGAGTATCTTCCACTCTGGAACGTGTCGCAAATATACTATATATTATTTTTTTTTAATTTAAGACTAAAACTAGCTAGTAATGTTTGTGGTGTTAGTGGTGACACCACGTTTTCCGTCCCGGGTGCCACCCATACTAGCTACGGCACTGGCTGGCTCTATTAATATACTTGTAGAACAGACACCATCATGTCTACATTTCGTCCGTGCATTAGAAATAGCAATCGGTCTGTTAATAAAGAATCGTCAATCCGACACCTGCTTTGCACAGAATCGCGTAGGTTTACCAAGTATTTTGAGATTTCAGCCCAAAGGTGGCTTCCAAAATCAATTGTCGGGTGTACTTGAGATATGTACAGGGTTAGCGATATCTTGTTTTGTCCAAATGTAAATGATTGTGATTGTGATGTTTGCAGGTGGCGGGCTGGGGGCTCACGGAGTCGGGCGCCCCCTCAGACAGCCTCAAGTTCCTGGAGGTCCCGGTGGTGGCACCTGAGGAGTGCTTGGACAAACTGCCGTACGGCTTCAAGGGATTCTTTACGACAGATAAGATATGCGCGGGGCTCACTAACGGTAATGTTATAAATAATATCATTATCAATAATATCTTTTTACATTAGCTCTACACGGGAGGCCCTGAGAAAAATAATTCCACTCAAGGCCTGTGTCAACATTTAAGTTATGTAGTGAAATAGTTTGGACTTTACTCCGCGGTCCTACGTATCTAACGGCACGACCTAGTTGCGCCATCATTTCATACAATATGTCATCGACAACGAGTCTATCTGCCGAGCAGTGGTGGTTCGTGTCGAATTCAGCAGCCAGTCACACAACTTAAATAAATTTAGTGGGAGGGGTACCTACATATTTTTTTTAAATCACTCAACACAATTAATAGATAACGAGAAAAATTTTATATGAAATTTAATTGTTTAATGTTTTTTACAGCACCCTATTTTCGTTCCTAATTATTATTGTTTTTTTCAACAAGAATAATTACGTATAGTAGATAACTGACGCTAGCTGGTTCCCGGAATGCGTACCAATGCCATATTCAAAGAAATACATTGTTTCGTTTCTCCCTGAATCACCTTTCCCGTGCGTCCCCGTTGCCCTCCCGCGTCGCCTTCCTAGCTAGCAACATAAATTATAGCCTTTATGTTATTTTCATATATAAGCTATACGGTAAAGTGCATTAACTTCGGGATGTAATTCTACATGACAGTACAAGTAAAAAAGATAAAAAACTTTTGTCGAAATTCCGACGTTTAGGGGTAGTTTTGAGGTAAAAAGATAAAATTAATCCGGCGTGTGCGGCCAGATTTAAGAATTTTTAGTAGGTACGTCTTTTTGTATGGGAAAAAAATGTTGGAATTTCTAAAAAAGTTGTTAATCTTTTTTACTCCTACCATCATGTTGAATCACCTCCCGAAGCTAATGCGTAAAGTTTCATTAAAATCCATTCAGTAGTTTTTGTGTGAAAGATTAACTAACACACATACATGCATACAAACTTTCGCGTTTATAATATTAGTAAGATTATAAAACATTTAAGAAAACACAAATAAAAACACTTGTATCAGATTTTTTTTTATATATATGTATGTAGCAGCCAGCCTAAAAATAGTGCTTCGTGCCGAAAAAGTTTAGGAAGAGAGTTATAATTTTGACGATAATCTATAAAAGAATAGGACAAATCAATTAATGAAGTCATTCAAGTCTATGAACTTAAATAAAACAGAAAATACGCGAGAATTGTTGAGAGATAGCAAATACGGTATACTGAGGGGAGAATGGTCGGAGATTTTAATGAGCAAACGATATATGCTTTTGAAGGAAGAATGTTTTTTACAATTAAAAAAGACATAGGGTGTTCATAGGGTTCATAGGGTGAGGTTTGTCCAGGTCTTGGAGGCGGATGACCAGTACACACTGAACCCCAGATTCCTAACCACTCCTTAAACCCTTTTCCTTCCCAGAACTCTCCTTCATTTCCATAAAAAAAAACCTCCACACAGCATCCCCAAAGATGACATAGGCCCTGAGGGAAATTATTTTCCTCAGGGCCCTTTCCTCCTGTGTGGAATTCATGTAAAAAAAAAAAAAAAAAAACATGGTCAAGTCTCCTTTTCCTCACCGCACTGGCAGAGTGGACTATCGAGGACTCTTAAGAATTTTATACATATGCGCTACAATAGAGCAGTGACCAATTCTCATTCTCGAAATACAGGAAATAAATCTTTTGGGGTTTTTTGCCGTAGAACCAAGGTTTACTTGGAATGTGATTTTGAATTCCAGCATAGAAAGATCCTGTTCTGGTTTTCGTAAATGACCAATTTTCTTCCCACGAACGAGGCATGTTGAATTTAAGAACAAAGAAGACGTCAGAGATTGGAATTTTAAAATCCAAAGGAATAGAACCAGAGATTGTTCCAAATTTAGCGAGAGAATCGGCTTTCTCGTTACCCTAAATGATCAGGGATCCAAACTAATATTGTCTCAAACTTTGATTCTCTAAAGCAGGGGTGGGGAACCTGCGGCCCGCGAGGCCTTTTGGTGCGGCCCGCGGGCACTTTTGAAAGAACCACAAAAATTACACAGAACGGGATGTTTTTCACGGTGTTTCAGATGCATTTTTAAGACGTTATTACAAAATCGTTACTAGCAAATAGTTTAAATAAAAATTATAACATGATAAAACCTCCCATTTTACTTTCATTTTAATTTGGTATGGTGAATCGATGGTAAAATTCCATCGGAACTTTTAATTTTCTTGTAAGGGACGGTTCCGATATTTCAGGAATGATGGCAACTCTATCCGGAGGAGAATCTTAGGCAGTCTGTCATAAATTTATAGTGGATAGTAAATCAATAAAATCCTATTAATGACAATTACGAAGAAAAGAAAAGTTGAAGCTGAGTGAAACGTGAAATCATTTGAAACTAAATTGTGGACAAGAATTAAGGCTAAACTAAATTAAGGCAAGGACAAAACCCTTCTACATACGCTGGTGAGTGCGCAAAATTAAGTGAGGCATTTAATGTACGATTTAAGGACGTGAAAAGAGAGCAAACGGATTTGAACATATTTGCTAAACCGTTCAACGTCAAACCATAGAATGTGCCTGATAATCTGCAGCACGAAATTATTCAATAACAAAGCGATGATGAACTAAAAGCTAGATATAACAATCTCTCCAAATAAAGTCAGGATTCACTGGTTATATTAAGTCAAACACGTCCCTGAACATTTTGTATATAATGCAAACACAAATGCCATAATAATTGCCACACAAAAATCATTACATGTAATTTATTGTAATTAGTTAAATGAATATAAAATTATATTGCGGACAAAAAAAATATGCTTCAATATGTAGAAAAACCATTCACGTAATCAAGAGTACAATTTAATTTAAGCTGGTTGACTAGTGGACTCCTATTCATTCTGAAGGTAAAACCAATCTTGTGTTCACAATGCAAATTCCTGTTGCGGATTCATCTGCTAACCCTAACGCATTTCGAAGGTAAAACCATTTTGGTGTTCTAGGTGCAGTATTAATTAAAGCTAGGGACTCACAATCCTTTTCGCTCTGATGGAAAAACCAGTTCTTTGTTTAGAATGCAACGAAAAAATTCCAGGTGGGGGTTTCATATTTGGCGCATTCCTCGTGTAAGAAGTGCATTTATAAAATTCTAGTTGCGTACTGTGTGCTGCAGAATTGGAGGAAAGCCATTTTAATGTTCTGAGTGGAGTTTTAGTTATCCGCGTACAAACTCACTTTATAAGTAAAACCAGTTCTGTGTTTAGAATGCAACGAAAAAATTCCAGGTGGGGTTTTATCTCGCTAACACGTTTCGTAAGAAACCATTCTCGTGGGTGAAGTGCAGATATAAAATTGTATTTGCATATGTGCTGCCAGTATTGGAGGAAAGCAAGTTCACGTTCTGATTATAGTTTTATTTCCCCGCGTACAGATTCAACCTGTAATTAAAACCAGTTCTGTGTTAAGAATGCAACGAAAACGCACCAGGTGTGATTTCATTTGCTGACGCATTTCTTATGTTGGAAGTGCCTTTATAAAATTCTAGTTTCATAGTTCTGAGTGTAGTTTTAATTCTCCGCATGCAAATTTAATCTAAATTGAAACTTGTTCCGTGTTCAGAATGCAACAAAGAATTCCAGTTGTGGTTACATCTACTGATTCATTTTGACGGAAACTATTCTCGTGTTCAAAGTGCAGTTATAAAATTGTGTTTGCAGACTACGTAAAACCATTTGCATGTTCTGAGTGTAGCTATAATTAAAGAGTGTCGGCAGTTACGTAACCATATTTTTTTAATGTGGCTCCCCCCCCCCCCCCCCTCCCCCCCAGAGACGGAAATCGTAGTGCGGCCCGCGGGTTAAAGTATGAACATCCAAATGGCCCGCGACGCTAAAAAGGTTCCCCACCCCTGCTCTAAAGAATAGGCCACTTGTATGGATTTCATAACGACTTGGAAAAAATTATGTGGATATATAACTTTTTACTAACATTACGAAAATGTTAGTAAAATTTTTTAGAAATGTACAGATTTTTTATTTTTAAATAAATAAATCCATTATTTGGGCCCGTGACGTCACTACATGAAAATGTCACGTCTCCGAAAATGTTCCTATTAATTTTGTAAAATTCCACACTGATTTATTTTTTTTATATGGCATCACTTTGATTTCAGGTGAATTTTTGAATTCGTTCACTAGATTTTGTTTGTTCTCTGCGAACTTATCATTTGTTTTAACTTTTTGACAGATATTGTGAAGAGAACCCCGTACATTTTAGATGTCAGTACGTGATTTAGAGGTATAATGGTTATGGTGCTGATTTTAACAAAATCAAATTTTATAATATTCTTATTATTATTATAATTTTCAAGTAGGTACAAGTATATTACATTGCATTTAGTAATATAGACGTTGCACATTATAATGATTTGTGATCAATAAGATGGATCAAGAAAAAAAATATTTATGAGATGTAATACTTTTGGTATGCCTCGTTATTCTCCTGTGCCATTCGTGTGGAAAACGTTCTTTTTTTAAATGATTTTCGGCTATGTAATTATCATTTTTTCACACCTATAAAATTATGTCCCGTCTTTCAGGTTTACAAAAAATGGTCTGATTTTTCGTGTGGAAATTTTCAAAAAATTCCCAGGGTTTCAAAAATACGATTAAAAAAAAAATACTGAATGTCTTAGAATATTTGCCTAAACCGGATTTTTTTTTTAATGTGATGTAAGTGGCCTATTAAGAATGTTTTTAATGTTACAAATAAGGTAGTCTTCTGGACATCGAACGATATTTGAGGATATTTTTAATACTGCACCAAAAGAGTCAGTGCACAGTAAGGCTCGACGAATATTGAGAAGCTGGATTTGAATTAAAGCTTGTACAATAGCGAAGCATTCTGCAGTAAATATAGAAATTTCTTTAGGCAATTTATAAGACAGATTTAAATTAAATTCAGGAATATATACAGATGCGCCACAATCTTTGAAATCGGATTTTGATCCTTCTAAGTATGAGGGAAAACCCACGAAACTTTATTTATTTATTTATACCGTGTTTTTACAGGTTTTTTATTTTATTTTATTTTTTATTGAAAAATAAGAAGAAATACATGAAAAACATACGCTGCATATCTCACTAGGGCATTCCTGTATCGAGATATGCAGTTTTACAATGTAATTTAAACAAAAAAACATACATATGAACTTAATGAAAATATAATTATAAACCTACAAAAAAAGCACTGAGAACCATTATTCAGTCACGGATTATTAATAATTTAATTATAGCTGGGCAGTATATTATATATTATTATATATTATAAAATAAATATGGTAAATAATAATAAACAATTATGTATATTAAAAATAATAATAATTAAGTAATAAATTTATATAGTTTATGTAATAAATATAATATATTAAGTAAATAATTATAATAAATTAAGTAGATAATATCTAATATAATTATGAGTAAACAATAATAAAAAATTTGTTAATAATAAGTATTGATAAAAATATTAATAAAAATTTATATTAAAATGTATAAATGTATATTAAAAATAATAATAATTAAGTAATAAATTTATATAGTTTATGTAATAAATATAATATATTAAGTAAATAATTATAATAAATTAAGTAGATAATATCTAATATAATTATGAGTAAACAATAATAAAAAAATTTTATTAATAAGTATTAATAAAAATGTTTACAAATTGTATTGTAAACATTTTTACCTACAGTGTAAAGAAACAATAAATAAATAATAAATAAATAAAATAAGTAAATAAACATAAGTAAATTAAGTACATAATAATTATGAGTAAATACTAATAAACAATTATAAAGTACAGTAAGTAAATTATGATACGAAAGAAGTAGATAATAATAAGTAAATACTATAACAATAAGCAAATTAAAAAGTACATAATAATTAATAATATATAAGTTAAGTATGGATTGTATGAAATATAGCTGAATTCCAGAATGATTTATGATACAAGCGACAACATGGGTAATCCAAAACCATCACTCTCAGTTATTATACATATTTTGACCATTTTCTTGAATAAATGTAATGTACCAGTAGTTTTTATTTTTTCATTGAGCATATTATAAAGCAACGGAGCTTTATATGAAAAACTTCTTTGTCCAAAGGATGTTTTGGTATGTACCGGCTGATACATTAAAGAAGAGCCCAATCTAGTGATGCGCACTTGTTGAGATCTTTTCGCAGTGATAATGTTGTTGAAAAATTTACAGAGAGCCTGTATTATGTACAACTGCCTTATTGTCATAATTTTGCTTTCGCTATATAGTAACTGTGATGAGTACATAAAACTTTTCTTGAACATTATTTTTAAAATTAATTTTTGTGCAATGTTTAAAGGCTCTAGAGTAGTCTTATGGCAAGAACCCCAACAAATAACGTTATATGAAAGCATTGATTGAACAAGAGCATAGTATACAGTTCTTAGTGTAATTTTGTCCAATTTATTTCTTAGAGTCTTGAAAATATAGGCTAGCTTTCTTATTTTTTTTGTTAATGTAGTAATATGATTGTTCCATTTTAAATTTTTATCAATAATTAAGCCAAGATATTTGATATTGTCTACTCTTTCCAAAGATTGACAATTACACTCCTGTACGAAACAATGTATTTTTAAAGAGCGGTCCAAAGATGGTTGATTTACAGAAGAAATACTAAAAGTAATATATTTAGTTTTGTTCATGTTTAAGGTTAACAAATTTTGATCAAGCCAATTTTTGACTGCCCTTAATCCTGTCTCGCACTTAGCATACGTATCATCCCAAGTATCACCAGCAAACACTAAAACAGTGTCATCTGCAAATACAATTGAAGAACCAGAAAACGGCAGTTTACAGAGGTCATCAATATATAACAGAAATAAAATTGGACCCAGAACACTACCCTGAGGAACACCATATACAATTGATTTGTTTGAACTAATATGATCATTAATCATTACTCTTTGTGTTCTATTTTCAAGATAAGTTCTGAACCAATCTAGAGCTTTATTAACAATACCCATTGAACTGAGTTTTTTTAACAGTAAACCGTGGGATACGGTATTAAATGCCTTAGACAAGTCTAAGAAGACAGCCATGGCTTTATTGCCAGTATCCAGAGCTTCTACGACTGTGGTTATCATTTTTAATGCAGCATCACCAGTTCCCATGTTCTCTCGAAAGCCAAACTGATTATCTGAAAGAATTTCATATCTTTTTACATAAGACATCAACCTAATTTTAGCTAACTTCTCTATAATTTTTGATAAGGTGTTTAGCAGGGATATAGGTCGATAGTTATTGACGTCTGTATTATCCCCTCCTTTAAACAAAGGAATAATTTTGGCATTTTTGCAGTGATCAGGGAACAAGCCATTCTCAAAGCTAACATTTACAATGTGTGTAATAGGTATAACTAGTTCAGAAGCATTATGTTTGTAGACCATTGCACTTATACCGTCATTTCCACTCGAATAACCTGATTTTAGCTCATTAATCACCTTTAAAACTTCATTACAATTCGTTGGATTGAATTCAAAACAGGTATTTTCCATAGATTGTGTTGGATTGCAATTTTTGATTAAACATTCTTCACTGGTGTTATTTGCACTGCACAAAAGATTAGCAAAATTTTGACCTATATCACTAAAAAAATCATTTACATGGTTAGTGATGAGCATTGGATTATCATTTATAGAAACAGTGTTATTTTTTATTTTCAGTTTATTTATTGGCACCGATTCCTTTTGCATATCCAATGCTTGTTTTATTATTTTTCATTCTTGCTTTATGTTTCCTTTAACCTCTTGAAGTTTCCTTTTATAATATGACCGTTTGATCGTTTTAACAATTTTAGAACACCAATTTCTATATCTTTTATAATATGCAAACAGTTCAATATTATTTGGTTCTTTGCGACAACTCTTATGTAATTTGTCACGTCTTATGAGGCAGTCAATAAATCCAGAAGTTATCCATGGTTTCAAGTATTTTTTATTACTATGGATTCTCTTTATAGATGAGCAATTTTCAATGTGTAATTTTAGACACTTTATGAAATTATCAGCTGCTGTATTGACATCATTTGTAAATAAAACGGTATTCCATGTTTCTTCTTTCAGTCTTGAATTTAGCAGGTCATTATCCACAGTTAGTTTAAGCTTTACGTCTATTTGTTTTGATTTGGTTATTATAGATTTAGGATATCTCAATATCGTAGCGAAATGGTCTGTGATGCTGGTCCTGAATACAGCACTCTGAGGATCATCTTTTGACTTGACCATAATGTGGTCAATACAACTCTCAGTTTTAGAAGTGACTCTAGTTGGTGAAATAATAAATGGTTTTAAACCGTGGTAAATCAGCAGAGAAAGGTATTGTTCGCTTTTTGAGCAGTTCATTTCCAAAATATTTATATTTATATCACCACATAAAATCACTTCGTGGTTAAGTGCTGATACAGAACGGAGTAAATTGTTCAGGTGGTCAATGTGAGAACAACCCAGTTATAAAAACAGTTTAAAAAATAAGTAAAGATTTATATAAAATCAATCAGCCAAATAATACAATGGTTAAATTTTGAAATAGTTTAAATAAAAATTTGATAAAATAAAACAAAAATACAGTTAGAAATAAAAAATTATAAAAATTCAAAGTTTACTCAAACGACAATTAAAGAGAGGCAGGCAATACAAGAGACATAATTAAAGACACAAATGATACATAAAAAATTAGAACACTTTTTCAGCAATCGCAGAGCATTTTTTTTTAATCCATATCAATCAACAAACTAAAAATACTCCCCAACACTAAAATAATTATCCACAATAACAAATGTAATAAAATTACATGTATCCAAGGCTGTTCAACATTGAAATCAGTAACAGAAATTAAATATCTCGGAGTGATAATAGAACAACATATGAAGTGGAAGAGCCATATCTGTGAATTAGTTAAGCGTATCAGAAAGTGTATATATATATTCATAAGATTAAGAAATATTTTAAAACTCAACAATCTAAAAAGAGTATACTATGCACTAATCCAGTCATTAATTCAATATGGAATAATTGGATGGGGGGGGTCATACAACAATATTCTAACCCCGATCAAAGTGATCCAGAAACTAATCATTAAAGTAATCCTAAAGAAACCCTCCACTTATCCAACAGAAACGCTCTTCGCAGATTTCACGGTGCCTCGAGTAGAGAAGTTACAAAGATAATATCATCAAGAAATTTGAAACTCACCAATCAAAAAGATATGAAGACAACATCAAAATACCAAAATTTAATACCAAACTAATGCAAAACAATTATATCTATTTAGGAAAAAAGTTTTTCAACAACCTTCCCACTGAAATAAAAAAAAAACCAAAGACATCAATAAACTGAAGCTACACTTCATCAGGAATAATAAACTAAATAATTACCTGTTTTTCTCTTTCTTTCTATTTATTTTTAATATATATTCATCTCTATTTTATTTAGATTTTTCGAATTTCTCCCAAGTGCACAATATCTTAGTATGTAACCGTATCCTATGTATGTTCACCTACACATATAGATTATCCAGAAGTCTCAATTTATTCTATTATATACTTACTTATTGCATAATGTTATTCTATTTCAGTTATAATTAGTGTAACTCGCTCATCAAGCACAAGAACTAGCTTCTTCTTTGGTGAGATAGCAATTTTTAAATAATTTCTGTACCGATATGTAATTTCTATAACTCCACTGTACAATTTTATATCTATATTAAATAAATAAAATATATATATTAGATCAGTCAATTGCCTTCTGATTTTAATTGTATTCATTTTGAAGTATTCAAGTCGCATGTCGCGTGATCTAAGATGTTCTTGTAATCCACATTTAAAGGATAACAGTCTTAGCTTTTTTTAACTGATTCTACAATGTTTTCATATTTGCAGTAATGTGGATTCCAAATAGTGCTTCCAAATTCAACTTTACTTCTAATTAAGGCATTGTAAAGGGTTAGAATTGAAAGAGAATTTTGAAAGGTTTACATATTCTATGAATAAATCCCATCATTTTAAATGATTTGCACTTAATGTCGTTAATGTGTACTGTGTACATCAAATATGAATTTAGAATCAAGAGTGATTCTTAGATCTCTTATGGAAAACACTTTTTATTATTAATAACATAGGAAAAATTCTTTATAACTCTGTTATGAGTGAAGTTTAAAGTGTAACATTTTTTCAACATTTAAGTGCATATCATTGAAAGTACACCAGTTATTGAGGGTGTTGAGGTCATTTTGAAGCAGTTGATGATCAGAAACAGACTTAATTTTACGAAAAATTTTAAGATCATCGGCGAAAAAAGCATAATCACAGTTTAATTTTGAACCAAGGTCATTTATAAATATTAGAAAAAGAAGAGGACCCAGATTTGACCCATGTGGTACACCAGAAGTTACATTTATAGTGGATGATTTGTATCTATTAATAAATACTAGTTGCGTTCTGTTACATAAATATGATTTCACCCAGCGAAATAGGTCTCTATACAGGTTGTCCGGGGGTAAAGTGCATTAACTTCGGGAGGTGATTCTACATGATAGTACAAGTAAAAAAGAAAAATAACTTTTTTCGAAATTCCAACTTTTAGGGGTAATTTTGAGGTAAGAAGATAAAATTAGTCCGGCGTGTACGGCCAGATTTATTATTTTCCGCTGTTACGATACGGGCCAATCACAATAGAGTCGGGCGGCGCCCGGCGAGCTCTCAGCAAGTAAGATTGTACCTCACACTAAGGATTTTTAGTAGGTACGTCTTTTTGTATGGGAAAAAAAATGTTGGAATTTCGGAAAAAGTTGTTAATCTTTTTTACTCCTACCATCATGTAGAATTACCTCCCGAAGTTAATGCACTTTACCCCCGGACACCCTGTATATCGTCACCCTACAGCAATAGTGGGATATCTTAAAAAATGCTGTTCTGAGATAATAGGACTTTTAGGTTTGCGTGAGCTCTAGCAGAATCAAATTAACTAATGTTGGAGATTAATGATTTGGCATTAGAGAGGTACATTATTTAACATCATCACAAAATTGTAAAAATAGATAAATAATTAATTTTTTCATACTAATTTTGACATAATGCACGTAAATCTGGAAATATCTCACTGTTGCGTGGAGTTTTTGGTAATCTTCTCAAATTATCTCAGCGTTGCATAATAATAGTACGAGAATGGATGGATAAATAAATTAATAATTATTATTTCTGTGTTTTATCGTGCTGTTTATAATCATAAATACATTTTCAACAGTACACACACCCAGTCACTCTTACAGTTTGTCAATGCGACAATTGTATGAGAGTAAAGTGGTATAAAAATGAAAGAAAAATATAATTGTGCTTATCAATTTATTGAAGTAAAAATTCTTTAGGCACGCTTGACTTGGGGAGTAAGCTGGCAAATGCGTGACGAGAGCGTTACGAAAAGCGAGGCGAACGGTAGTTGAGAGGGAGATGTAAGTTAGTGAAGATAGAAAGAGAGAGAGTTACGCTTCGTATATTACTCTAGGGGCAAGAGAGAGAGGTGCGAGCACACATTTTATTTCTCTCTTTCGTAGCCAGTTATGTTACACAGTGCAGGCCTATTGTCTGTATCACACTATAGGAGCAAGAGAGAGCAGTGCACGCGCACATTTTCTTTCTCTCTTCCTATCATATAGATGGAGCAGAAGTTTTAGTTCAGTTGTGTGTTCTAAAGCACACTCGTTTTTTTATAAGAAGCGTGTTATTATGTATGTAAAAAATAACAGAAAATCTTAATAATAAAAGCATGTAACAAAATTAACAAAAAACCAAGATTTGTATATCAAAAAACCAAGATTTGTTTATATCAAAAATAACAGAAAACCCTATAAATAAAAAGTAAATATTTAATTAAATGAAGACAATATTAGCGAAACTCAATCGAAATCTGGAGACAGAAAAATCAGAAAAGATATTGGCTCCGCTGGGACTCGAACCCAGAACCCTTTTCTTACATGGAAACAGCTCTACCGATTAAGCTACGGAACCCATATTAATTCGGTCACTTTTAACTGTATCATACTTCGACTAAGAACTACCAACATTATCTTCATTTACTTAACGCACATATTATTGGCTGCTATCTTTATATATGATTACAAGATTCAACTCGAACTAAATGCAATCTAGATAGTGTTAATTTGAAATTTTACTCATAAAGTTTAAAAAATTAATAATAAATATTCATCCTAGACTTGCAGATAAAGTCAATAGATGTCGCGTATTACAAAGACACTATCTAGATTGCATTTAGTTCGAGTTGAATCTTGTAATCATATATAAAGATAGCAGCCAATAATATGTGCGTTAAGTAAATGAAGATAATGTTGGTAGTTCTTAGTCGAAGTATGATACAGTTAAAAGTGACCGAATTAATATGGGTTCCGTAGCTTAATCGGTAGAGCTGTTTCCATGTAAGAAAAGGGTTCTGGGTTCGAGTCCCAGCGGAGCCAATATCTTTTCTGATTTTTCTGTCTCCAGATTTCGATTGAGTTTCGCTAATATTGTCTTCATTTAATTAAATATTATAATTTGAGATTTTACTCATAAAGTTTAAAAAATTAATAATAAGTATTCATCCTAGACTTGCAGAAAAAGTCAATAGATGTCGCATATTACAAATAAAATGGATAAAATTTATCCAGACACTATCTAGATTGCATTTAGTTCGAGTTGAATCATGTAATCATATATAAAGATAGCAGCCAATAATATGTGCGTTAAGTAAATGAAGATAATGTTGGTAGTTCTTAGTCGAAGTATGATACAGTTAAAAGTGACCGAATTAATATGGGTTACGTAGCTTAATCGGTAGAGCTGTTTCCATGTAAGAAAAGGGTTCTGGGTTCGAGTCCCAGCGGAGCCAATATCTTTTCTGATTTTTCTGTCTCCAGATTTCGATTGAGTTTCGCTAATATTGTCTTCATTTAATTAAATATTATAATTTGAGATTTTACTCATAAAGTTTAAAAAATTAATAATAAATATTCATCCTAGACTTGCAGAAAAAGTCAATAGATGTCGCGTATTACAAATAAAATGGATAAAATTTATCCAGACACTATCTAGATTGCGTTTATTTTTTTATTTTTATTTTTATTTTTTTTTATTATTATTGTACAACAGAATAATTCCAATTACAGTACAATTTAGTTACCCTATCAGCATTTAGGCAAGTGACTCTTCAATAATATTTTTAAGGCATATAAAGAACAGTCACTTACGTCCAAATGGTTTGCAATTTCATTTAACAGCACCACTCCCCTCGTCATGCTATGCTTTGCCAAGACGTCTGTTCTGCCGTTCGGTACTTTAAATAAGTCATGATGTCGACTTCGGCTGTAGTGGTCTGGTACATATAAATCATAGCATCCCAAGAGAAATGGGCTATCGATGAAATTGTTCCAAATTTTGAAAGACAAAATAGCAAGACTTGCTTTCCGTCTAGTTTCTAGACTCACAGAATCAGTTTCCTCAAGTAAGTCAATATGGTGCATGATCCTTGGATAGGTTCCATGCTTCCGCATATAAACATACCTGAGGAATTTCTTCTGGATTTGCTCTAACATATCAATGTACTTCTGGTGGTACGGTGCCCAAACATCGCTCGCGTACTCCAACTTGCTTCTCAGTATGCCTTTAAATAACGCTAGCATAGCTTCTTGGTTATCAAACTGCTTACAAGTCCTGATGATGAACCCAAGAAGTTTGTAGCAAGACTGAGTGAGCTGCGATATATGGCAAGAGAATGTCAGTTCGGGATCAAAGACGACACCGAGATCCTTTACGGATTTTACACGTGATAACGTTTCGCCTTTTATTTTATAATCGTAAACTATAATGTTTTTACAATGAGTGAAGGACATTGTGACACATTTCTTTGTATTAAAATCTAATTTGTTTGCCAACGACCATTCACATAATGCATCTAGATCAGTTTGCATTTTAAAGCAATCTTGTTGGCAGCTTATTTCCATCATAATTTTAAGGTCATCAGCAAATAGTAGACATTTGCCGTTCTTAACACAGTTTTGGATGTCATCTATAAGTATTAGAAACAACATAGGTCCGAGGTTAGACCCTTGAGGAATTCAGTTCGAGTTGAATTTAGTTCGAGTTGAATCTTGTAATCATATATAAAGATAGCAGCCAATAATATGTGCGTTAAGTAAATGAAGATAATGTTGGTAGTTCTTAGTCGAAGTATGATACAGTTAAAAGTGACCGAATTAATATGGGTTCCGTAGCTTAATCGGTAGAGCTGTTTCCATGTAAGAAAAGGGTTCTGGGTTCGAGTCCCAGCGGAGCCAATATCTTTTCTGATTTTTCTGTCTCCAGATTTCGATTGAGTTTCGCTAATATTGTCTTCATTTAATTAAATATTATAATTTGAGATTTTACTCATAAAGTTTAAAAAATTAATAATAAAAAGGAAATAATTTTTTTTACAGAAAAGCGTAAGAATAAAAAAAAATATGTGTTGATTCCCTGGAAACCTACAATGAACCTTCATCGTTATTTTCTTCTTGCACATCGCGGTCTGTATTGGCAGTATTAATTAATTCAAAAAAATAATGATTTTTTTATATAACACCACTTTGGCAAAGAAATAAGAGATCGCGCTTTTTATTCGGTGTAATTGTAGGTGGACCTGTATAAGCTGGTCCTAGAATTATATTATTCTCATTCCGAACATTCCTCAGTCGCTCTCTCATATTAATACTCTGATTAAATGGATCCTCGGTGTAGGTGGACCTGTATAAGCTGGTCCTAGAATTATATTATTCTCATTCCGAACATTCCTCAGTCGCTCTCTCATATTAATACTCTGATTAAATGGATCCTCGGTGTAGGTGGACCTGTATAAGCTGGTCCTAGAATTATATTATTCTCATTCCGAACATTCCTCAGTCGCTCTCTCATATTAATACTCTGATTAAATGGATCCTCGGTGTAGGTGGACCTGTATAAGCTGGTCCTAGAATTATATTATTCTCATTCCGAACATTCCTCAGTCGCTCTCTCATATTAATACTCTGATTAAATGGATCCTCGGTGTAGGTGGACCTGTATCTGTATAAGCTGGTCCTAGAATTATATTATTCTCATTCCGAACATTCCTCAGTCGCTCTCTCATATTAATACTCTGATTAAATGGATCCTCGGTGTAGGTGGACCTGTATCTGTATAAGCTGGTCCTAGAATTATATTATTCTCATTCCGAACATTCCTCAGTCGCTCTCTCATATTAATACTCTGATTAAATGGATCCTCGGTGTAGGTGGACCTGTATCTGTATAAGCTGGTCCTAGAATTATATTATTCTCATTCCGAACATTCCTCAGTCGCTCTCTCATATTAATACTCTGATTAAATGGATCCTCGGTGTAGGTGGACCTGTATAAGCTGGTCCTAGAGTTATATTATTCTCATTCCGAACATTCCTCAGTCGCTCTCTCATATTAATACTCTGATTAAATGGATCCTCGGTGTAGGTGGACCTGTATCTGTATAAGCTGGTCCTAGAATTATATTATTCTCATTCCGAACATTCCTCAGTCGCTCTCTCATATTAATACTCTGATTAAATGGATCCTCGGTGTAGGTGGACCTGTATCTGTATAAGCTGGTCCTAGAATTATATTATTCTCATTCCGAACATTCCTCAGTCGCTCTCTCATATTAATACTCTGATTAAATGGATCCTCGGTGTAGGTGGACCTGTATCTGTATAAGCTGGTCCTAGAATTATATTATTCTCATTCCGAACATTCCTCAGTCGCTCTCTCATATTAATACTCTGATTAAATGGATCCTCGGTGTAGGTGGACCTGTATCTGTATAAGCTGGTCCTAGAATTATATTATTCTCATTCCGAACATTCCTCAGTCGCTCTCTCATATTAATACTCTGATTAAATGGATCCTCGGTGTAGGTGGACCTGTATCTGTATAAGCTGGTCCTAGAATTATATTATTCTCATTCCGAACATTCCTCAGTCGCTCTCTCATATTAATACTCTGATTAAATGGATCCTCGGTGTAGGTGGACCTGTATAAGCTGGTCCTAGAATTATATTATTCTCATTCCGAACATTCCTCAGTCGCTCTCTCATATTAATACTCTGATTAAATGGATCCTCGGTGTAGGTGGACCTGTATCTGTATAAGCTGGTCCTAGAATTATATTATTCTCATTCCGAACATTCCTCAGTCGCTCTCTCATATTAATACTCTGATTAAATGGATCCTCGGTGTAGGTGGACCTGTATCTGTATAAGCTGGTCCTAGAATTATATTATTCTCATTCCGAACATTCCTCAGTCGCTCTCTCATATTAATACTCTGATTAAATGGATCCTCGGTGTAGGTGGACCTGTATAAGCTGGTCCTAGAATTATATTATTCTCATTCCGAACATTCCTCAGTCGCTCTCTCATATTAATACTCTGATTAAATGGATCCTCGGTGTAGGTGGACCTGTATAAGCTGGTCCTAGAATTATATTATTCTCATTCCGAACATTCCTCAGTCGCTCTCTCATATTAATACTCTGATTAAATGGATCCTCGGTGTAGGTGGACCTGTATCTGTATAAGCTGGTCCTAGAATTATATTATTCTCATTCCGAACATTCCTCAGTCGCTCTCTCATATTAATACTCTGATTAAATGGATCCTCGGTGTAGGTGGACCTGTATCTGTATAAGCTGGTCCTAGAATTATATTATTCTCATTCCGAACATTCCTCAGTCGCTCTCTCATATTAATACTCTGATTAAATGGATCCTCGGTGTAGGTGGACCTGTATCTGTATAAGCTGGTCCTAGAATTATATTATTCTCATTCCGAACATTCCTCAGTCGCTCTCTCATATTAATACTCTGATTAAATGGATCCTCGGTGTAGGTGGACCTGTATAAGCTGGTCCTAGAATTATATTATTCTCATTCCGAACATTCCTCAGTCGCTCTCTCATATTAATACTCTGATTAAATGGATCCTCGGTGTAGGTGGACCTGTATCTGTATAAGCTGGTCCTAGAATTATATTATTCTCATTCCGAACATTCCTCAGTCGCTCTCTCATATTAATACTCTGATTAAATGGATCCTCGGTGTAGGTGGACCTGTATCTGTATAAGCTGGTCCTAGAATTATATTATTCTCATTCCGAACATTCCTCAGTCGCTCTCTCATATTAATACTCTGATTAAATGGATCCTCGGTGTAGGTGGACCTGTATCTGTATAAGCTGGTCCTAGAATTATATTATTCTCATTCCGAACATTCCTCAGTCGCTCTCTCATATTAATACTCTGATTAAATGGATCCTCGGTGTAGGTGGACCTGTATCTGTATAAGCTGGTCCTAGAATTATATTATTCTCATTCCGAACATTCCTCAGTCGCTCTCTCATATTAATACTCTGATTAAATGGATCCTCGGTGTAGGTGGACCTGTATCTGTATAAGCTGGTCCTAGAATTATATTATTCTCATTCCGAACATTCCTCAGTCGCTCTCTCATATTAATACTCTGATTAAATGGATCCTCGGTGTAGGTGGACCTGTATAAGCTGGTCCTAGAATTATATTATTCTCATTCCGAACATTCCTCAGTCGCTCTCTCATATTAATACTCTGATTAAATGGATCCTCGGTGTAGGTGGACCTGTATAAGCTGGTCCTAGAATTATATTATTCTCATTCCGAACATTCCTCAGTCGCTCTCTCATATTAATACTCTGATTAAATGGATCCTCGGTGTAGGTGGACCTGTATCTGTATAAGCTGGTCCTAGAATTATATTATTCTCATTCCGAACATTCCTCAGTCGCTCTCTCATATTAATACTCTGATTAAATGGATCCTCGGTGTAGGTGGACCTGTATCTGTATAAGCTGGTCCTAGAATTATATTATTCTCATTCCGAACATTCCTCAGTCGCTCTCTCATATTAATACTCTGATTAAATGGATCCTCGGTGTAGGTGGACCTGTATAAGCTGGTCCTAGAATTATATTATTCTCATTCCGAACATTCCTCAGTCGCTCTCTCATATTAATACTCTGATTAAATGGATCCTCGGTGTAGGTGGACCTGTATCTGTATAAGCTGGTCCTAGAATTATATTATTCTCATTCCGAACATTCCTCAGTCGCTCTCTCATATTAATACTCTGATTAAATGGATCCTCGGTGTAGGTGGACCTGTATAAGCTGGTCCTAGAATTATATTATTCTCATTCCGAACATTCCTCAGTCGCTCTCTCATATTAATACTCTGATTAAATGGATCCTCGGTGTAGGTGGACCTGTATAAGCTGGTCCTAGAATTATATTATTCTCATTCCGAACATTCCTCAGTCGCTCTCTCATATTAATACTCTGATTAAATGGATCCTCGGTGTAGGTGCTTTTGTATTTGATAAGTGACGGTTAATCTTGAGTGATTTGTAACATATTAACTTTATTCCAAATACACTTATATTTGTCCATGTTTATTGAGAAACTTTTTCCAGTCTTCTCACATACCTTCTTCCAGTCAGTGACCGTTGTTTCCATTTCTGTTAACTTATAACGAGGTTCATTCTTCTTGGAACACTTTATAATCATCGCTATCTCCGTTAGATCAAATATTGGGCCTTGTTTTAAAACCCTTACCTTTTCTCTTTCAATGCAAGAATGGATGGAGTCTCCTCCGTTCTCTGAGTGCCCAACAATTAAAAATTTATGAGTAATGATTTGCATTTCAAGTGTTTGTATTGCATGCATATACATGGAAAATAAAAATTTGTTTTTATTCTGTGTCACACGGTTATCGGAATAAAAGATAACGTTTCCCTCAGCAAAAGTCTTTTAAAAATGTGTTTACGCAGGTAGATATTTCAATTGTGCCTCTTTTTGATACACCCTCATGCCCCATGTAACAATGGCCCTGTCGAGTTTTGGTATCGTAAATAGAGAAGTTATAAACGTTTAACCTGTTCCTATAAAAAAACGTTGATATATTGCCATTCGGCATTAAAAAACCAAATAAAATTCCAACAGTGACTAGCAAATGAATGACAATTGACAGTAAATGTGCGCAAAATTATGACAAGACCGCTGAACTTGGTGAAAACAATAGAGTTACAGTGAGACAATTAATTTTTCTCAGTATTTCAACACTTTTTTCAACGACCTTTTGAAAGCAACAGCGGGACAACTTCAATATCTCAGTGTTGCTCTGAGTGACCAGCAAATGCAATACTGAGATTTTACTTGTAACATTTACGGAAATGACCAAAAAAGTGCAAATTGAATGTTATAAATCATACATCAACTCAGTCGAAAGTGGTCTGCAAGATAACATAAAGGTATTCTGGTCATACTCAAAATCATTACGAAAAACCAATTGTATTCCTATTCCTAAAGGAATATTACTACATATGTAAGTTAGAAAACCTCAAAGTGACAGGTGTATGTTTTTGTTTTACTTCCGTAAAATTAATAATTAAAGTGTTCAAAGTCTTTCAAAGTGACAGAAATCTTCGGAAAAGTGCACAAATTCAAGTGATTTCAAGTTATTTCGATCTAGTGACAGTTGTTGCGAACTCCAGTGGTTATTTGTGTATAGAGCTGTCACGGTCATTTACTCGAAAATGAATTCAAATGATAATGCTCTCTCGTCAATAAATATGGCAAAAGAGCTATTGGAAGGCATCCATAATGCCATAACGGATCCATCTCTAAAACTAACAAAAGATCAGATGGCAAGACTTCTGGGGAAATTATCCAAACTTTCTGGGGTTATGGTTGACGCTGGAACAAAAGTTGGAATCCTTGAAGGTAAATTAATGACTTACGAAAAGATAGCACAACAATCACCCCAGATAACTCCTCTTTGTGATATGTTAGCTGAAATGGAGGAACGTAAGGTCCGTTCCAAGAATGTGATACTACTAAATGTCCCGGAATGCAACTCAAATTCGATTGCAGAATGCATTACTGAAGATAAAAAACAAGTCATGTCTACATTAAGTTTGATGAATGCAGAGATAAACTTTGATGAAATGAAGATCTATAGAATTGGCAGAAAAATATTGGATAACGTGAGACCTATAAAAATCGAACTAAAAGACACCATGCAAGCTAAACAGTTTATATTTAATAAAACCAGATTACCAAATGGCATTCGACTTAAACCTGATAGGACGCTCCAGCAAAGACAGCAATTAACAGATTTGTGGAACAAAATGGAGGAGCGAAAGAAAAAGGGAGAAACAGATATACTAATCAAACATATTAATGGTATACCCAAAATCGTTAAGGCTCATTCAAAAAACTCCCCACAAAACTAACACTCTACTACCAAAATGTTAGAGGTTTACGCACCAAGCTCAACACCCTAAGATGTAATATTCCAACGTTAAACAACGATGTGTACTGCCTAACAGAAACCTGGCTTCATGAAAAAATATCTTCCCCTGAATTAGGCTTCACCAACTACGATATTTACCGGCTGGATCGTGAAAATATTATTGGCGGAGGGGTTTTAATATCGATCAGAAAGTTGTTTCATTCAAAACTATTAAAACTAAAAAATAAAAACATTGAACAAATAGCTATATTAGCGAAACTAAAAACGACAAAAATAATTATTGTGTGTGCATACATCCCCCCCCAAGCTAGTGTTGATGTGTATTGTAAACATTGTGATGAAATTGAATCATTGAAAATGAAATATCCTGATGCAAAATTGATAATTTTTGGGGATTTTAATCTTCCAAATGTAAACTGGGCACAACCCACTGAATCTTCAAATCCCATTTCTGCCAAAGCCCAATTAATCATTGATACCATTAACTTTATCAATCTTAAACAATTAAATCATGTTAAAAATATAAATGATAGAATTCTTGATCTTGTCATATCAAACATTAATAATAGTAATGTCAGCGAATCGCAAGAATCAATAGTATCCATTGACTCTCATCATCCCCCATTACAAGCGATCATTTATTTGGCCCCCATTGAACTCCTTACCCCCCAATCTCCTATTCACGCACGAAACTACAAGAAAGCTGATTATAAACAAGTGCGATTATATCTGTCTTCACTCAATTGGTCCCCCATTTTTATGTCAACAAACGTAGAAGAAGCAACAAATGTGTTTAATTCAATCCTTCATAATACCATTGAAAATTGCATACCAACATCTATTGTAAAACGAAACGATTGTTACCCAAAATGGGTTAGTACTGAACTAAAAAAACTCATTCAATGAAAAAAAATTTATCACATTAACTATAAATCCAATAACTCTATTGACTGCTATAAAATTTTTTCTGATTTACGAAATAAATGTAAAAGTCTATCTAAAAAATGCTATTCAGATTATATTACAGATTTAGAGCAGACTATCAAGTCAAATCCAAAATATTTTTGGAATTATGTGAAGTCTCTTAAAGACAATAACGGCTGTCCTAGATCAATGTACTCAGGGCGCAAACATGCTGACAATGATCAAGAAATAGTTGATCTCTTTGCTGATTATTTCTCAAGTGTTTATGAACACAATAATGATAATGTGACTTTACCTGAATTTAAATACACCAATGTAACTGATATATCAACATGCCACATTTCCCTGGATGATGTTAATAAAAAGATCAGATCTCTAGATTGTAAGAAGGGGTCAGGTTCTGACAAAATTCCACCGGTATTCATAAAGGAATGCGCTCAGTTTATAGCAGCTCCTCTTCAACACATATTTAATCTGTCACTCCGAACTGGAATATTTCCTGGTCCTTGGAAACTTAATCACTTGACACCTGTATTTAAATCAGGTGATAAAAATTGTGTTTTAAATTATAGACCAATTTGCATACTGTCTACCATCCCGAAAATGTTTGAAAGTATTGTCTTAGATAAGATTGCTCATAAGGCATATTATTAGGCATATTATTACTCCAGAACAGCATGGTTTTGTAACCGGTCGGTCAACCACAACCAATCTTCTATTATATGAACACTATATCTGTGAAGCTTTCACGTCTCGTGCACAAGTAGATTCAATATATACTGACTTTTCAAAAGCCTTTGATAAAGTAAATATTAATATCCTTCTCGCGAAACTGCAAGCCCTTGGTATACATGGATCATTCCTAAAATGGTTGAATAGTTACCTCTGTAACCGTGAACTCGTGGTAAAATTAAATAATAAATTTTCGTATAAATTTTAAGTAACTTCGGGAGTTCCTCAAGGCTCTCATCTGGGCCCACTTCTCTTCATTTTATTTATAAATAATCTATCTTTATGTTTCGATAATGTCAAATTCATTCTATTCGCAGATGACCTAAAGCTTTTTAAGATTATAAAATGTTTAAATGATGCATTTATCCTTCAGCAAAATTTAGATAGACTTGCTAGCTGGTGTGAAATAAATAAATTATTCCTAAACGTAAAAAAATGTTTCCACATGTGTTTTTACCGTTCACGGATTCCAATATCTACATTGTATTTAATTAACAATAATGAAATTGCATTAGTACCATTTATCAAAGACCTTGGTGTTATTTTTGACCGGAAACTTACATTTGATCGTCACTGTGAAACAATTTCCAATAAGGCCATGCAAATTCTAGGTTTTGTAATACGTAACACAAGGACTTTTCAAAACTTTGAGTCAATTAAGCTACTTTACTGCTCTCTTGTAAGATCGCAGCTGGAATATGCATCTCCTGTATGGTCTCCGATTTATACCTGTAACTTACACCGTTTGGAGAGAGTACAAAGAAAATTTCTTCGATACGTTCAATTCAAATTGAGACAGCCTGTAATTGAAATCCGCTACAATGCATTAATGTCTGATCTAAACCTACCACTACTTTCTACCCGGCGTACTATTAATGACATTCTTATACTTTTTAAATTACTGAACAATCTCATAGACTGCCCTCAAATGTTAAGTGTTATAAATATTCGTGTCCCTGTTAAACCAACTCGACTCCACCACCTTTTCCACAGTGACAATCATAGCACTAACTATTCCTATCATTCACCGCTAGTGCGTTTTCACCGAACTGCCAATACGTATACAGACCTTTTCGATATTTTCAAAACCTCACCGTCTTGCATCAAAGCAAAAATAACTAGTTATTTATGTAACTGATATTGTTTGTAAAATGATAAATATTTGTTGTACTAATATGCATCGTATGTATGTACTGTATGTTATTCTATATATATATAATGTTTGTAAATGTTCGATACACCTGTATTAAGTATGTAATAGCCCTATGTACGGGCGTTTAAATAATAAATAAAATAAAAAAAGAACACACCTATGCTAATAATTTCTCTCACAAGGCTTGTTCGAATTGGTCCAGTAGTCAAGTAGCGAGTATATCGCCGAAAAACTTTCGTAATACTTTCAAGTAGAGTACATTATTGCTCACCGTCCGTTTCAAGATGACGGGTCACGGGACACATCAAAGTAAATACGATAATAATTTAACCATATTGTAATGCTTAGAAGAAGTGAAATTTTAGAAGAAGTGGAAGAATAAATTAGTGGGATGAAAATAAATAAACTATGGACACGAAAATAGATTAATAGCAGCTTATAAATAATTTTACAGTAGCATCTTCGTTCTATGACATTTCCACGTATCGGATGAAATTTTAACCCTAAAGTAGGCGAAATTTTTATTTATTTATTTATTTTTAAATTTTAAATGGAAAAATGCTTAAATTGAAAATATTTATGTTTATTTGGGTTCTCTATGTGATGTAGGTTCACCAGTTTTCCGCTTGTACTGCGAGTTTCCGGACACCGTGTATAACGCTATTATACCCAGCGCTCTTGAGGCGATTTTTCGCAAAAACAGCGCTATATAAGTTGTCCAAATTTATTATTATTATATCATAAAAAAATATATTAACGAGACGATGTATGAATGTGAGTGAGGCAAAGAGTGTGTGCCAAGACCGAGTTGTTTGGCGGTCCGTCCTCTCTGCCTACCCCTGCAGGGAAACGGCGTGATGGTTAGTTAGTTAGTTTGTTAGTTAAATTGTATTAATTTGTATATGTAGACAATTTACAAGATCGATAGGTATTTCATTAATAGAAATATTTTTATAGAGAGATTTTACAAAAACAACTAATCCACTATTTTGATATATAGTCTAATAATATGATATTATTATTACAATAAACGCCCGGGTTGCCGGCATTAAATAAAAATAAAAATAAAATTGATTTATATTGTAAGTTGTAAAAACATATTTGTAACCAGGTAAATTGTAAGTGCCTGAGTTTTCGCTAAAGCTGGCTTCTGACAACACAATACAATCCGGTTTATGGGCGAGTTCATTTAAAGCTAGTGTAAAATGATCAAAAATTTTAGAAACACTCCGAATATTTAAATGAAGAATCGTTAATGATTTTAAAGGATCCATTTCTAATAGTGAGTTATTACATTCAACACTGAATAGACAAATATCTTCTGAAATGTTGAAGGACGAATCTATATCTTCAAATAATGCGTTAGTCATGAGAGTATATTGGGAGAATAAATTAATAAAATCTTGATTAACATATTGATCATACATTGATTGATCACATCTTCATCATTACTAGCGTAGTCTTTTATAATATTTAAATGCATATCATATAAAAATCTATTGTTGTTCGTTTGTCTCGCTAAAACTTGAGAACGGCTGGGCCGATTTAGTTGATTTGAGATATTTGTCGTAGTCCAGGAAAGGTTTAAACGGTGAGAAAATATGGAGAAATTGCGAGGTAGATAGTAAAAACAACAATTTCAATTTCCCATATAAACTGTTCTACCTACTTTCCTGTCAATCATTTGATGTTCATCCCTTCGGTACGGTAGACTCGGGTCCACTCGAATTAAGGCACGTATTAAATGAATGGTTTTGAATCGACATCATATATTCACATTACTCGGATTATCGCGTATTTAAATGTTAATATTTTGATGGTTGTTATTGTTGGTTCGTTCAGAATAACAAAATTGCAAACGTCAGAAGAAAAACAAACAAATTGTTCCCTTGGAAACGATGTTTTTTTTTGAATTAGGCAATTCACCTTAAATAGAGTGCTTTGTTGGCGTCGTAATTAATATCTATCTCTAAAAATGAATCGCCGAAATGTATGTATGCTCATAACTTCGAACGACTGTACCAAATTGGTTAAAAATATTTTTCGTTATTTTGTATAAAACTACTGTTGAGCTCTGGCATTATGAAATTTGTATAAAAAATTGTAATAGGTGGCACGCGAGCAGTTTGAAAACTGAATATACCGGGAATGAATGTGTGAAATGCAAGAGGTGGGAGGGTGTGGGGGTGGAGGGGGTGGTGGAGGGGGTTGGGGGAGGGAGAGGGGGGGGAGGGGAGGGAGAGGGATGTAGGAGAGGGGGAAGGTGAAGGGGAGAGGGGTAGGGTTGTGGGGAGGGGTGGGGGAAGGGGAAGGAGATGGAGGGAGGGGGGGGGGAAGTGGAGTGGGGATAAGGAAGGTGGAGGAGTTGGAGTGGGAATCACCCTAATACCATGCGAGCGAAGCCGCGGGAAAAAGGTAGCGTTTTATGGGTAATCATGATGCGGAAGTTGAAAGGCGTTGTGCTCATAATCCAACAGTGATACGAACCACTGTCCAAGAGCTGCAAACGTTTCTTCATCAGAACAATGATTTAGTAAAAATATTCTAAATTGCATTAGATCGTACGCCATCGGACAGACATAATATTAAACGAAACACGGATCTATGCGTGTTTGTTACTCTTTCACGCAAAAACTACTGAATGGAATTTAATGAAAATTTCAAATAATATAGCCCATACATCAGAATAACATGTACGAGCTCTGGCATAATAAAATTTGTATAAAAAAATTGCAAAACTGAATGTATCGGGAATGAATGTATGGAATGCAGGAGGGGGAGGGGAACCCGGGAGGGCGGGGAACTCAGGAGGGGGGAATGCAACTCGAAAGGGGGATCCGCGAAGGCGTGAGGAGGCGCGGGGGGAGGCGAATACGGGAGGGGGGAGGGGAACTCGGGAGGGGGGTTTGCGGGACGGGGGGAGGGGGGAGTAGAGTGAGAAAGGGAAGGTGAGAAGTTGGAACGCGAGAGGGGAAGGGGAAGCGGGGGAGGAAGGGGAGGATGAAGGTCAACGGGACGAATGTGAAAGAACGCGCAGGGAGAACAATTTCTTTATTAAATGGTATAGTAACGCATGCCGGGTAACAGCTAGTCAATATTAATTATTGATACGGTCAGTAAAATATTTCTATATCCCATCGATAATTAATATTTTATGTCTTCGTGCAAATGTTTATTGCTTCGGGACAGGAGCTTCGCAACTTTCCCTTTTCGATTGTCTTAGAGAACTTAATTATCGGAAAATATTGCTCAATTGGTTTAACAGACTTTTTTTTTACTTGACTTCCACACAGGAGGCCCTGAGGAAAATAATTTCCCTCAGGGCCTATGTCATCTTTGAGGATGCTGTGTGGAGGGTTTTTTTGGGAAAAGGAAGGAGAGGAGAGTTCTGGGAAGGAAAAGGGTTTAAGGGGTGGGAAGGAATCTGGGGTTCAGTGTCTCCTGGTCATCCGCTCCAATACCTAGACACACCTCACCCCATGAAGACTGATGAAAAATAGAAAGTTTTGACAAATCAAGCTTTATTATGAACGGACAATACGTGATTTGAATGAAATCGTGACCGAGGGTGTTGGGTGTTGGGACTGGGACTGTTGGGTTATTACGGCAGTAATGAACAACCTACGAGCAGCAGAAATAATTTGTCAATTTTCCGATCGACAAGCTAGCCGGTAGACTTGTGTCGGGTGCCGGGCGGCAATCTGCCGGTTATTTTAACGCAAACGTTCACCGACTGCCGATTGGTTTTCCGATCGATAAGCGAGCCGGTAGACTTGTGTCGGGTGCCGGGCGGCAATCTGCCGGTTATTTTAACGCAAACGTTCACCGACTGCCGATTGGTTTTCCGATCGATAAGCGAGCCGGTAGACTTGTGTCGGGTGCCGGGCGGCAATCTGCCGGTTATTTTAACGCAAACGTTCACCGACTGCCGATTGGTTTTCCGATCGATAAGCGAGCCGGTAGACTTGTGTCGGGTGCCGGGCGGCAATCTGCCGGTTATTTTAACGCAAACGTTCACCGACTGTCGATTGGTTTTCCGATCGATAAGCGAGCCGGTAGACTTGTGTCGGGTGCCGGGCGGCAATCTGCCGGTTATTTTAACGCAAACGTTCACCGACTGCCGATTGGTTTTCCGATCGATAAGCGAGCCGGTAGACTTGTGTCGGGTGCCGGGCGGCAATCTGCCGGTTATTTTAACGCGAACGTTCACCGGCTGCCGATTGGTTTTCCGATCGATAAGCGAGCCGGTAGACTTGTGTCGGGTGCCGGGCGGCAATCTGCCGGTTATTTTAACGCAAACGTTCACCGACTGCCGATTGGTTTTCCGATCGATAAGCGAGCCGGTAGACTTGTGTCGGATGCCGGGCGGCAATCTGCCGGTTATTTTAACGCAAACATTCACCGACTGCCGATTGGTTTTCCGATCGATAAGCGAGCCGGTAGACTTGTGTCGGGTGCCGGGCGGCAATCTGCCGGTTATTTTAACGCAAACGTTCACCGACTGCCGATTGGTTTTCCGATCGATAAGCGAGCCGGTAGACTTGTGTCGGATGCCGGGCGGCAATCTGCCGGTTATTTTAACGCAAACATTCACCGACTGCCGATTGGTTTTCCGATCGATAAGCGAGCCGGTAGACTTGTGTCGGGTGCCGGGCGGCAATCTGCCGGTTATTTTAACGCGAACGTTCACCGGCTGCCGGTTGGTTTTCGCCATAGACATCAAATGGTTCCAAGCCAACTCAAAATCAACTCAACTCAACACCTCTTTTAAAAGTCATTACTTTTTACAAAACAAGATTTTTTTTAATTTCCCATATTCTTACTATCTTACCTCTTACTAATATCATAAACGCGAAAGTTTGTATGGATGTACATATGTTTGTTACTCTTTCACGCAATAACTACCGAATGGATTTTAATGAAACTTTTAATAATATAGCTCATACATCAGGATAACATACAGGGTGTTAAGGGACTGACATTATTTGGAGTAAAAAATGTAAATGAAATTTTGGTCTCCGGTGACTTCTTGGATGACTTTTTTTTTTCAAAATTTTTTTCTTCAAAATCAAACAATTTTTTTTTCTTCTGCATGTCGTTACTGGTCACTCAGCCGAGTAACCGACCAACCCCTAAGCCCGCCTCCAACTGTCCAACACCTACCATTTTTTATGTTTTTGTAGAAAAAATAAATAAAAAATCCTCTAAAAATGTCACCGTAGACCAAAATTTTATTTACATTTTTTACTCCAAATAATGTCAGGAATCACTGGTCAAAGTAAGTCAAGTACGTCCCTTAACACCTTGTATAGGCTATAATTTATAAAGCCAGCTAGGAAGGACGCGGGAGGGGAACGGGGACGCACGGGAAAGGTGATTCAGGGAGAAACAATGTATTTATTTGAATATATGGCATTGCAACGCATGCGGAGAACCAGCTAGTCTCATATAATAATATTATGTGTAACATAATATTATTATATGAAATATAATACAACAATTTATAAAATTTATAAATTGTTGTATTATATATAGACTTATGTGTACGTAAATAGCAAAAATGTTATAATATTTATTTACGATTATTTAAATTTTATATTCATTTTGGGTTCATTGGGTGATGTGGGTACAGGTCTTGGCAGCGGATGCGCCTACTAGTTTAGTTGCGTGGTATCCCGGATCAGGTTAAGGGAGACTCTTTGACGACTCCAGCTGCTCTCTCGACCCATCGCCTTGCACCATATTATAGGAATGGATTCACACGTCTGTCATTGCTCCACCCTAGATGCCTACCCAATTACCCACCCATCAAACCTGTTTCCTTCCCAGAATTTCCTCTCCTTCTTTTCTTTAAAAATACCATCTTCTAAGATGACGTAAGCCCTGAAGAAAATTGTTTTTTCAGGGCCTCCTATATGGTCCCCTAAGCCTGGCCGCACACATGAGGTTTTTCCATCCGATTGTCTGATCAAACAAATATCTGATGACCGGATTGGACGACCGGCGCGGAGGTGTAGCGGCGGCCGTTTTATGGCCCCGGTATTATAACCAATCCGGTTTTCGAATCGATTTTTGTCTGATCAGACAATCGGATGGAAAAATCTGATGTTTGCGGCCAGCCTAAGTAATATATAATTATTATTTTTAATTGATAAACTAATGTTTAAGACAAGATTTTTACATATAGCACCAGGGTAACTATTATTATAAGCAATAATTTACATATAGCACCAGGGTAACTATTATTATAAGCAATAATTTACATATAGCACCAGGGTAACTATTATTATAAGCAATAATTTACATATAGCACCAGGGTAACTATTATTATAAGCAATAATTTACATATAGCACCAGGGTAACTATTATTATAAGCAATAATTTACATATAGCACCAGGGTAACTATTATTATAATCAATAATTTACATATAGCACCAGGGTAACTATTATTATAAGCAATAATTATCAGCCTAAAACACTTGTCTACATTGAAAAAATCTTCCAAAAAAAGAGGAAAGATACATGCCGCCGACGGGACTCGAACCCGTGTTTTCCTCGGAAGATTTTTTCAATGTAGAAGAGTGTTTCAGGCTGATAATTATTGCGTATAATAATTGTTTCCCTTAAGTAATACATATTTAAAAATAAATACTACATTTTGCCATTACAACGCCAATGCCGTGTAGGAGACAGGAAGTTTGAGATTGCACGTCGCGTGATGTGTCAATATACTGTTTCTCAATTGGGAGGCGGGCATGGGTACCGCCTCACAGGGAACTATTGATTGATAACCAACATGTTTCATGCCATTTCAGGAACAGCCGTGTGCCGGGGAGACAGCGCGGGAGGGCTGGTGTTTCCGGTGCAGGACACAAGTGCAGGTCCCCAGCGTTGGGTCCTGCGCGGTGTTCTAAGCAACGCACCGTCGTCTCGCAACCTTAGTGATCCCTGCCTGACTAACGTTTTCGCCCTCTACACAAATGTATACAGACATCGAATGTGGCTGTCCACACAGATGGGCGACAAACTACCCCGAGGTTAATCTAATTTCCTGGAATTACAAAAAAATATTCATTTATTTATTTACTTGTACGCCATAAAATGTCTAATAATCAAGTGACAATAGTGATAGAGTGGTGCTACACAGGAGGGTAATTATAAAAAATATTTCTACATATAAAGCAAACTTAGAAAGAGTTCAGAAAAAGTTTATGAAATATGTCTCTTATCGCGTGCGAAATTATGAAAACTATGTCCCCATAAACCTTAAATCTCTTAATCACCGCCGAGATATCAGAGACCTATTAATTTATTCATTTATTGCTTCTTCGCAATCTAAATACTTTTTTTGCATGTAATTATTAACCCCACTAGGGTTCGCCTGTATCGGGTTTAATAATTTCACAATTTAATAAAAATAACACACGCAAAAATCGGTCATTACCAAACAGTTAAGTAAAAGCAAAATAATAAAATTTAAAAATATAATGATAAACGGAGAAAATTATACATGATAAAAATACATAAATTAACTACAAAGTGTTGAGAGATCAAATAAAATGTCATCATTCATTATATCATTAGTTCATACCATTTTCAACAACAGATAAAATTAAAAAAATATATAATCTTACGGTTTTTTAAAAAAATATCTGTGAAAAATAACTTAACCTCTTCGGGCCCCGGGTATCATGGGTGATACTCACTGTTTTAAGCTCACAAAATATTTCTAAGTGATTATTTCCAATGGAGATCCAAAGTATCTGATATTGAAGATTCTTACCTTACCGACTAGGAGCATTTGGACTGATTTGAAGTTAGTTTCAGTGAACTATTGTCTTTGAAACATTGTGATTTGTAGTTTTCAAAATGTCTCTGAGAGATAATGCAGGTAAGGAGTTATTTTATTTTTTTAATCATTCAATTGTTATTAAAATTGTTGTTTATTCCATTCACTATCATTTAGTAAAAAAAATGTATAGCTATCGGCGTTTTTGTAAGATTTAGAGACATTTTAAACTGAAGTATCATAGGTGATACTGCGGGCCTCTATGACATCTTTTATTTTCATTTTAGGGTTGGTTGAAGATGAAATCGAAGCGGAGTTGCTACTTCCTATGGATCCAAATGATTCCGATTTGGAATGTGATTATGGTTGGGTGGGTGATGAGGATAGTGAGGAGAAACTGATGGATGGCACCCAATGGATGTTGAAATACAAAAGCTGCGAATCAAGAGAACCCATTAAATACTTTTCTAAGTACATTGATAAGAAATTTGTAAGGAGCACAGGAAAGAGTTTGGACACGACAGGTACTGATATAAAAGGCTATATTGAAATCAGTATGATCATCAGCCTTTTGGGTCTTCCGCGCATCCGCCAGAAGTGGGCACAAAAAACTAGAATCCCTATAGTTGCTGACAACATTTCACGCCATAGATTTTTTAATATACGCTCAAACTTAAAACTTGTCGATGATAATTGTGTGTCAGAATCTGAAAAACAACTTGACAGCTCTTGGAAGGTCAGGCCAATTGTACCACGGGTTCAAAAAGGTTGCCTACAAAATGATAGAACAGAAAATATTTCTATCGATGAACAAATGATACCCTTTCAAGGTAAATACAAGAACAGGCAAGTCATTCGCGGAAAACCTAATCCAGTGGGAATCAAAAATTTTGTTATGACTACTTCGCAGGGTATACCTTTGAATTTTTACTTGTACGAAGGTAAATAACATCGGTGGAGTCCGCTTTATTCCCAATGCCTGAAAAAATTCATTTGGAGCCCGATTTGTATTAAAGTTAGCAGATACACTTCCTACTGGCTGCACTGTGTATACTGATAGGTATTTTGCATCTATTCCACTTCTAGAAAATTTGCACAGCAGAGGAATTCTTGGAAGTGGTACGTTAATGCTGAACCGGATACCCAAAAGGAATATCTATTAAATCAGACTCTCAAATGAAACGAGCTGGTCGGCTGAAAGGCTTTACATTTGCCAGTTATGATGAATGATCAGCAGAATCATCATTCCAAATTTCGTTTTACTGAGTGTAAAAAATTTACTTTTGTACTTTGTGAAAAGTGTCAGGTTTATTTGTGTTTTTCCATGGATCGCAACTGTTTCAACTGTTTCATTCAACCAACTGAACTGAACTATTATTTTTTTATTCAAAGTTATCATTATTTTTTTATTTCATATATTATTACACTTTATAATTTAGGCGGTAGGTTACAGTGCCTGAAACCACAATTTTTGTAAAAAAAATTAAAATCATAAAAATAAACAAAACATTACTATTTTATTTCTATTACACTTAATTAATCTGCTTCTTGAATTATTAGGATAAAAAATAAATATTAAAAAAAAAACACAATATTTGTTGAGCTAGAGTCCCCAAGTATCATATATGATACCATCACTTACTCCCAAACCGGCCATTTAAAAAAAAAATAAAAAAAATGTGGTCTAATTATAATGATAGAGAATACGAAAATAGTAGAAAAAAGTTTACAAGATTAAAAAAATGGTCTTGGGCCCGAAGAGGTTTTAATGAAAAAACAAAATTTTTTAAGCGATTACATTAAAGCGAATATTTCTTATACAATATTAAAGTGACTATTAAATAATTATAAAATAAATATGAAAGAAACCCTTTTGATCACAACATTGTTTTCATTCCATTTAAGTGCCCGTTTTCATTAAAATATGATTGTATTTTATAGTGTAAGTGATACCTTAGAAATGCCATCCGTGTGATCTTTTAGTTTTGACAAAGTTATGGGATACGATAACCCCGATATATTTATTTATTGTTTCTTTACCTTTTTAATTTAGGTATTATTGTTTAAATTGAAAATTTGAACCTCATTTTGACTTGAGGTTAATAATTTTATAAAGTGCACAAAATAATATAAGTGTTGAAAGACAATATTGTTACAATAATATTTCTCACAGAATGGGCCTCTACTATGTGTACTATAGGAACTAATACATTATAACGTAAAACATGTAGAGTGACCATATGTTGAAATTATCTTTGAAATAACTTTTTTTTTTGCAAGTTGTTTAATCTATAATATTTAAAATTAGGTTCGGTTAAAAAATTAATATGTAATGGAAAATTAAGTAGAAATTAAAAATTAATATGTATAATACTAATAAATAATCAATATGCTATTAATTTAGAAATGACAATATAGAAAAAATCTTGGCAATCCTCGGCTAACACGAATAATTTAACCATCTTTTTAAAAGTGCACAAGGAATTAGATGAATTAATACTTAATACGTTCTGGAAGGCTATTAATGCTTTGTAAGATTATTAATAACAATAACTTTATCGATAGCCCATACTTACTACAAAATATTCATTTCAGATGTCCATTGAGTTACTCGATCTCCGGACATATTTTATATCCCTAAGAGAAATACAAATTACCTTGAAAATGTATTCACAAGAAGAAGCTGTAGCACATTTAACAGATTATGCAAAAATGTCGATGTGTTTAAGAGGGCATTACCAGAGAAAGCCGGAAATATGTCATTTTCAAAAAAGTTTTTAGACGTATTGACTCTTTTCCACAAAAAATTATAAATGGATTTCGAAAGATTGTTATTTTATCTAGCATAGTTATGTAATAAATTTTTAGATTTTTTTTTAATTTTTAGTATAATAAGGTTATTCCGTAGGTCGTTGGCAGATTTGTAACATTTTCAAAAAAGTTTTTGTATTATACAACACCCATTTCAAATAATGTAATCATGCAGTAAAATAAATCAATAGATTATCTAGCAAAGTTATGTATTAGAATTTAAATTTTAGTTTCAATAAAATCATTAAAAAATATGTACGTACATGTGTTTCTTGACGAAAATTGGTCCATTTGTGTATTTATTTGCGCACTTACAAACTAATATATTTCAGATTTTTTTAACATTCTTATTAAATTTAGACATTATTGAAAAATGATAAATACTTATAATAAAAAAATAACTACAAAAAGTACACTATTTTAATAGTTTTATCATCACGCCTTTCAGCATTTTTGGATGAAGGTATAAATTAAAGCTAATTTGGAATGAAATAAATTCGATATTGAGTTATAATTTAAAAAAGCTGGTACGGAGAATAATCAATCTTTCTCGGATCGGAAGAACAACTTTCGACGAAATGTGGATTTTCGTCCGCTGGCTGGTTAAACGCTCTTAACACGAACTTTGCTAAATTCACAGCATTCAAAAAAAATAACACTCGATCGAATGCATAGGTACATGTTGAACTAAAAACTTAATATTTCGTTGATTTATTTTTTCTCTTTTTTAGTTCATCACATTTCCTCTTCTGCTTTTAGCAGTTTGAATTCGAATAAAATCACTTCCTGAAAGATATTATTGACATCCATTAAAATTTAAATGTAAACCTTCGAAAAATTTTATTAAACAGTTTTGTAGATTTAAGTAAGGAGATGCACTTTATCAAAATTGTTGTTGTCTTTATCAAAATCAAATCAGGTATTGTTGTGTATTTTTGTATTATGGTTCTAAATTTGAATTTGTCGATATTTTATTGGTCAATGATATAAATATTCTTATCATTGTCGTATATGAATTTATAAAGACTGTTTATAACGATAATAAATAAAATAAAATATAAATGTATATATTTTTTTAAATTATTATTTCATAAATGTTACATTTTTGGCCATTTTTGACTACCATACTAGGCCCATGTTGTGGTAGTCATACATGTAATATAATTTTATATAAACAGATAATAAAATATAAGAAGAAGAAAAAAAAAAAAAATATATATATATATATATGAGTTAATGTATATATATATATATATATATATATATATATATATATTTATGTCATACCACATTTTGTGGCTCATCTTAGAAGAAGCCACTTAAGTTGCTCATTCTTTCGCATGTAATATATACTTACGTAGATGAAGTACCAACATGCTGTCTTTTAAATTTTGTTTAAAATATGGTCAGCTATAATATGTAATCAAAAATTATGTTTATTTATTAAAAAAAAATATCTTAAAATAACGTGCATTCCTTGATCTATTTTAAGAACACACTTACCGCATCACGCTACGTTGCCAAGTTTAATGCTACATATACATACCAATATAGTTCATATGAAGGTAGGTTGACAGAACAGGTCGGATGTTGCTTATTCACACATTTATTATTTCAAGCGGCCGTTTTTGATTATTGGCGCGTTTTTTTAAAATTGGAGTATGATTTGCTAATTAATATTGTTATTTATTTGGTGTTTACGGTTGTTTTTTTTTTTTGTGTTAAGGTTTATTTTATTATTATCACAAATAAAATTAGGTATTTAAATACATATTGGTGTAGTTTCTTTTATTTGCTACATAATTATTTTATCTTAGTTTTATTAGTGTTTTCGAAAAATTATGAATAAACTTATTAGAAATATATTACAAAACTTACTTTGTTCATTGATTCGTACGCTTCTTTAAGTTGTAGGTTGGTTTGCAAATTATAATTTTTAATATGTTTATTAATTTCATGTTTACATACAGTTTTATTAAAATGTGTGTAAAATGTAATTTTTATATAATGTTTTATATTATCATGTTATACCTACTTATCTTATCTTATCTTACCCTATAATTATTTTTACACGTGTAAGCATTGTCTCCAGTTGTATGACAGATAGGTAGGTACCTACCTTCCACCAATTTTATACACGTATTCTAATTTTATTATTTTCTATAGTATACATTGTACAACCAACGTCTCTACAATAGGCCGCCCCAAATGGTTTGACTAGGTGTCGCATCTGGGAGAGGGTGGTTGAGGGAGACCTTTTAACCTCTTCAGCCTGGCTCTCTCGACTCATCACCTTGCACCGCAGTAGAAGGGATAGACCCATATGCCCGTTACCGACACACTAATCCCAAGATTAGTGTCGGTGTGTGTGTGTATTAGAGCACAGGCGTCTGGTTTGAAAGCTGTCCTTGTTCTACTGGTATTTCAATGGAAGATGCTCCGAGGAACTAGCGTCATTGATCCCTTTGGCACCGGTCTCTTTAGTCGGGTAACACGTCAAACGTGTGCCCAACATTTGTCACATGAGAACGGGTCATTTCTACGACTCATTTTTGCCTGCCTCTGTGTGTCCTCCCTCCTACAATACGGGTCTCAAACGTACCTTTCAACATTTCAAGGGTGATAAAATAAAAACGATCATTTTGAAAAAAAACTCTTTAATTTGAATTTTTTAAAACAAAAAATATTACTATACATACTAAAAAAAGTGTGTAATCATTTGAAAAATAACATAACACAATAAAAAAATAATTATAGCCTAATAACTTTATATTCACAATCATTATAAAAACAGCATAATATAATAAAAAATTAAATCATAATTAAAACCAAATAACTTTTTATTATACATCTATCACGAAACATTTAGCGTTGTACATTACAGAAGAATCCTTCGTTTTTTTTATTTAACAAGGGATATCAAATTATACCTTGCACATAAATTTAACAAAAACTAAAATAAATTATAACCCTCCACAACCAATATCATGATGAAAGATAAAGGGGCCTTATTCGCCCGGTACTCTGTATGCCAGTATTACAAAAGATAAAATATATGGAACTGCTATAACGACTGCCAATGATCAAACTATGGAACAAGCCAACAGCTACTTTACGATTGCTTCACGCTTTATATCAGCTGTAGTGGAATCGGAGTCGATACCTTTGGATCGTTCAATCGTTGAAGCCGGTATAGCGGTCTCTTAATCAATACAATTCATTTGAATTCAAGTTAAGCATCCTGGAGGTAGAATTCTCTTTTTCTCTGCAAATCCTTAGGTAAGGGCAATTTCTTGACACGGTGATTATTAATAAATGTATTAATTTGCTTCCATGACCTCATTGACAATATTCCTGTTTGTTTTTTTATTTCGTTTATTTTCGAAGCGCCAGGATCAATCCCTTCGATGAAATAATTTGCAAAGTTTTTATAAAGTTCATCTTTTTCTTGATTAAGCCACCTTCTTCTAACTATAATTTTTTTTGCCATATTCCCATCAAGTAAATTACTTGGTAAAGACTCTTGGTCATTTTCTAAGCTATTATCCAACGTAACATGATCCACATTTTCTTTATGTGATTCTTCAGGTTGAGGGACGGAATCTATTTCATTTTGTAAAGTTGTTGTAATGTTCGTTCCATTATCAGACTGTGATCGGCAAGATATTTTTCCCTCAGCTAATTGCAGTAAATTCAAGCCAACTTTACCTTTCTCAAGAGCTAGTTGTGGTATCATGTAATTCCCTTTATGTGTACCTGGTGTATGCCCTAAGAAATGAGACAAAGCGTTTACATAAGCATTATTCTTTCCAGCTACTTGGCTCATGGTTGCAACATGGTGTCGCAGCCCAGTTGAAGTTATATGATCTGAATTCACAAAGGAAAACTTGTGTCTTAGTTCCCTTAAAATTTGCGTGCCACAAAAATAAGGTTCACCTCCTAGTTTTGGGAATAAATATTTGTTTTCATTTGGAATTCCAACTAAATTTCTGTATGCAAATATAGTGTCTACATTTTTTTTCATCTGATTTCGAAGAAGTATTGGAACTGTTCTCCCCCTTTTTCCTGGGATATGGAAGCAATATAATGTATGTATAGCATTTTGCTCCTCAGAACTCATGATTTCCAATATTTCTTTAGGAATGTCTTGTTTTTCATTTTGGCTGGCTATATAATTTTCTAATGGAGCTCTTGCAACTTCTCCTGCCCTCCTCCTATTAAAAATTATAATATGAGCAATTGTTATTTTACATAGCTCCTCATAGGCGATATAAGACTTTTCACATTCAAATCGTTGAGCTATATTCACTTCTAGTTTCATAACTTCCGTGCATATTTTTTTTATATCAGTAGTTAAAGGCATGACATCAGTTTTCAGCATTTTTTGAGTTTTCCTTGATTTTTCAGCGTTAGTAGAAATTTCAAATTTCCAAGCGTGACCAAAGATTATTTTAAATTCAGACAACTTGTTTTTTATAACATCTTTGGATGAAGTGGTCAGCACAGGATTCTGTATTGTTTTACGCATCAAAATATCAGCACAATCTTTTATAGCTGTACAAAGTCGTTGAGGGATGCTAGGAATTTTTACAGAACCTGTACTTTCATCGTAACCACTATTTATTTTGACAGCGTCCATAAAAACATTAAAATGTATAGGGTCAAATGCAAGGTCAAATGAGGATATTGCAGGATTTTTTTCTTTGATGACCATGAACAGTCTAGCGAGATCTCTCATCTTGGATGTAATGTGTGTTTTCAAATGATGTTCTTTATGATTGCTTAATAGTAGGGAACCATATGCACAAATTAATGGCTCAGACTTTGCAATTTTTGCAATAGGATCATTTTTGAACACAGGAAATATCTGAGATCTTAAAGATTCAGTGATCTCAGAATTGTCTGGGGATAATAAAATAGCGGATGATTTTAACACTCTGCAGCGTTTTAGTGGATTTCCTTCATGTGATTGTTTTCTATTCGAACATTTTTTCAGGTGTCTATAGAGTAAACTTCTTTTGAATGTGCCACAGCATTCTATACAAACCGCATAATCTTTAGCTGTCGCAGTCGTTCTTGGGCGGCGATTCGGTAGTATTATTCCATCAACTCTATTTATCGCGTCCTGATTATATAGATAATTGCCTCTATTTCTTATTTTCTTCGAAATTAATTCACGCTTTTTTTTTCGTTCGCGCAGATCGGGATCTAAAATTTTATTATATTCAATCACTTCTGCCTCTAAGGGATGTTGGATAGTGATGTGGCGTACAAAGTTGGTTATCAGCTTGAAGCAGTATGGACAGAAGTTTTTACGGTCATAAACTCTTGGTTTTTTACTAGCTAAATCAGATGTACATTGTTTTGAAGTTGATGACACACAGCAGTCCGTTTTCTCCTGCTTCCCTGGATGATCGCTGGTATATGAATCTAAAATTTAAAAATACAATAACATTTTATAACATATTTAATAAATTAAATTTGTGTGGAAAATTATACAGAGTGAATTATACAAAGTTACCACACAAACTTAAACCAGCGATTCCTGAGCATATGTGGTGTGTCAGTCATTTTATTATGGGATGACTTCTTTGTTCGGTAAACTTAAACGTTCACGGGGTCGGTAAGTTTTCTTTGTATTTGTGTTTTTTGCGTTTTGTTTTTTTTTTTTTAATTTTTTTTTTACATTAACTCCGGCCTCCATAGTCCGGCCTATTTGACGACCGCCATAGTCCAGTGGGTAAGACTCTTGACTCACAATCCGGAGGTCGCAGGTTCGAACCCGGCATGCGCAAATTAATTTTATTTGATAAATTTGTGTTATTTCACAATTAATTCATTTAAAATAATATATAGTATATTTGCGGCACGTTCCAGAGTGGAAGATACTATCAGTATCGCCCTGGTGTAAGTAAGAACACCATTCAGAATTAAAACGTTGCTTGAAAATGGCTTTATCCGTGTTTGGTGACCAGATCTGAATCGCCAGGTACTTCCCAACCTTCCTATTCGCCACCTCCTTCCCCTCCCCACTACCTTCAGCCTCACAACATACCCCGATTGGGGATTCCATGGTGTCACTGGCTCCAGACGGGAGCAGTTGAGATTCTTGTGCGGTATTCCCTGTAAAAAAAAACTCCACACAGGAGGCCCTTAAGAAAACGATTTCCCTCAAGGCCTATGTCATCTAAGATGCTGTGTGGAGGGTCTTTTTGAGGAGAAGAGGGAGTTAACATTGGTCTTGAAGAGACCCATGATGTAGGAAGGGGAAAACCCAGAGGCCGGCAAATTGTTCCATAGCCGAGCTGTTGAGCACAAGAACGAGTCGAAGAAGCGACCAATTCTCATGTGACAAATGTCAACCGTGTACATATGTTGGGCACGCGTTTGGCGTGTTTCCCGACTATGCACCGGTGCCGAAGGGATCAATGATGCTAGTTTCTTGGAGCATCTTCCATTGAAATACCGGTAGAACAAGGATAGCATTCCCACCCGACGCCTGTGCCCTAAAGATTGCAATCCGTCTGTTAAAATGGGAGAATTTATCAAACGGATCGCCCGCTTCTGCACAGAATCGAGGTTATTTTTCAGATATTTTGGAGCTCCAGACCAGAGATGGCTACCAAATTCAACTGTGGGGCGGACTTGCGATTTGTACAAGGCTAGTAGTTGTGTACTATTAAAGTATCTGCGGGCCTTGTACAGTACGCCCAGTTTTTGAGAGGCTAGCTTTACTCTGGCTTCGATGGAGCCCCCATATCTGAGCTGGTCACTTAGAGTTACATCGAGCATATCAATAGAGGGCCTGTTCGGAAGGTTGCTTCCGTTGAAGGAGACGAGATTTTCATTTCGATTGCGAGACGTAATAATACATTAAATACATTTCTCTGTGTGTATGCAATTTGAATAATAATTTTATTATTTTGAAACATTTTTGTTTATTATTTATTAATAAATTATGGGAAAATGAGAAGTTATGGGAGGAGTTTGTCGATTAAAAATAGGTGGTGCCCGCCACCCTACCGATATTTTAGAATATGCTCTAGAGTACAAAAAGGTTGGGAACCCCTGCGCTACAGCATAGCGTTTACATTACCAAGTTGGAAATTTGAAACGAGCGCTTACCATGCGCTTATCACATATATGATCAAGAATCATTGGTTAACGTTTGTCAGGTAAATGAGTTAGTCTACCTACCAGAATCAGACGAAATTCTCGAGGGTAACTTGAATAAGTCATCACTGCCGGACGTCACACTTGCTTCTAAAATAAAGCATAATAATGTAATATTCCAAAACTAAGCATCACTACCGTTAATTGCTAAAACATTTCACAATAATAAGTAACGTGATGTTGGTATGTAATGAAAAATACCTAAGATTATTGTATATTATCAGTAATTATTATGTAGCTACCTGAATCTGAAGAGTTTGCAAATAGATCATCCAGTTTTTTCTCCATTTCATTAATTACGGCTCTTTTACCCTCTGAAATTGGTGAACCTTCTTCACTTGTACTAGATATATTTTTATCTATAAAATAACAAAACACATTAAAAATCATAAACATAATAAAACAATAAGCATAATTATTGTACTCATGTGAAAATCAACAAGCATTATTATTAAAATAACAGTGCAAAGCGTTTTCATAGAGACCAAAACTTAAAAATGCAATGCATTATAACGTAATTTTATTAAAAAACACTTTTATTAAGTCATTGAGAGTAATAATTTATATGTAGCTACCTGAATCTGGAGAGTTTGCAAATAGATCATCCAGTTTTTCTTCCATTTCATTAATTACGGCTCTTTTACCCTCTGAAATTGGCGAACCTTCTTCACTTGTACTAGATATATTTTTATCTATAAAATAACAAAACACATTAAAAATCATAAAGATAATAAAACAATAAGCATAATTATTGTACTCATGTGAAAATCAACAAGCATTATTATTAAAATAACAGTGCAAAGCGTTTTCATAGAGACCATAACTTAAAAATGCAACGCATTATAACGTAATTTTATTAAAAAACACTTTTATTAAGTCATTGAGAGTAATAATTTATATGTAGCTACCTGAATCTGGAGAGTTTGCAAATAGATCATCCAGTTTTTCTTCCATTTCATTAATTACGGCTCTTTTACTCTCTGAAATTCGCGAACCTTCTTCACTTGTACTAGATATATTTGTATCTATAAAATAACAAAACACATTAAAAATCATAAACATAATAAAACAATACGCATAATTATCGTACTTATGTGAAAATCAACAAGAATTATTATTAAAATATCAGTGAAAAGCGTTTTTATAGAGACCATAACCTAAAAATGCAACGCATTATAATGTAATTTTACCAAAAAAAACATTCGGTTCGCACTGGTCACGATTATTACGAATAATCTTTAGAAAACCACTTTAGATTCGCCTTAATTACTATATAAGGAAACTTTTTATTACACAATAAATATTATTCGTAATAAGCGTGGCCAGTCCGAACCATTGTATGGTCCGAATCGATAATTACCAAACATTTTTGTTACGTCATTGATTGTAATAATTCATTATGCAACACAATATTTTAGGTTATATGATAAAATCTTACCGTTAATTGAAGAATCCATTGACATCGCAATAATGGTATTAATTCTCTGCCGTGACATTTTATAAAATGCGAAAGAAAAGGATTCATACGACAAATTCCACACGCGATTGGATGCGCTGGGCGGCCGCGGCGTCATAAATATTAAATAGGTATACCAATCTAGCGCAAATATCAACTTAACATCGAGACAGTGTTGCCAACTTTATTTTGACCAATTCACAAATTGTGGTACCGTAACCCATCAGAATTAAGGGATAACCAAATTAACTAAATTTGGTTATCCCTCAAACCACCGTATTATGCCAGTAAGTTAATACCTAAATATTATTTTTTTACAGTGAATACCGCACAAGAGTCCCAACTGTTCCCGTCTGGAGCCAGTGAGACTATGGCATCCCCAGTATGTTATGAGGCTGAAGGTAATGGATAGGGGAAGGAGGTGGGGAAGATGAAGGTTGGGAAGTACCTGGCTATTCGGATCTGGTCACTAAACACGGCCAAAGCCATTTTCAAGCAATGTTTCAATTCTGAATGGTGGTCTTACAGCAGGGCGATACTGAGAGTATCTTTCACTCTGGAACGTGCCGCAAATATACTTTATATTATTTTAAATGAATTAATTGTGAAATAACACAAATTAATCAAATAAAATTTGAGACCTGCGGATTGTGAGTCAAGGGTCTTACTCCTGGACTATGTAGGCAGTATATTGTAATTTATTTTTAAATTATTGTTTATTTTTGTTCATAATATTTTTTATAAAATACACCCAAACAACAATAAAACACCTTTTTATTATCTACTACAATACAACTAGAGACAATGCTTTTGAAAAATAGTCACGCGTAAAGTAATTACCTAGGTACAGAGCATTTTTTTAAATGAAAAACTTGTTAGATTTCTTAAATATGATAATATTATAATCCATTATAAAAATTACGTTCTACTAAAAAAACATTTAAACAAATTAATATAACTGTATGAAAAAACATATTAAATGAGTACCTAATATATTTCTGAAATTTTTAGAAAACCCTGTATAGATATCATCACATTACAACTGACTATGCTTTCGGAACGCAAAAGACAAATACATAATTACGTAGCAAATATTTTATTTATTAAAGAAAAACTACATAAATGTGTAATAAAATACGAAATAATATAAATCTTGTATTAAAAACAAAAACAATTAACACAAAATTAATAACGATATTATAAAAGCAATTCGTAAATCAATCTTCAATTTTAAAAAAGCGCGCGAATAGCCGCTAAATATTACTCGTATAATATAATGTCTGTTCTTCTAAAACAACTAACAGTCCACAGCGAGCGCTTGGCAGTCTGGCTACCTATGTAGATAGAATACAACATAACATACCGGCAAACATATAACAAATCGCAAAAGATTCAATCTGACATAGCAATGTCATGCGATAATAGATTTTGAGGAATTTAACCATTGAGTTCAATATCGCAAAGCATTGATAAACGACTTGGAGTTTGAATGATATTGTATGACGAGAACATCCGGCAACGTCGCATGCCGTGATGTTATAGATGCGATAAAAAGTGTACCCAGTTGATGTTCTAAGTATGGATGAATATTTACTGATAAAAAACGCATTCCGGAGCATTAACGGTCCACGTAAAAATGTCATTTATTCACTCAAAAATTTTTTTTACACCGTTCGACTCGTCTCATCGAGTTTGATATGATGGACTTAAAAAAAAAAAAACGATGAGCCACTAAGTGCCCAAATGAGCCAGTAAGTCGAAATGATCAAGAAGTTCCGGTAATTAAAGGACGCTTTGAGCCACTAAATGCCGTAACATAAACTTATATATATATATATATATATACATTAACTCCACACAGGAGGCCCTGAAGAAAATAATTGCCCTCAGGGCCTATGTCATCTGGGATGCTGTGTGGCTGTGTGTATATATAAATATTAATGTACATTAAACAAAGTACATATGTATATTAACAACTACCGAGTATTTAGTTATAGGTTATAGGATACAATTATTAGTTACAACAAAATAAGAATATTAGCTCGTAGAGTATACACATTTTATTTAAACAGAATAAAAATGTGAATAAAGGTGACTTCTTAGAAAAATTGTCAACATGAAATATAATATACTTTACTTCTATTTGTGCATATCATTGGATTCTAGGAATTGGCTAAATCTATGATATTATAGTTACCTTCAGTTTGAAATGACTGCAGGTACTGCTAATTCTGTTTTTTCATGGCGTCAGTTAGAGATTCAATAATAAATTTGGCTTTTAAATAATAATTTTGAAAAAAAAAATCGTACATTTAATAGCTATCACTAGTCTATCTGATAGTTAATATAAATTAAGTACTTAGTAGTTTGGAATCTGTAGTGAAGTATGATATAGAAACCGTGCAGACGAACACTATTATACCTAACATTGATTATTGTGATTGAGGTATGATATTATAGCCTTCTTATAACTATATTCCGTGCAGTTGAACACATCTACTCCTTGTGAGAAAGCATTGCCAACGGCATGCAATCTAGGTATAAGCGAGTATCTAAATGACTCAGTCCTGGTATTCTTTTTAAATTTAATTATTATTATTATGTTCTGCAAGTATTTTAGTTGTTTTTTGTGACAGGTGTTTCGGCTGATTGTGGTTGGGTCACTTTGAGACGACTTATTTATATGATTCAAAATTTCAATTTTAAAGGTGCTTAAATTGATTTATTACCGGTTAAACCGAGTTATTGAGAAAATAAGTGTGACCGGGTAGCGTATTTACAATCCCTAACGCGTTTCAGTCACTTTCAATTTTCAATATCAAAATTTAAATATTTAGAAATAAAATTATTAATTTCTAATATACACATTGGAAAGATTATTTTATCTAGATTTTATAACAATGTTTGTTTTTGAAAAGTGATAAAAAATTATCAATATAGAGGTGTATTTACAATTTATGGGAATAATATTAAAATTTAAATATTTAGAAATAAAATTATTAATTTCTAATATACACATCAGAAAGATTATTTTATCTAGATTTTAGAACAGTTTTTGTTTTTGCAATGTGATAAAAAATAAGCAATATAGAGGTATATTTAAAATTTAAATTGTCGTTACCGCGACTGAATCGGTATAGGTTTTGTAAATACGCGACCGGGTACTTTCAAATCTGTTTTCCCCGGATTAAATATTAATCTTTTCTTAATTGTTTAATAATGATGTAACTGCTATTAAAATTTTTAAATGAGTTGTATTGTTTACATTTTGGAAACATACATACTGAGAAGCAGCGAAATAATAATTTTCCTTACTTTATTAAATACTGTTGTGTTAGGGCCATTCATTCCTTTATTGATTTATAATTGTTCAAGGAGACACTATATTTTCTTTATAATGGTTTAGGTCCCTTGTTGTTAAGTGAAACGTGATTGTTCACTAAGAGATGTTTTGCGAATTTTGAAGAAGTGCTTGTATTATTATAACAATATGTAATTTAATTTTTAAAAAATTAAATTGAGTTCTACGAATTAAACCCAAAAAAATTTTTTTTCCTGGATGTTGAAATTACATTATTTTTCGAAATTATTTAATTAATGTTTTTTTGCGGGAAGTTGTGGTCGTCAGTTTTTTTTCGAAAAATTTCAATATTTCTACTATTGATGTTTTTTTTTAACATACTAAAGTGACAGATACCTGCCAGTAGGGAATGCAATCCCGCAAGACCATGTCAATCCAGGTATTTGCGGGACTGAACAATCTTAGTCCCGCTGGATCCAGGTATTTGCGGGATCCAGCAGGGTGAACTTAGATATCTAATCAATCGTATAATAAAGACCACAGGTAAAGTTTAACTCATAAATTGGCAAAGAATAAGATAATACATAAATTTACATAACAACTTAAATTTAAATATTAACGTTCACACGATAAACAATATTCTTGTACAATAAGCATCATAAGTCATAAGTTTAAACATTATTTTGGAAATAGCTTCGTAAAAAAGTTAAAGTATTAATTGTGTCGTCTGATAAACGGCTTCTGATATTGGACACAAGGTAGCCAGCGGCTGATAAAGCTTGTCTAGCTTCCACGCTGGTTGTGACAATAGTCATTGGCGCATTGTAAGTTTAGTGAATTGAAGGTATGTGCCTTTTAATCCACCGGACTCGAAGTAATTAATTTCCTTCTTTATCAAAACCTCTGCCGCGCGCAGAGTAACACGTATGAACTACGCTTCTCTGTAATCCCGCCAGTCCAGCGGGATCCCGCAAAATTTTCGACCGAGATTAGTCCCGCAAAATATCTGCGGGATCTCGGTATTTCGGGATCCCGGTATACCGGGATTGCATTCCGTACCTGCCAGTGAGGTGAAATCGAAGTCATTGTTAGCATCCATTTTCATTTCGGTTTCATGGTTACTCACTTATTGCTAGTAGCTTTAAAGGGGGCGTCTGGTCCTGCCAATCCAAAAAAAATCAACTTTTTTGTTGCTTATGTTGTAAATATCAATATATATATACTATTAGCGCCATCTTGTGACACATATTTAAACCAAACTGTACTGTCATTGAAGTCTCTCAATAAAAATGAGTTGTTCCAGATAACTAGAATTGTTTTATTACAGGTTATGGGCCCAAACCCTTGTATGTAGCTAGTTATTGAGTTTGTTGTTAGTATTATCCGTGTGATGAACCATAATCTCTATGTTTTACAGACAGACTTAGTGTGTTTAGTAAACAGTGAGCTAAAACCGGCTTTGTTTCTAAAAGTAAATGTGCGTGACTGTCAAAGCGTCTAGCTCGAACTATCTAGTTAGCGTCCCGAAGCTAAAAGGGCAAGAGAACTATAGCGAGTGGTGTTTCGCAGCAGAGAATTTTCTGGTAAAATTGTACTGTTACTTTAAGTAAAGAGAAATATATTAATAAAAAAAATATTTTAGAGAAATCATCAACGGAAAGCCTCCTTTCCCTATTTCCACGTGTTTTAAATTTAATAATTATACTTGTTTTTCTTCATACTGAATACACACAAGTTAATGTCTTTTAGTTAAAGGGTCATGATTGCGATTTTGTTGGTTTCGATTTTACTAACTGTTCATATGTGAAAAACGTGACTGTATTAATTGTACAAATGCGGAATGTAAACTCTTCTTCGAGCAAATGCTTAATGGAAGATCAGTATAAATTACAAGTTACAAAATTGTAATGTAATAACATGTACCATTTTTAAGATCAAAAAAAAACTGTCTAAGTTCAATGTGACCAATTGCAAAACAGTTAATGATCCAATAGAGACAAATTTAAAAGTAAAAGGGAGAATAATTGTAATAGTCAGAATCCCTTATCAGCAGCTCCTGTAACACTCAAAAGCAGTGGTTTTTTGCAAAAAGAGTATTAAGAAATTTAAAAAATACAAAAGATTTAAGTCTGCAAAAGGCAAAAATGTTAATATTGAAGACTATGGAGATCATATTCTGGATTTTGTTATACTTTATCAGAATTTGTTATATCTTGGAGCTGTAGTAAACAAAAATGTATTGCGCTTTCTGAATAATGTCAATTTCAGAGGCCAATAAAGAGGCGATATATTTAAGAAATTTGCAATACGAAGTGACCAAATAATTGTATAAGTCTACCATAAATATATAATGATAGTAAGAGTGAGCAAAAACTATTGCTAAACCTCGTTTTCCAAAATAAAACTAAGCATATTGATGTCAGATCACTAATGTAGGTAGAGAAATGATAAATGAAAACATTATTAGTGTTGATTATTAGTGCACACGCAGACTTGTTCATTAAGAGTTTAGGTACAGTAAAATATTATAAATATTTAAATGCTGTAGAAATTGTTAAAGTGTAATTTTATTTTTGTTAAATGTTTTTAAATAATCTCTATTTTGAGTGAGAGTGTTGTAAATATCAAAATATAGATACAATAAGCGTTGTCTTGTGACAGGTATTTAAACCAAACTGTACTGTCATTATATTCTCTCAATAAATAAGAGTTGTTCTTGTTCACAGATAATAACCGGTGTTTTATTACATGCCTTCCTATAATAATAATATATTTGGCTAATTTATATAGCGCCGTTTTTGTGAAAAATCACCTCAAGGGCGCTGTACAAATAAATATATAAAAGAATTAATGCTACTGGCTTACAACTAAGATTTACAATTATAACTAGTGACTTGCATATAAGACTTATAGCTAGTGACTTATATTATTGGCTTACAACTAAGATTTACAATTATAACTAGCGACTTTCTTATAAGACTTATAGCTAGTGACTTATATTACTGGCTTACAACTAAGATTTACAATTATAACTAGTGACTTGCATATAAGACTTATAGCTAGTGACTTATATTACTGACTTACAACTAAGATTTATAATTATAACTACTGACTTCATCTAAGACTTATAGCTAGTGACTTATGACTAAGACATATAAATGCATGCGGAGAATATATTCCCAAAGTTATGGCATCAAATTCGACCTTTGTCTAAATATAGTTAGGAGTGGTCCGCACCAAGCAGGCAACCACGTTTTTCAAGTTGGCTGGAATCATAGCTCATCGATTCTTCATCCGATTCACCTCATTCAAAGTTTAAATTATAGAAAATTATATTTTTGACTTAACCTCGACTTATGAAAAATTATTATTGTAGGAGAAAGTTATTGCAAAATTAAGACATATTTTTGATAATTTTCATTTTATGTTCGCAACTTTTCCAATAAACAACTTATTTGCAAACTGAATCGGGCACATTCTACATTCATAATATTACGATTTTTTTTTTAAATTTCTTGTTTCAAATGATTTCCAAGGACTCCAGGGTTGCAGCCGATTTGGTCGAACCATCCGCTCGAGGCCACTATATCTGTACACATAGATATTCAAATCAAACTTTCAATAGGTTGTTTCCTTGTTTAAATGTACTGTCACATAAATATTATGTGACTAGTGCAGTTTCTGCCTATTTGGTTATTTTGTCTATGGTGTTTTTTTTTTGGAGACTGGCTATTTTTTTTGGGAAGACAAATTGTTTTTTTGTTTATGGTCACTTCCTCCCGAACAGCCATGGGCAGCTGTTTGTGAATTAGTCACTCACCGTGAAGGTGTTTTAATTTCGTTAAATCATGTGAATCCAAGTTGATTTTATCTTAAAAAGGCGCGGGGTGTTTTTTCGTAACACGAGCAGTTCGTGTGCGGTATTATTTTTAGTGGATGATATGTAAATCCCACTTTTTCCCTTGTTGGCACTTGGCCATTTTGTGGAAATGTTTTCTGGACATGAAATTGTAAAGGGATTGGTCCTTGTGGTGGCAGAATAATATGCCTTTATGACCCCGCGTCGCGAAGTCACGGATTGCTGATAGTTCTTACGAAATCCGTAAGTCTAGGAGACTGGTTGGGCCACGTGCCTTTCGGATGGAGTTTGTTGAGACAGCCTGAGGCTGGAGACGCTCCTTGGAGGTGTAGCGTCCTTCTCCCCAACTAGAAGGAAGACCTAGGCTCCCTGGATTCCGCGCCGTCCCCGGTTGATGAGGCTGGAAGTCTCGTCCCGGGACCTTTTCTCTCTACGAACCAAGTTTGCGGTCGTCATCCGGTGTTATATTCATTTAGTTAGCTTTGCGTGTCCAGGAGTCCATCTGGTATGTTTATGTTTTGTATTCTTAATATTACATTGGTATAAATTTAATCCTAACCTTTCATTGGTATGAATTTGCACTCTCATGTTTGTTTTTTTTGTTGGCTACAATATAGTTTTATAAAATTCATCTTCTTTTATTTTCTGATTTCCTACCTACTTGACAGAAAACTACTACTCCCATAATCTTGAGCTCTGGTCTCTGCTCTGCCGTATAAATTACTCTACACTTATATTGAACCAGAACATTTTTCCCTTTCAGTACCTTTACAAGTCACAAAAGTTTCATGAACGAAAATTTTATTTTAAAAAAAAACGAATTGAATTAAGAGTTGGCCGCACCACACTCCCCTTAGAGGGGAGACTCCCCTTAGAGGGGAGACTCCCCTCTGCTCGCTGAGGATGTGAAACTAATTCTTTTGGCCACTGGGTAACGAATTGGTGATACCTGTGGTGTTAAGGAAAAAGTTGATATTTCTAAAAACTAACTAACCATCACGCCGTTTCCCCGCAGGGGTAGGCAGAGAGGACGGACCACCATATAACTCGGTCTTGGCTCACACTCCTTGCCTCGTTTACATTCATACATGTTCTTCTGCTATTTTGACTCTTGACATGGCCCGACTCAAGTATCTGATTCACTTGGTCGTGCCATGTCTTTCTTGGGCGTCCTTGACGTCTGCTACCATTCACATTTGCGACATATATATTCTCCTTACACTCCTTTCCTCGTTCATTTGCTCTACATGGCCAAACCATCGTTCCTTTCTTAATTTTACACATTACGATTACATCAGTTTTGCATTCTTTGCGGACCTCCACGTTTCTCACACGATCGTACATGGTTTCATCATACATTCGCCTCAGATCTTATTTATTATTTATCATAGGGATCTTATTTCTACAGCATTCAGTCTACTTTCACCCTTCCTCTGCCAGCTCCATGCCTCACTGCCATACATCAGGGCAAGTAGGTACCAGTACTCCATTTTGGACGGCTAGCTTCGCTTCTTTGGACACTTTTTTTGTTGGCGCCAACGGCGTTCAGTCCTCCATTAATGGATTTACCTGCATTGGCCCTTCTTTCAATATCTCTATCAGCCTTCCCATCTCTCGTCAACATACTTCCCAGATACACAAACTCATCCACCTGCTCCAAGTATTCATCCTCCACAACTATGTTGAACATTGTTTTCGCACTCTCTCTTTCAAACACCATGACTTTAGACCAGTGATTCCCAAAGTGGTCCAGGTGGACCCCCAGGAGTCCATGGGAGACTCGACGGGAGTCTACGTTGTCGTGATAAAAAAATGGGGGTCCATAAGTTGTATTTATATATATATATATTTCATAATTTGGTAGGCGGGTATGGGTACCGCCGCCCTGGGAACCATTTATTGGATGACCAACACCTCTGCCACAGGTCACCCCAAGTGGTTCGCCGCGTTTGGTGACTTAGCACGGGTGCCCGGGTTCATGGGGTAATGTTTGTCTGGGTCTTGATGGCGAGTGCGTCGGCCCACCTTCTGCGTGGCGGGCCGGATTGGGAGATGCTGGTTGAGGGAGACCCTTTACAACCGGTTACCGTTGTCCGGGTCGCTCGGTAGTACAGGGGCCCGACCCTCAGGCTCACGACTGAGGGTGGGCTGCCCCATCAACGAGTGCAAAAACCCTGCCGCTGCTGTTGTGCCGGTTCGTGACCGGAGGGGACCCAGCAGTAGCGTTTGGGGCGCATTGGGTGACCTCTCCAGCCGGACTCTCCCAGCCCATCGCCTTGCACCGCAGTGGGTGGGTTGGATTCATACGTCCGTCACTCCTGTACACTCTGATCCCCAGCTTTCCTACCCATCCCTCATACCTTTTCCTTCCCGGACCTTCCTTTCTTCTAATAACCCCAAAAAAAAAAAAAAAAAACCATATAAAATCATGAATTGCACAAACAACAGTAATATCACTATCACAACGGCGAGAAGCAGGAGTCCCCGGTGCAGGCCAAAGCTGTTGGTGAATTTCACCAACATTCGCGGCCTGCACAAAAACTTAAACTTCGTCCACCAACACCTTCTCTCCCAACGCCCTAACCTTCTCTTCCTTTCCGAAACGCAGATAGCCGAGCCTACAGACGCCACCTATCTGGATTGCCCGGGCTTCACCCTCGTTGGCAAATTCAGACCCAAAGGAGGTGTCTGTCTCTTCAGCCGAGCTGACGTCAACTGTGTGCGACTGTTGAATCTGGAGAACTCCAGATTCGACGTAATGTGGGTGCGTGTCAATCTTGCCAGTACGGTAAGATTTTACGCGTGTCTATACCGCTCACCGAACCTTAGCGTTTCAGATACGTCCGAACTCTTCAAACATCTAAGTAATACTATTGATGACCTCTTGCCCCGCTTCCCTACGGCAGAGTTTCTGGTCCTGGGGGACTTCAATGTTCATAACGAACCTTGGTTAAAGTTCTCAGGACCAACGGACTCGGCTGGACGAGAGGCGGAATCCTTTGCCCTCTGCCATGGACTGGAGCAAATGGTTCAGGGGCCGACAAGGGTTCCTGATGTCCAGACTCACCGCTCCAATCTGTTAGATTTGTTTTTAACCACTGTGCCACACGGCTACAAGATTGACGTCACAGCGCCTTTAGGATCGTCCGACCACTGCCTGGTGACGACGTCAATCCCCGTAACCTTCAGACCGCCAAACGAGCGGCTGAAGAGAAAAGTGTGGCACTATAGATCAGCAGATTGGTTTGGTCTGCGGGCACATTTTAATGCTTTCCCGTGGTCAGCTGTCTGTTTTCGGACCTCGGATCCCTCAAGATGTGCCCAGGAAATTGGTGAAGTCATCACATCCGCGATGGATGGCTTCATCCAATCCACTGTTAAAGAAACTGGTGTGGGCTCAAAGCCGTGGTTCAGTCGACAATGCTCTGAAGCAGTGCGACGAAAAAACGCGGCTTACCGAGCCTACAACACATCTCGAACGTCCGAAAACAGAACAGAATATAACAAAATGGCAAAGGAAAGCAAGAGGATCATTAATAGGTCTAAATTCGAGCACGACCTGCAGATCAGTAGAAAGCTGGCTGCCTGCCCGCACGGCAGCAGAGCGTTCTGGTCGCTTGCGGGCTCAATAGGTCGCAATTTCTGCAAATCCAGTCTGCCACCTCTTACCAGACCTGACGGCTCTCTAGCAAATACCGCCGCCGAAAAGGCTAACTTATTAGGCAAAATGTTCGCGGAAAACTCGACCCTCGATGATCAAGGTGCTACCCCGCCGTCGGTTCCTCACTGCGGTTTTCATATGAAAAAGCTGAGGATCCGGCATCGGGATGTACTCCAAGTCTTACGAGGGCTTGATATTAATAAAGCTAGTGGGCCTGACGGAATACCTGCCCTGGTATTGCAGAGGTGCGCTGCAATACTCCGTAGTCCAGTGGCTAAGACTCTTGACTCACATTCCGGAGGTCGCGGGTTCGAACCCGGCATGCGCAAATAAATTTTATTTGATTAATTTGTGTTATTTCACAAGTAATTCATTTAAAATAATATATAGTATATTTGCGGCATGTTCCAGAGTGGAAGATACTATTAGTATCGCCCTGGTGTAAGACCACCATTCAGAATTGAAACGTTGCTTGAGAATGGCTTTAGCCGTGTTTGGTGACCAGATCTGAATAGCCAGGTACTTCCCAACCTTCCTCTTCCCCACCTCCTTCCCCTCCCCACTACCCTTCAGCCTCACAACATACCCCAATTGGGGATGCCATAGTCTCACTGGCTCCAGACGGGAGCAGTTGAGATTCTTGTGCGGTATTCACTGTAAAAAAAAAAAAAAAAGAAATAGCTCCAATTTTGACGAAGCTTTTCAAAATGTCCCTGAAGTCTGGTTCTGTGCCCTCTGGTTGGAAAAAAGCGATCATTCACCCTATTCCAAAGAAGGGTGACCGCTCCAACCCAGCCAACTACCGCCCCATAGCGATCACATCAGTTCTGTCTAAGGTAATGGAACGTGTGATCAACGACAAACTGCTCACATACCTCGAGAAGAACAAAATTATTAACGACCGTCAATACGGATTCCGGCGGAACCGCTCGTGCGGTGATCTTCTCGCGTATGTGACGCATGTTTGGGGGCGGTGCCTGGAACGTTTTGGTGAGACCCAAACGGTTGCACTGGATATTTCCAAGGCCTTTGACCGGGTTTGGCACCGAGGGCTTGTCAACAAACTGCTTTCTTACGGACTTCCCGCATCCTTGTGTAAGTGGATTGCCGACTTTTTGAGGGAGAGGTCGATTCAGGTGGTTGCTGACGGTTTCACCTCTTCTTCGCATTCGATAAATGCTGGCGTCCCACAGGGATCGGTTCTGTCACCGACTTTGTTTCTGTTGCACATCAATGACCTCTTGTCATGTGCACCGATTCATTGTTACGCGGATGACAGTACAGTCCATGATAGCTTTTTGTTTGACAAGCCCCCAAAGGGCACACAAACTCCAATAGCTCGGAGGGCTTTGAAGCAAAGAATGGACGGTTACCTCGAGAGTATTTTCTCTTGGGGTAAGAATAACCTCGTCGAATTTAATGTTTCAAAGACCCAATCATGTTTGATAACGTCTAAAAGGGATCGAAATGAAAATCTAGTCTCCTTCAACGGAAGCAACCTTCCGAACAGGACCTCCATTGATATGCTTGGTGTAACTCTAAGTGACCAGCTCAGGTACGGGGGCTCCATCGAAACCAGAGTTAAGTTAGCCTCTCAGAAACTGGGCGTACTGTACAGGGCCCGCAGATACTTTAATAGTACCCAACTGCTAACCCTGTACAAATCGCAAGTGCGCCCCACGGTTGAATTTGGCAGCCACCTCTGGTCTGGAGCTCCAAAATACCTAAAAAAAACCCTTGACTCTGTGCAGAAACGGGCGGTCCGTTTGATAGATTCTCCCATCCTAACAGACGGACTGCAATCTTTAGAGCATAGGCGTCAGGTGGGAATGCTGTCCTTGTTCTACCGGTATTACAATGGAAGATGCTCCGAGGAACTAGCATCATTGATCCCCTCGGCTCCGGTGCATAGTCGGGAAACACGCCAAACACGCGCCCAACATTTGTACACGGTTGACATTACTCACATGAGAACGGGTCGTTTCTATGACTCGTTCTTGAGTTCAACGGCTCGGCTGTGGAACGATTTGCCGGCCTCTGTGTTTCCTCCCTCCTACAACATGGGTCTCTTCAAGACCCATGTTCACTCCTTCCTTTCCTCAAAGAGACCCTCCACACAGCATCTACAAAGATGATATAGGCCCTGAGGGAAATTATTTTCCTCAGGGCCTCCTGTGTGGTGTTAATGTAAAAAAAAAAAAAAAAAAATTTGGGGGTCCACGAAAATTTATCTGGTTTCGATAGTAAAGAACAAAAACGTTGGCTTGACTTTACCCATTATTGTAGGCAGATAAAACACTACTTAAAAAAATTAAGGAAGCAAAAAAATCCAAATTTTTCGGTGATTTTTGATAGGCTGTATTTTGGTGAGAAATTGTCGTATTGAGACTTTAAAAAAAGCATTTTGAAGCTTTAAGATTATAATTTTCATATTTAAAGCAAAAAAATTTTAGGAGCTATGGTGGCATGCATTCCTAATTTTTTGCTATTTTTTTGGTACACGGACTTAAATTTTTTTTTTCGGTTAGGCCGGTTTATGAATCCGATAACCTTAGTATTTAGCAATAATTTCCTTTTTTAAAACCTCCCTTAATTTTTTTGAGTAGTGTATATTTAGAAGGTCAGCGACTGTTACTTGTAAAAACTTGTATATTCTATTAAGGTGGGAAACAAGGACTTGGTTTTTTAATGATTTTCATGATTTTTTTTTTGCATGTAAGAAATGTGTACTTATAATTTATTGAAACTTTGAGGTCATTTTATATATCTATTTAAAAAAATATTGTCAATTTTTCGAAGCATTTCCTCAGAAAATATGAAAATTATCAGCTGCTATACATCTAACGTCATCATCAGACGTAGCTTTTGTGGGCATTTTGGTGGCCACAGTTTTCATCTCAAATCAATAGGGTTTTGAATTTAATTCAAGTACATGTGTCTCTTCTGTGTATACCTAACTTTTCCCAAAAAAATGGAAAATAAATTTTTTACAGGTGTGTTAACAGGAAACCTTGATTTTTTGCCATTTTTGCATTTTTTGCATTTAAAAAATACTTTTGACAATGATATTACCACGAATTTCGGTTAACATAGAGCGTAATTATATAAATAAGATATCTGCACATGTATAAAATGTTTGGTTAAAAACTCTCTGAGCTAGAGTGCACACAAATTCCAAAAAAGTCGTTTCGAGAAAAATGTGTTTCAGTTTACCACGCGGTTCGGCACAAACACCCTCGTAATACCGGAACGAATTGAAATTTTTATAAGGACGGGTTGTTTCAAAAAATTCGATGAGTTCATCAAATATTTGAAGTTAATTTTCACGTTCTTAAGTTCTATTTAAGTTCTGTTATTACATTATTATAGGTCAGTTGCTGCACGAAACCGGAATAATCACAGAACTTGAATAGAACTTACACAGAACGAGAAATATAACTTTAAATATTTGATGAATTCGTTATTTTTTTTAAAACAAACCATCCTTAAACTTTGGGAACATATTCTTTAATAGTTATGCAAGTTAGTTAACAAGTTATGAAATTAAAAAATAAAAACATTTTTGAGTCATCTACCTACATGTATTTCCCCCCTAAGTCTGTAATTATATTTTTTTAATAAATAGAACACAAGAAAATGTAACTAGCTGACCCGACAAACGTTCTGCCATATAAATTATTTCTAGTGAATATTTTGGTTGTTAAATAAAAAAACGAATGTATTGTTAGTGTGTGGGGATGGGATCTATGGCAGAAAGAGGAATGTAGGGCTGTAGACGATGACCGCCGATAAAAACAAAAATTCACCAACTAAAGTAGGAAAATGAAATAAAGAAAATCAATATTTTCGAAAAAAAAATACAAATTTCGAAGAGCAATTGAGTGTACGATCTTTTTGTCAGTCCGTCTTTAGCCAACATAAATAAGCTCGATGGTTTGCCCACGCGAATGCACGCAATGAAATATCAAAATGACGCGACGCTTCTCGTGAATGTCTTGCGCATGTGTGGATGAAAGTTCAATGAGGCGGACGTAGCGCCATCTGACATTCAAGAACATAAATAATTTCGTTCTGTTTAAAATACGAAATCGGTTAAGTTTTTCATACAAAAATACTAAAACCGCTTTTAAAAATGGGACAGTGGGGGTAGGGGGTTAAAATTTGGGGTTGTGGGTATTTTTTGATGCCAAATAATTTTGTCAAAAAAAAATTTTTTTTCTGGATAGGGACACCTTAGCGGTATGAAACATACTTTAAAACCTATTCTCATACCGACCAAATATTCTTAAAAATTTTCATAAAAATCGGTTAAGCCGCATCGGAGGAGTGCGACCACAAACACCGTGACACGAGATTTTTATATGAAAGATTATTTTTATTTATACCACTCCAAATTTAGGGTTGGAACTTGGGACTCAGCCACGACGCAAATTTCCATCGTTAGATCTAATCTTCACACTTTTGATGAGTTTTGGGAATATGATAGAAATGTAGTAGCAGGGGGTCCACCGAAATCAGTCAAAATTGAAAGGGGTCGACGAGAATAATAAGTTTGGAAACCTCTGCTTTAGACATACTCATTAACTCATTCTTCGTACATACTTCGTTCATCCTAGACACGCGAGACTGTAGATCAGGGGTGAGTAACCTTTTTACCGTCGGGAGCCATTTGGGTGTTTGTAGTATCACCCGCGAGCCGCACATAAATTTTCAAGCGCCCGGGGGGGGGGGGGAGAAATCCTCATTATTTACGACTTGGACATTAGATGTGTATTCTTCCAATAAAAATTTGCAAATCGAGAATGGTATTTTTGAATTACGTCAGCAGACAATTTGTATATAAATAATTGTTACACACGGAACAGTCCAACATCTCTAAATTTTATAGCGTATGGTGTGAAACTCAAATGAGGCTTCATTCGTTACATGAGAATGGCTTCGTTCGGTGAATCTGCCACCCATTATTTAATTTATCGTTATATTCTTAAAACAAAACTAATTTAAATTAAATGTGTATGCGGGGAATTAAAACTACACCCACAATACGAAAATGGTTTACTTTGATTCTGGCAGCACATACATAGTCTGTAACTAGAATTTAATGACTGCAGTTCAAATTTTTTTTTACGTTTTTTAACTCCACACAGGAGGCCCTGAGGAAAATAATTTCCCTCAGGGCCTATGTCATCTTTGAAGATGCTGTGTGGAGAGTCTTTTTGGGGAGAGTAAGGAGTGAACATGGGTCTTGAAGAGACCCATGTTGTAGGAGGGAGGAAACACAGAGGCCAGAAAATCATTCCACAGCCGTTCCACACGAGGGTTTTTTAGGTATTTTGGGGCTCCAGACCAGAGGTGGATGCCAAATTCAACCGTGGGGCGCACTTGCGATTTGCGCAGGGTTAGCAGTTGTGTACTATTAAAGTATCTGCGGGCCCTGCACAGTACGCCCAGTTTCTGAAAGGCTAACTTAACTCTGGCTTCGATGGAGTCCCGTACCTGAGTTGGTCAATTACACCAAACATATTGATGAAGGTCCCGTTCGGAAGATTGCTTCCGTTGAAGGAAACTAGATTTTCATTTCGATCCTTTTTAGACTTAATCAGGCCTTATTGGGTCTTTGAAACATTAAATTCGACGAGGTTATTCTTACGCCAAGAGAAAACACTCTCGAGGTAATCGTCCATTCTTTGCTTTAGAGCCCTCCGAGCCATTGGGGTTTGTGTGCCCTTTGGAGGCTTGTCAAACAAAAAACTATCATGGACTGTTCTGTCATCCGCGTAAAAATAAATCGGTGCACATGACAAGAGGTCACATGATGTGCAACAAAAACAAAATCAGAGACAGAACCGAACCCTGTGGGAAGCCAGCATTTATCGAATGCGAGGAAAAGGTGAAACCATTAGCAACCGCCTTATTGGACCTTTCCTCAAAAAATCGGCAATCCACGTACACAAGGATGCGGGGAGTCCGTAAGAAGCAGTCCTGGATTTGTCAATAGGCCTTATAGGCCGCGGCCTAGGGGCGGTAGAGTTCAGGGGGCGGCGCTAGCTTGCCTTGGCAAGTTGTTAATTTTGTGTACGATTGATAATAAACAACAAAAAAAGTCACTGTAAATAAATAGAGTTTTCAATCTATTAACCTTTAGACGGCCAGTAGTCCCTTACGGGACCGCGGATTTGTGTCGTTCAACGCCCAACGGTCCAATTCGGGACCGGTGATTGTGGTACGAATATTTTACAAAAAAAGGCTTTGGCAGTGGGCTACCTTTATTGCACGAGCGTTTTCGGGGAGAAATAGGTGTAGGACGTATTTTTAGTGATTTTCATGATTTTTTTAAATACATAAAGAAAATATGTATATTTTATTTATACATTGCGGTCATTTTACGTAATATGTGTATTCAAGAGTACCTATATTCTAAAATTTTCAAATATTTCCTCAAAAAATAACGGAGATATAAACTGCGGCGCATTGTAAATTTGTGTAACTCCTGTAGGTCACAATTTATATCCGAAATCAATTTTTTTAAAAAAAGTTTTTCTTATTTGAACCTCACTTCTTCCAAAAAAACGAAAATTAATGTTTTTTTGAGAAATGTGAAAATTTACTACTTCTGATTTTTTACTATTCTTTCGAACGTTTTTTTGCAATAAAAAAATTAGTTAAAATAAAGATATTTTTTTATATTTTTGAATGTAGCTATTACTTTGTGGTTATCCATTATAGAAAAATGAAAAAATCTACATTATTCAAATTAGTATAAGCTTTCCCTGACGAAGGAACGTTTGTTCTGAAACCGGTCGGATTTGCGCATCATATAAGTGTTTTATACAAAGTTGAATTATTTCATTTTTCTATATTTTTTATGTTTTAGGGTTCAAATAGAGCGCATTTATATAAAGAAACTATGTGCTGAGTTTAATAAAGATTGATAAAAAAAACTGTAGGAGCTAGCTTTGGAAGCAGCTCTAGAGCAGTGGTTCTCAACCTTTTTCTGACCCGGGACCACTTGTACGTGTATTTTTTCGACAGGGACCACAAGCAATCGCGTACCGAGTGGAGCTACCCAACCAAGACCACAATTCTCTAGCCACCCCCCCCCCTCCCCGCCCCTACCACCTCCAGGACGGACCAATTTTTTATGAAGTCGAAATTTGTATTTTGTCAACTTAGATGCTAGCCTATCCACCCATGCTAGCCTAAGCCACTGCTTGTGGCTAGCATGGCTGGCACCCGGGACAGATAGCACGATGGGAGGGACGAATTCTGGCAGAATATTTACCACAACGGAGGGGGCGGAATGGGATAGGGTGTGACGGGTTCTAGCAGAATATTTACCACAACGGACGGGGTAGTACGGGGTAGGATGGGGAGGGGCGAAACGGAATATCGTAATGGCCACCGGTACAACATAATAACGACAACCTGAATATTGTCCCGATTTTTTTTGTATAGACTTCTCGACCAGGGACCGCCCGCGCGCTAGCTCGTTTATTGACCGGCGGACCATCGCGGACCATCTTCTAGCCTCTTGCGGACCACTGGTTGGGAAACCCTGCTCTAGAGGGAGCTAACCTCTGGAGGTTACACAAATTCGAAAAAAGTAGTTTCGAGAAAAATGCGTTTGAAAATAAGAGTGGCAGTAAAATAGTGGTAGTTCGACCGAGGGACACTCACTCAAACGCGTATAACTTTTAAATGGCGTAGAATTTTGGTTTGAAATTTTCAGAAAATATTTTTTAATAGTTCTACCATCGATTTATGAAAAAAAATATTTTTTTTAAGCCTCTACGCCTATTTCCCCCCATAAAGGAACTTTTATACGCCCACTGATCCCGTACGGCACCGCGGATTGCGTCGCGTCGTGCGATTATGGTGCGAATATTTCACAAAAAATGCTTGAGCAGTGGGCTACCTTTATTTGGTTACTAATCGTATTTTGGAAAGCTCATTCAGATTCAGAGCTCATCTGTTGATTTACTGACGGTATCTGATTTTTGTGGATCTCTTCTTGAGTTTATTATACCAGAGCAAGAAAACTTTGATTATTTCGACGAAAGTGCAATTGAAATAGGCGCACTTTAGCAATGTGAGAAAAAGAAAAAGGCGCACTTAACTTTAGCAATGTGAGAAAAAACTTTATATCTCAAACATCAAATGAGGGTATTGAAACAACTTCCTGACTGATATCTGAATTAGAGAGAAGGCATAAGGCATAATATGAAGCCATAATACTTCAAAGAAAAAAAAATATTTAAAAAAAAAAGGGTGAACTCTTGTGCAATGATTTAGAAGACGTTCACGAAGAGGTCACGTTTCCTCTAATAAGACGGCAGAGAAACCTGAATCTAAACCATTACTGAATCTTTTTAAGAAAAGTTTTGAGGAAACCATCTCTATGCTACGTTTACCCAAACTTGGATATAGCTCTCCGCGTTGCACTTTGCACTCCGGCCACAAATTGTTCTGGAGAAAGGAGTTTTTCGTGTTTAAAGCGAGTGAAAAAATACCAAAGGTCTTCATTATTGCAAGAAGAACTTTATCCTTTGGATCTTCTATGCATAGAAGCAACTATGAAGATACTATATTATAGCGCACTTGAAGTGAAATATCACAAAACTGCCCTTTATAAATATTATTATTATTATTATTATTATTATTATTATTATTATACAAACTAAATTATATAAACTAAGTTATTATAAACTAAATTATATAAACTAAATTATATAAACTAAATTATATAAACTATTATATAAACTAAAAAAACAAATCACAGACTGGATAAAAACTAAAGGAACACTATTTTTCCAAAACCTATTTACTCCAAACCAAACATAAAAATTAACTTGGTATTTAAATTATACCACTAGATCTACAAAATAGATTAATATTGAATAACTATTTTTAAAATATTGGCACTAATATCATCTACTTTTGTTTGTTCCTTTTATTCTCTTTTCGTCACAACTGCTTTCAAGTTTACTCTTCTTGTATATTCTTTATTTTTTTCTTTTTACTATAATGTATTATCCATTGCGACTTTAGTATATTATGATGCTCAACTTACCTCAACTTACTACATTGTGTCTGTATAATATTATGATGACTATCTCAACACAGCTACCTACACCTACTATTTGTACAATACTGCCACCATGGGTGGTATTACGGAGTCCTCCTTGAGAGTCTCAAGGGGGATACTATGCTATCACTTATGATGGCATAATAATACATGCGTACACCTCAGCACGGGTTCTCCCAGTGAGGTGTTCACAATCCATAACCACATTCGTTTTAACTAATTACATACAGTTGCCGATCATATTTCACTCTACTACCTACTATGTTTCATATTAAGAATATTTTTGTTTTACTTCCACCTAATGTCATTGTCATTGCACTTATTAACTGTATATCATTGTATTTTTTAACTGTATGTAAAAGCATAGAAATGAATAAATAAATAAATTATAAATGATTTTTTCAAATAAAAATCCCGCAAAAAATTGTAATTCTTGTTTCATGTTACGCTTTTATTTTACGGATAATTCATTCTTTATTTAATTTTTGAATACCTACTTAACGCATGTTTGAATATTTATTTTTAAAATTGTGCGTCACCTAATAAAAGCCTACAAGTGAGTAATCATGGTAGATGACAACTTCTAAGAAGGAGGAAGGGGCGGCGCAAATGAAGTGGCCTATACTGATGAAAAGTGTAAATACGGCCCTGGTAAGAAGGCAGTTTGTTGACAAGCCCTTGGCGCCAAACCTGGTCAAAGGCCTTGAAAATGTCCAGTGCAACCGTTTGGGTCTCACCAAAACGTTCCAGGCACCGCCCTCAAACATACGTCACGTACGCGAGAATATCTCCGAACGAGCGGTTGAAGAATCCGTAATGACGGTCGTTAATAATTTTGTTCTTCTCAAGGTATGTGAGCAGTTTGTCGTTGATCACACATTCCATCACCTTAAACAGAACTGATGTAATCGCTATGGGGCGGTAGTTGGCCGGGTCGGAGCGGTCACCCTTCTTGGAAACAGGGTGAATGATCGCGTTTTTCCAATCAGAGGGCTCAGAGCCAGACTTCAGGGACATTTTTAAAAGCTTAAATAATGATTTTCTTTAAAATGTGTCGGCAGATGAATCCACAACCGGAATTTAAACGTTACATTCGAAACATGAAACTGGTTTTAACTAAAGAGTGAATCTGCATGCGAGTCCCCAGCTTGAATTAACGCGAAATTGGCTTTGCTCCGATTTTTGCATTGGAACACATGGATGGTTTCCTTCAAAATGCTTCAGCAGGTCGGCAGATAAATCCGTAACCAGAATTTGCAATACGAGCACAAGAGTGGTTTTAACTTAGGAACATATCTGCGTAGATATCCAGTAGTAAACCAGCTGAAATTATATTGTATTCACGTGAATGATTTTTCTGCAATTAAAGTTTAAAAAAAATGACTACAATAAAGTTTTTATAGTTATGCAAATAAGCCACAAACCACAGCGGCCATATGCCATCAGTCAAATTCAGTCTGATTTATGCCCAGAGTCATTGAAAAAATTCGACAATTCAGAAGTGCGTCACCCAGAGAAGCCATGGCGGACATATAAACGGCGTTATATTCCATACATAATGGCATCGATGAGCCTTTCAAATGAATAAAAAATTTCGATGATATCTCACACACGCTTTGTTTTATTTTTTTAAAGATAGGAAGCGCCTAATGACACCAAAGAAAGTTTTTCTTTCTTTCTGTATAGAGCTGTTATCAATACAATACAATTTCAAATTTTTTGCGTATGTAATAATACTGTGGTAAACTGCAAAAAAATTACTTTGTGTCCCCCTTTCCAAAACTGTCTCTACCATATATCTGACCATAATAGAAAAGATGAGAACATTACACTTGGTGGCATATATGGCACAACGTGATTCAATGGCTAGAGATGTTTGGTGGCAAATACCCCTCTACGTAACCCGGGTGGCCCGCCCAGATCCACGATGCGATTTTAGTTTACAAAGCTCTTTCAAACATCAATAACTCCTCAAATGCTTCAATCATTAAATCAACATTTTAGGTATTCCTAAAAAATATATTTTTGGATCCGTAAAAAATATTTAAAAAATTGTGACGATTCTGTATAAAATAATAAAAAATGTTTTCCTAAAAGTCGACACATTTCTATGTCAGATGAGACAACAAATTTTAAATTTCTACGGGAATAACAGAGAAGACCAAACATTAATTCATTCCAACCTCATTAACCTACGTCCAATATTACGATCTCCTTTTAGTGATGTATGATAAAAAGAGATGTAAAATAAAACGTTAAAACCTTTTGCCTATCTGTAGAGACTATTTTACTTCTCAAAGTTGACATCATAATACGTTTGTCGTCGCTTTCTAGTGCATTTATTTGAAATGTCTGGAAACAGAGATGACAATATTAAATATCTTGCTGCAAAAAAATTTGGGTTGCTTGACATTCCGTTTTCATAAAAAAAAGAGCCACAAAAAAAAATAAGGAACAACATCGGAAGGTTCGGCCGACCGACCACCTGATCCTCAAACCAGAGTCATTTTTTAATCCCTTTCTGCGTATTTCCTTAAAATTAACGACAAAATGGTACGATGGTAGACAATCAGATGACGGGGGACGTTTTTTGTTTAGTTTTATGGGTTTTGGGTTATTTGCAGGGTCATGCCACATTAGTTAAGAAGTAATAAATGTTTGTTTACTTTCATTTTATTTTTATCAATTAATCTCTTCGTGGAAGACTTGATTAAGACAATGACAATGCAGTACTTTTTTTACAATAGCTCCACACAGGAGGCCCTGAGGAAAATAATTCCCCTCATGGCCTATGTCATTCTTGGGGATGATCTGTGGGGGGTCTTTTCAGGAAAGGAAGGTTAGGAAGTTCTGAGAAGGAAAAGGATATAAGGGGTGGGTAGGAATCTGGGTGTCATTGTGTCCAGGAGGACGTATGAATCCATCTCTTCCACTGCGGTATAAGGCGATGTTCCGAGAGAGTACAGCTGGAGAAGTCAAAGAGACTCCCTCAACCATTCTCTCCTGATCCGGCCTGCCATGCAGTAGGTAGGCAGATGCATCCACCGCCAAAATCAGGACAAATCTCTACCTACGAACCCGGGCACCCCTACTAAGTCACGAAACGTAGCTTACTACTAGGGGTGACCTTTGGCAGATGTGTTGGTTATCCAAAAAATGGTTCCCGGGGCGGCGGCACCCATACCCGCCTCCCAAATTGAAAAGCAAGGCATTGAACTGGCAAAGGAAGGATAATTGTTGACATGCTGTATAAATGAGATTCCTAATACATATGTATTGTAAAACCATATAGTTACTTTAAAGGTAGAGCCATGTTAATTTGTGGAGATCTGGAAGAGATACAAGATACAAGTCCGATAAAAATTATAATAATTTCCACCTTTTTCTAGCACCGTCTAGTGATAAAGTCACGTCAAGTGTACTTGTTGATGGGATTAAAATGTACGCTTATTTAGTTATGGCATTCAAAAAGGAAGATATGACGCGAAGTGAATAGCCAAGGAAGTCACGGCATGGTCAAGTGAATCAAATACTTTCGGTCGGACCATGCCAAGAGACAGAATAATAGAAATATACAGATAAATCATTTTTAATGGTTTTGGTGGTATATCCTCTCTGCTGCAGAAGGTAGTTTCGGTATTGAAGACAATACTTCATCCAAAATACGATTGTAAACATTACTGCACCACCATAAAACTCTTTTGTGAGGGTCGGGTGCAATATTTAGAATCTTACCTACTATTTTATTACCAAAACTACCCCTATAAAATAATTATTTTAAAAAGGGACTTTCTTTCCATTGAAACAGTAGCAAAGTGACGTCTTTACAAATGATTACATGGAAGGAAGTAGCAATAAATATAAATGGTTAGGTTTCAATGAATTGAAGGTACAGTTTGCAATGAATGTTAGGATTCTTAGAATATATTTTTTTTGGAATTATTTATTATTTTTACTATTTTAGAACGCTCACTGTCTTTGTTTAACTTGCTATTTCGATCATCTTCTAAAATGCATATTTTTCATAATAACGGCATGCCGCCACCTCTAAAACCATTTATTGGACAACTAACACTTCTGCCATAAGTGACCTTAAGTAGTTTGTTACGTTTGGTGACTTGGGAGGGGTGCCCAGGTTCATGGGGTAGGTTTGGTTCCGGATCTTGGCGGCGGGTACTTTTTTGTAGAAATCTTTTTCATCTACATTTTAACCTATATTTTGTTATGATAAACACATCGGATTAATGTTAAAATAACATTTTACCTAAATGGTTTTGGTCGTTATGTTCCTGTGAAATAAATGTTTTTAATTTGCTATGTAAACTATTTCCACCCATAAAAGTCAATTTTATCCTAAAAGTTATCACTAAAAATCGATATAATATATATATTTTTTTATTTTTTAATAATATATATCTTTATTTAATTAAATTGGCAACATTACAACTAAAAAAGTACACATTCAATGTAGATTACATCAGTACAAAAAAATTAACAAATAGAAAGTAATGTAAGAACGGTTATACAGAAGTAGCATAATTATACAATATTTTTAGTTGTTCATAGCCTGCCTCACTAGGTTGAACCTGTATTGAGGCAGAATTTTTTGTTAAATGTTTCTTACAATTTTATCTATGGTTTTTTATAAAAGTATAATGTAGGTTTCTATACAGCAAAAACTTTATTTGAGTTTACATCATTGTTTGCATATACACAGTACAAAAACTGCAAGGTTAATACTACAATAATAACTGTCAATGACAGGGCGTTTGGGTGAGGGCACCAGTATAGGCTCGGTCGTTAGAATATATCCATATTTTAACATATTTTTTAAAATCTTTCTGTGTTTGACTCAGTTTGATGTTTTCTGGGAGAATGTTAAATATTTTCGTGGCAAAGTATCTAAAGCTACGTTGACCAAAGGTGGAAGAGAACGCTGGAACTTGCAAAATGTCTTTATTGGAGTTACGTGTAAATCTTAAGTTTTTTTTTTTTCGTAAAGCACATGTTTGTTTTTAAAGAGATGTACGAGGATAGTTTTTACATAGATTTGTCGAACATCAAATACTCTCATTGTTTTGAAAATTAGGTCACTGTTTGCAGTTAGAGGAAGTTTGAGAATAATTTTCATGATTGTTTTCTGCGCCTTTTCTACAGGATCTAGAGCTGATGAAGTGCCCCCTCCCCTATATAAAAAATAAATTTCGCAAAAATGTTAAAACATACGAGTATTCAAAAAATACTAGTGGGAGTTCACACCGGTAGAAGCGAAACTTAAAGTAGACAAGAGTCGGAAGGCTACGAAGCACCGCATAAAGAGGAGATCGATTATTCTAACCCATTCTCTAAAAATGCTATAGATGCATGTGTTTGTCTCTTTTTAGTGTCGCTTTTTCGTTTCATCCAGTTTCAAATCACTACGGTGCTAAAGAAGTTTTTCACTTCAAAATAATAATAAAATTATTCTTTTCGTGGTTTGCTTATTTTTTCTTTTTAGTGTCGCTTTTGCGTTTCATCCAGTTTCAAATCACAACGGTGCTAAAGAAGTTTTCACTTCAAAGTAATTACAACATTATTTTTTCTTGGTTTGCTTATTGTTATTTTTAGTGTCGCTTTTTCGTTTCATCCAGTTTCAAATCACAACGGTGCTAAAGAAGTTTTTCACTTCAAAATAATAATAAAATTATTCTTTTCGTGGTTTGCTTATTGTTTTTTTTTAGTGTCGCTTTTGCGTTTCATCCAGTTTCAAATCACAACGGTGCTAAAGAAGTTTTCACTTCAAAGTAATTATATCATTATTTTTTCGTGGTTTGCTTATTGTTTTTTTTTGTGTCGCTTTTTCGTTTCGTCCAGTTTCAAATCACTACGGTGCTAAAGAAGTTTTTCACTTCAAAATAATAATAAAATTATTCTTTTCGTGGTTTGCTTATTTTTTCTTTTTAGTGTCGCTTTTGCGTTTCATCCAGTTTCAAATCACAACGGTGCTAAAGAAGTTTTCACTTCAAAGTAATTACAACATTATTTTTTCTTGGTTTGCTTATTGTTTTTTTTAGTGTCGCTTTTTCGTTTCATCCAGTTTCAAATCACTACGGTGCTAAAGAAGTTTTTCACTTCAAAATAATAATAAAATTATTCTTTTCGTGGTTTGCTTATTGTTTCTTTTTAGTGTCGCTTTTGCGTTTCATCCAGTTTCAAATCACAACGGTGCTAAAGAAGTTTTCACTTCAAAGTAATTACAACATTATTTTTTCTTGGTTTGCTTATTGTTCTTTTTAGTGTCGCTTTTTCGTTTCATCCAGTTTCAAATCACAACGGTGCTAAAGAAGTTTTCACTTCAAAGTAATTTTATCATTAGTTTTTCGTGGTTTGCTTATTGTTTTTTTAGTGTCGCTTTTTCGTTTCATCCAGTTTCAAATCACTACGGTGCTAAAGAAGTTTTTCACTTCAAAATAATAATAAAATTATTCTTTTCGTGGTTTGCTTATTGTTTCTTTTTAGTGTCACCTTTGCGTTTCATCCAGTTTCAAATCACAACGGTGCTAAAGAAGTTTTCACTTCAAAGTAATTATATCATTATTTTTTCGTGGTTTGCTTATTGTTTTTTTTAGTGTCGCTTTTTCGTTTCATCCAGTTTCAAATCACAATGGTTTTAAGAAGTTTTTCACTTGAAAATAATTATAATTTTTTTTTCGTGGTTTGCTTTCGCGTAAAACTGTAACAAAAATTTAAAATTCGAGTGTTCTTAAGTATTGTATTTTTATATTTTTATATTTTTGAATGTAGCTATTACTTTGTGGTTATCCATTATAGAAAAATGAAATAATATAACTTTGTATAAACCACTTATTTGATAAGTAAGTATAAGCTTTCCCTGACGAAGGAACGTTTGTTCGGAAACCGGTCGGATTTGCGCATCAAATAAGTGGTTTATACAAAGTTATATTATTTCATTTTTTTTATTGTAATCTATATCTCTATGCAACTAGTATTAAAACCATTTTATCTGGTATTAACTTAGATCAGCAAACATAATAAGCTATTTTTTACGATAAAGTATTTATGAAATGATAGTATTTAAAAAATGATAGTAGGTCGGTGTCAGCCCTTACTAGTACCTAGCGCATTCCACATGTGGCTTTCTGAAACAAGGGTACTATTCTGAAGGCTAACGTGACCCTAGGCGGTCGCTGTCATAGCCGGCCCGCCTTGTTGGGCGTTTCAAATAATATTTGATTATTTATTATGAATGATTTTTTTTTAATATTTCAGTTTTAGGGCACACAATCAATATTTTTTTCTTACAATAAATTAATATAAGCCAAATAAAAAATATTCACCATAATATTTTTACAAAAAACCTGAAATAATTTCCAAATCCCATAGAGTAACGCTGTGTTACAAGACGGTTTGTCGAGGGTATTTTTAGCATGGTATGGGAAAGGTTAAGAAGAAAGCGAGAATGTCAAATTATTAATTTTAAAGTGAGTCGGTTCATAAAAACTAAATCTGCTTGTGAATTAAATGTTTTTGTTTAGATAAAACAAGCGATTTATTTATGGATGGTATGATGTGATATGATGTGGTAGGATGTGGTATGACGTGGTATGATGTGGTATGATGTGATAGGATGTGGTATGATGTGGTAGGATATGGTATGGTGTGGTATGATGTGGTAGGGTGTGGTATGATGTAGTACGATAAGGTATGATGTGGTAGGATGTGGTATGATGTGGTATTATGTGGTATGATGTGATAAGATATGGTATGATGTGGCATGATGTGGTATGGTGTGGTATTATGTGGTATGATGTGGTAAGATATGAAATGATGTGGCATGATGTGGTATGTATGTGAAAAATTAAGTTTGTTAATATGTACATTATTATTTAAGTGCTATAATAAATGTAAATATATTTCGTACAATCAACATGTTTATTTATATACCTCAATTTTTAAGTTAGTTAAGTATAGATTTGTAGATTTTTTAATAATATTAATATTGCAGAAAGAACACAGCAAATTCGTACTACGAGAATTGGCTCTGGTCTGAATTTTATGGCAATTCAAACTAAATCTTCTTTTGGTCAAAGAAATTATTTTTATCAAGCTCCACTCATATTTAATAGCCTTCCAGAACATATAAAGTCGTCTAATTCCTTGTGCACTTTTAAAAAGAACCTTAAATTATTTGTGTTAGTCGAGGATTGCCAATTAATTTTCTCTACTTTGTCCTTTCTAAATTATTAGCTAAATGATTATGTTTAAAATAATTAGCTAAATTAATATTATTTTTGGTTAAACTGTTTTTTTATCACTTCCTCCTGCCAAATTTATAGCATATTATATTATATACATTTATTTATTATTTACAACTTAATGCTTTTTAAAATCAGATCACTAAACTATGGTCACCCTAAAAGTCTACAATATTACATTAATGTCAGAGGCGGCCCTAGGGCGGTGCGAGCGGTGCGACCGCACACGGCGCCGTCGTAAGGGGGGCGCCGAAAACACCCGACCACTGATCGACTATCTATCGATCGTGCGCTTAAATCGTGTGGTCGGTGCGGGGAGCAAGCAGTGTTGCCAACGTAGGCGATTTTTCGCTATTTAGGCTACTCAGGACGAGAATCGGCGACGAAAAAATCTAAAAGGCGACTCATCGCTTATTAGGCTACTTCAGAGACAAGTTATTTAAATCAGCCGAATCGTAATTAATTAAGAAAAAAATACAATAATGCTGTCGCTGAAAGAATTTTCAGCATAATGGGGACAATCAAAACAATCACGGACTTAGCAAACGCATCGCAATTGCTGAAAAACTGCTCGAAATTTGTGAAGCAGTACCGGACTTATTCGTCTGCTCAAATAACATCTAAAGAAATAAATTCCCAGGCTGCGATAGATTCTACGCTTAAGCCAGTCCAATCCCGAAGAAATAAGCGATTATTTGAATATGAAGCTGCAGATGAGACACCAACAAATCCCGAAGAACTGTTTAAAATTAACGTCTTTTACCCTATGATACGAGTAGATACAATTGAAAATGCATTGGTCACTTGGTTTGCACAATTATCTAAATTCAATGATACATAGTCTTTTTTGTATAACATCAAAATAATTCCTGATAAGTCTTCATTAGAAAAAGCCTGTGCAGATTTGCAAATCATTTTAACCGACGGAAAAATTTGATGTCTCTAGTTGCGAATTGGTTGAAGAACTTTTGATCCTAAACCCATAACTAAAATATCTTGCCTCAGCAGAGCAACTAAAAGTTCTTCAACTTATAAAAAAAATGATTTGCAGGATATATTCCCAAATGTATGGACAGCGCTTCGGATTTTGCTGACCATCGCTGTAAATGTCGCCAAAGGAGAACGAAGCTTTAGTAAATTAAAACGTACTTACGTTCGGCAATGTGTCAAGAAAGAGTATCAGATCGTGCAATTTTATCAATTGAGAATGATATTGCCCAAGGGTTAAATATTCTGATTTAATAAAAAAATTCGCAAGGGCAAAAGCAAGAAAAGTTGTGTTCTAGTGCTTTTATTGATTTCGCAGATTTAATTAAATAAATGTTATCAAACATATATTACTTAAACGACTTCAAAAAGGAGGAGTTTCTCAATTCGACTATATTTTTTTAATGTTTGTTACCTCAGAACTTTAGACTGGGTGAACCGATATAGATGATTCTTTTATTATTTGAAAGCTAGTGCTTCTCGTGTGGTTTCATTTCAATTTGGTTCAGTTCTGACGATGGCATCTATGAGAAAACCATACAAGTCTTAAATTTGCATAAAGTATGTGCCGCGACAAATGGACGAATAACTCAACATCACCCCAACCGATTTTGATGATTCTTTTTTTTATTGGAAAGGATGTACTTCAAGGGTAGTTTGATGAGAGTTTGGTTAGGTTCTGATTATGGGATCCATAACAAAGTAACGGAACTAGTCAATTCTTAGGAGCAAATTAACGATACTCGGCCGAATCTTTTATAGGCTATCCGGATCTTTGAGTCACCTACCGTCAGTGGTGTAGAAAGGAGCGGCGAGGGGCAGCATGGAGGTGGATCGCCCCGGGTGCCACCCGAGGGGGGGAGGGTGACACTCGAACTTGGAGTAAAAACTTATGAAAGTGCAAAATTGCCATAAAAAATGTTTTACTCGTTAACACTGACTTTTATTTAGCTCTATGGCTCGGTTGGTCGGGGATTCCCGAAAAAATGTTTTTCCTTATTTTCGTTCTATAATTCGATCGGGGATTTTCTTGAAATATTCCTTGTGTCATTCCAATTTACTTCGTTAATTGTGATTGACGTAAACTCGTGAAGTGAATTGTTATCTATTGATTGACGTGAAAAAGTGAAAAAGTTGTTATTCTGTTAGTGTTTTTAAATGTGTTTTAATTTTGAGGATTAAGAAATTTTTGTTTACACATTTGACTCATAGCTAGTAATGTTTTTTATATTTTAGGAAGTCAAAATTTGCGTTTTGAATTTCTCAAAGTAACCTTTAATGGGGGAGAGGGGGGGGGTGACACCACGTTTTCCTCCCCGGGTGTCACCCATGCTAGCTACGCTACTGCCTACCGTAACTTCGTTATGGTCAAGTAATGTCTGTCTCATACGAGCAGCACGTTTAGTAGGTCTACCCATATTCAGACAAATTAGTTAAAGTACTTCAGATTCACTAAAAATAAAAAAATAAAACAAAAATTTTAACAAAACAAAAAACAACTTTAAAAAATGCAATAAAAAGTTAAACTTAATAATCAACAAACTTTTTCTACTCATTAACATGTAGGTACGATTGTTATTTTTGGAGTCGGTGTCAGCCAAGGTACCCGGCCCGGCATGTTCACTTGACAGCTCCCCTCCCGACGTGGCCTCGCTCTCGCCTCTCGCCTCGTCTAGTCGCGCGTGTGACACAAGCACATCTCACCTATGACTATGTATGTAGTTACAAATCTACCTTGGCTGACACCGACTTCAAAAATAACAATCGTACCTACATATTGATGAGTAGAAAAAGTAAGTTGATTATTAAGTTGTAGAAGAATACGATATTATTATTATACTTTTTATTGCATTTTTTTAAGTCGTTTTTGTTTTGTAAATATTTTTTTTCTGATATTATTTCTCATCTGTCCTACTAGGTACTTCAATTAAAGTTGCATAACTGCATAGAAAGAACTCTATTTTTTGTTAGGAGGGGGGGGGGGGGGCGCCACCAAGAGATTTCGCACCACCTAATAATTTAGCTAGGGCCGCCCCTGATTAATGTACTACCTAGCGCCATCAGTTTAGTAGGTACCCATAATCTCAATCTGTAAGAAATACAACATCTATATAATTACAATATCTGTATAATTTTGTGTTATTTTGTTAATTTGTATAATTTTTAACCTCAACACAGGCTTGTCCTAGTGAGCTGACAAACAAATTGTATTGTAAACATTTTTACCTGCAGTGTAATGAAACAATAAATAAATAGTAATTTGGTAGTTTTTAGAAAATGAAAACCTACTATTATTTTTATTTAGGTAATCTGTTATGTCTTGTATATACACACAATTTATTGATTTGCTCAATTTTATTGCTTACTGCGTAATATTTTATAAAAAAATATATTAAGCTTGTGATAACTAGATAGGGTTTTAAAAATTACTTAATATATATATATATATATATATATATATATATATATATTATCGTGTTTATCTATAATTGGCATCATTGCATAAAAATTGTCAAGGAAGTTGTCTCTTGTGCGACAATTTGTTAAAGATGAGTATTTTAATGTTGCCATATTATATTACATAAAATTAATATAGTGCCGACCACTTTAGCATAAAATTTAAATACCTAGCTACAATCAAACACCGAAAAGATGGTATATACTTTAGTTAGAACTATGTAAAATCAAGTCCTTCCGATAGACGCAGTAATGTCGATCTGATGAAAGGACGCAGAAATGATAGCAGGATGTATATATATATATTATGGTGTTTATCTATAATTGGCATCATTGCATAAAAATTGTCAAGGAGGTTGTCTCTTGTGCGACAATTTGTTAAAGATGAGTATTTTAATGTTGCCATATTATATTACATAAAATTAATATAGTGCCGACCACTTTAGCATAAAATTTAAATACCTAGCTACAATCAAACACCGAAAAGATGGTATATACTTTAGTTAGAACTATGTAAAATCAAGTCCTTCCGATAGACGCAGTAATGTCGATCTGATGAAAGGACGCAGAAATGATAGCGGGATGTATATATATATATTATGGTGTTTATCTATAATTGGCATCATTGCATAAAAATTGTCAAGGAGGTTGTCTCTTGTGCGACAATTTGTTAAAGATGAGTATTTTAAAGTTGCCATATTATATTACATAAAATTAATATAGTGCCGACCACTTTAGCGTCAAATGAAGGTAATGAAGGGAACATTGAAATATAAGTATTATAGTTAATAAATCAAATCGCTGTTTTATTTACCTAACAAGAGCGCCTCTTCTCGCTAGCCCATCATTATGATCTTCTAACAATAATAGAGTAAGGTGCTCTCTCAGTGGTGTGGTAAACGCAGACTGTGTTTAGATCCTCAATAATAATTAATCCTCTGAATTAATTGTACAAGATGTTCGAGTCGGATGTAAGATATCTTCAGTCACCTGGTCACGGCACCATTGAAATAATAATTTAGATTTCCTTGCCCTATTATCAGAGGTTCTTCTTCTTCTTCTTGTGCCCTATCCGTTCAACGGACGTTGGCTATCATGTTGGCTATGCGGACATTGTTTACTGCGGCCCGGAACAGCTCTACAGTGGACTGGCCAAACCATTGTCTCAGGTTTTTCAGTCATGAGGTTCTCCTTCTTCCAGGGCCCTGTCTTCCGGCAATCTTTCCCTGCATTGTGAGATGCAAGATCTCGTACTTCTCTAAATGTCAGAGGTCGGATAACTGCTGTTCCTGGTCACACCACCACATTTGACTCTGCTAAATTAGAGTGCTAGAGTCTTCATTAGGCTGCTTCGAAAAAAAAATCGTCTTTTTTTAACGGAGCACTCTTTTATATGTTTTCAATAGCAAAAAATGTACACAATTTTTTAAATTTTTCAATTAAATATATTTTACTGATCGCTATCCATCAAAGTTTTGAAAATACAATACAGTTTAGGGCGAGGTTACCTTAAGATTACCAAGACTACCTTAAAGGCTTCAGACTAAACATGTCACTGCATGCAACATTAAATAAGTCACAGATAGGTTGAACAAGACCCTCTCCCGACCTCCGCAGTATTGTAACCAGTGGAAGCGTGTTTAAACGTGTTAGTAGCAATTCGTCCTAAAAATTGATATAACCAATCATTTTACAACTTTTTCGGTCACCATACCTTAAAATTTCATCATACAACTAAAGATCAAAATGTGGGGAATGTGATGGTAAATGAAGTGTTTCTATATACCTATGATAGTGAACTTATTTCCTAATTTATTTTGTAATTTTGAAATTATTTCCTAATTTCTTTCCTTTTCCTAGAGAAAAAATATCTAAACAGGAACCACCTACCCTAAACCAGAGAAAAAGGGCGATATTATTTCTAGCTTTAAAAAAAGCTCCAGGTTCAACCGAAATATTTGTTGTTTTTCCACATTAAATTAATATTAAACCTTTATCGCATTATAATAATGTACGGCTTTCGTCAGTAACATCCACACAGGAGGCCCTGAGGAAAATAATTCCCCTAAGGCCCATGTCATCTGAGATGCTGTGTGGAGAGTCTTTACGAGGAGAAGGAGTGAAGAGACCCATGTTGTAGGAAGGAGGAAACGCAGAGGTCGGAAAATCGTTCCACAGCCGAGCAGTTGAATTTAAGAACGAGTCGAAGAAGCGACCCGTTCTCATGTGACAAATGCCGACGGTGCCGAGAGGATCAATGCTAGCTAAATGGCCTCCATGTCAAAAATAACTACTATCTCACTTTTGGGGAAAAAGATTACATGAGCATATCATTCTTGGAAGTGAAAAGCAACATTTGGAGTTATTCATAGACGCTGTCGTGGAACTCCCTTGTTGAATTGTATTCCCCGATAACTGATAACTGGTGTACTCTATCCACTTCAAGATGATCTCCCCATAGTTCTACTGCATGCCACATATTATGCTGCAGTCCACTCTAGCCCAAGTTATCTGGGACACCATTACTAAGAAACAAATATCTGAAATACAAGTCATCCAAAATAGACCCATAAGGAATATATACCATCTACCATGGGGCATGGGATACACAGTCAAAGATATATACTCACTGACACAAATACTTCCCTTTACGATTCTGCCAAAACACAGCATCACCACTGCCATCCTACAAATAATTCAACACTCCTCACACAACAGCCTTTAATTCCGATACACACCAGCACAAAACACAATCACAAAATGAATTACACTTATCATCACCCACACACACGACTAAATTTGAAATTAACTCATTCAATATGTCGCACATACGCAGTACAACACATTATCTAATGATCTAAAAGTTCCAGCATCAAATAAAAAAACATTGGCAAAAGCTCTAAAAGGATATTTTCTCGGCTGCTTTATTAAGGTGTATTTAGGTGTCTATATTTGTAACTCTTGTACATCTTTCTAAATGTAATTATGAAATATTCTTCAACTAACTGCTTAGTCTGTTTTAAAATCTATGTACTTTTCATTGAACTCCCCTATAAATTCATGTTCTTGTGTAAAAATAATTTTCTTTTAATTGTACAATGTTGTCCTTCGAAATTACTTTTATTAAACTCATTGGGAATAATGTATTATAAATATTATGTTATGATTTTGTAATATATTATCAGTTATCACTAATAAAAAATTAGAATAATAAAAAAGGAACTAGTTCCTTGCAGCATCTTCCATTGAAATACCAGTAGAACAAGGATAGCATTCCCATCCGATGCCTGTGCTCTAAAGATTGCAATCCATTTGTTAAGATGGGAGAATCTCGGTGCTCTAACGGATATCGCTCTTCTTTGTCTTTCCATATCCTCATGTTTCATGTCTTTCAGCCTAGAGATTCCGTAATTATTGTAAGATCCTTATTGGATAACAGACGTTATCTTCTGTCAGATTTGTGTGATTTTTACGTCATATATTTTAGTTTAGATCGATTTAAACATGAATTCCTGCAAGTACGCATGATTATTTACTCATTTAATGTACATTGTACATAGAAAACGCAAATAACAGCCATAAAAATGACACAAATCTGACAGGAGATTACGTCCGTTATCCAATAACGATCTCACAATAATTACGGAATCGCTAGGCAGGTCTGTGATGATATACCAGGTGTACCAGGTGCTTTACGCTACGACTAACTTCCATTTTTCCCTCCTGTCTGGCCATACTAAGAGTGTTTGCATGAATTCCTTTTTACTTTATTTGAAAACCATGTTTGATTTGGACACAGACCTTTCTTACTGAGCCAATGGGATTAAGGCACCCCATTTGGGGTATGTTGTGTTACGAACAGGTGGGGAGAGGGAAGGGGGTAATAATTGAAAAAGAAATGTAGTTTTCACATAATGCGTGTTTGTATTTATTGTAAATGACAAATAATATTGCGTATAATCCTAAATTTCAACAATGCCATATCTCAATTGACAAAATATTATGTGGGTAAAATATTTTTTTTTATTTCATAAAATTTTATTGGTTACAGATTTTTTGTTTTTTTTTGGCTACCACACTATGCCCGTGTTGTGGTAGTCATACATTTAATATTTTAAATAGGATTTAAAAATTACTATTTTATTGAAACAGATAATTAAACACACTAAATAAAAATTAAAAAATACATAAAAGTGACAAACAAAGAAGAAAAAAAACATTATTTAACCCATTGGCCACAGAATTAACGAGCTGAAAAATTGGCCTTCACCACCGAATTAATTTTGCACCAAAAATTGAAAACCTGCATTGATGTACTAAATCTATTGTAACTCTTGAACCATATTTTCAAATGAATTAATTTCTTTAAATTTGTTAACCTATTGGATTAAGGTAAAGAAAAGCATTAAAAAAATTAAAATATTAAAATGTGTAAATAAGGATTCAAATATAACCTTCTCTTTTTTCGTAAGTTTTTTTCACATTTTTATTCATGAAGTTACAAAAAACACAATATTCATAAATGGAAAATTAATAATTTTGTTTTGTTTACGTACATGTATACTAATAACTAATAAAATAATTTGGTATGATCGTCCTCAAAGTAATCAGGAACGTGCAGGTCACTGCAAAAAGTATAGAACCACTCGCAATTTTGAAGACATTTAATGGCGGCTGGCTGCTTGCAAAACTTGGAACACAAATATGAGGGAAAAAACATAAGAAACATATTATTGCCAATTGTACGAAATGAATGATTATTTACATACAGATCGTTTGGTATTTAAAATTTTATTCAAAAATGTCACTGTCGTGCTCGTTTACCCTTTTTTTGGCAGACCTACTTTAGCCCGTCAGCGCGCCGGGGTTTGCGGTTAAGTACCTAAGTTGCACACCCGGCAGGCTGCCGGAGTTTGTGACCAATGGGTTAAAGAAAAATAGAAATAAACATGAAAATTCAAATTTTGAAAAACATAAACTTATAATTCAGTGTTAAGAATTCGTGTATTCTATACAAATATATAAATTAAAACATAAATAAATGTTAAGAACTCGTGTATTCTTTGAAGTACGCTCGTCCCCTTTCGAAAATCAATGTTGTACACGTGCTATATAAAGTGATTTAGAATTACTTGACTTTATGTCAGTACTCAGAGCATTATATATTTTAGATTATAACATTGCACAGAAGTACAATACCTAAAGCAGTACGCGGACTGGTCAAAGGATGACTTCCAATGATGATGTTTGTAAGTTTAAAGGTAAAAGTAAAACACTTGGGTATCTACTGAAATATAACTTCAGAATCCTTTGCATTTCCTACTTGAGGCTACTTTCTGTGACAGTATTGATTGGATAAGGAACACAAACAAATTTTTCAGACATACAAAATGTAAACTGGTTGAGTTTTTTTTATTGATACATTAATATTAAAAAAATATTTTTTTTGGTACTTAAGTTGTTTTACTTTAATTTTTTTATTAACTCCAGACTTACAATTTGTGATGTCCTATGCCTGTCTCACTAGGAAAACCTGTGTTGAGAGCAGGCGCTTTAAAACATGAGCAGTTTAAAATAAAAATAAAAACACATATTGTCACCTTAAAGCAATAGTGGGAATTCTTCGAAAAAAACTACAATTGCGATAAGTACGCAGTTCGATGTAAAATTATGAGCTCTACAAGCATTGCTGGGATATTTTGTAAAAAAAAATGCCTGTGTTACAAGTAAAATCTCACTGTTGAAATTTTCGAGCTACACTGAGATATTGAAGTTGTCCCACTGTTGCTTTCAAAAGGTCGTTAAAAAAAGTGTTAAAATACTGAGATAAATTAATTGTCTCACTGTAGCTCTATGGTTTTTATCAAATTTGGCGATCTTGTCATAATTTCTTGTCATAGTTTACTGTCAACTGTCATTCATTTGCTAGTCACTGTTGTAAGTTTATTTGGTTTTTTAATGTTTCATCATGCATTCGGAGGGAAGTTTACTTTGTGAGCTCGCCCTAAACAAAGGTGAACAAGTTGCATCGGGTAAATTTCTTTATTTTATTGCTAAAATGTTATTCATGTTTCTATGTGAATTTCAATACTTGTGTTTCGTGTATAAGGAGTGCCCATTCTCCAATAATGGTCACATGAAAAAATAGTAATTATTGCATTCATTTTAGGCAGATTTGTAGCTTATTTGATAACTTAGTGGCCTTACTAATTTTGATTTAACTTTAAGGTGAAGAAAACAAGAGAATCATCACGAAGATTACAAACACATTTTTGATACTCTGTTGAATGACATACATATAAGAAGTAAAAAACATGAAAGGGTATGAACATATTATAGCTTAAGAGATAATTCATTGGCTTCTATTACTCCAAATACGTGTATACATAATAATATATCATCGTCATTGCTAGTGCAATTAAGTTCAACACATTTTAATACTTTTGATTAAAATTTACTCATATTATTCAATACATTTTATTAATTTTCAGATGATAATTTATTTATTTATTACACGCCCTAATGGGTGTTTACATTCTTTGTTTGTAAGTTAAGTAACACAGTACTTTTAAAAACTAAAACAATAATGAAAATATAATATGAATTAAAATACATTGGGAATAACATGGAGGAAAGAGTCTCCATTGAATCAGACGGGGATTGAGAGTGCGGAGGAACTAACAGAGATTATCGGCTCAATTGATTTTCATTCATCACTACAATGACCCCTATAGGAGTATACAATAGGGTGTGTCAATTATTTCAACTTTTGAATTCAGAAACGCCCGGGGTCTCAAAAGTTGCGCAAAGAATATGAGAATTGTATTTAAATTTATTTTTTTAAAAATGGTTATTAGCCCGCTAAAATGCATTGAAAATCAGAAAATAAACCTAAAACCATTTTTTTTTTTTTATTAAAAAAAATTTCAGTATTTTTACTTGTTAACTTTTGTTTATTATAAAAAAAATGCTTTTAACTGACAAAAATGAAAAAAAGTTCAAGTTTATGAATACAAGTAAGTCAACAAGAATTCTGATTTTATCCAGAAAAGTTTAAAAAAAAATTTTTTTGGGTTCTTTGTACTCCAGTTATGAAATAAAAAATAAGTTTGATACAAAATATAAAATATGAACCTTTTGTTTTATTTTTTTTCCAAAACACAAAATCTATTTTTTTTTCAAAACTTCCGGCCATTTTAGCGGGCTAATAGTGAACAATAATTTCATTTATTTTTACGTTTTCGAATAGCTACAGAAAATACGAAACTTTTGAGATCCCGGGCGTTTAAATATAAGGTCTTTTTTTTCCTCACTATGGAGAGCGACACAAGCTAGTATACACCTATGGGATCCAGGTATGAGTATTGTTTTTCCGATTGCACAACCTTCATACCAAAACATTTATTTTTATTTATTTATTTATCTCTATAAGGTATGTTTACATTATTCGATGCCTGTCTCACTAGGGTATACCTGTGTTGAAACATAAGTAGGTACTGTCGAAAACATAAATATATCTTTTAGTATCCATAGGCATTAGATAAAGGTGAACATTATAACCAAGCAAGGGTCAGTTAGATTTTTGTTTATACATTACAAATGATAATATATGCAAGGTTATAAAATGATTCAGATTTTATTCTCCTACTCCATAAGTTGAGCTCTAGGAGCTCGTGTTTATGGGTGGAGTATTTACATGCATAAAAATAATAATAATGTTCATTGTGCAAACCATTATCAAAGAACTTAAATTGTGAACCTAAGGACAATAGCGATACATTTTTTTTTAATATTAAATATTGCAGTTTAAGTATAATTGCCGCATAATATTGAGGAGCCAAATTGATGAGATGAAGTTTTTGTTATTTCCAGGTTAAATCTGAAGCGGTGATGGTGATGGGCGATTAGGACTGCAGTGATAATAATGTGTCACCAGAATGTTACGATGTTCTTTTCTTTTCATACAAATAATTAATATTTATGTTTAATTTCTAAATGTTAATACATTTTGACCTTTTCTGAAACGGGTGTGAATGGTATTGATTAGATTGTCACTAATTGTCACTGAAGAGGAAGTTGATTGTTCCGTTGCGGACCTTGATAATGATCCTGAATACCAAAATAACAATCAAGGCTCTTCTAGTGATACCAACACGGATAGTTGGATAGCGACAACACGCACACACAACACATTGTTGAGCAAACCAAACCTTTGAGATTGACAAACCCATGAAAGAGAAACGTAAAGAATCTGAAGGTGAATAAGGTAAAATGGTCGGGAGCAAGGGCAACTGGTCGTACAGTGTGTTCCTGTGCCGCGCCGGCAAAGTATAACGGTTAAATTTACCTTATTTACTTACTGAAGACTATAAAATCTCTAAATCTCATTTAAAAATATCAGTTATCAATATAATGCTACGAATATTATCAGAAAGAAAGCTTCTAATCTCAAGTATATATAGCGTGGCCGCGAGGCGCCCTCGTATCGGCCATGTGCATGCGTTTGCAAGCGGACCAAATCATGTTTTTGTATGTGTTATTTGAAACATTGAAAGTGCGTCGATCTCGCTATTTTTACCAGAATTCGTGTGCCACCCACAACCGACATAATCCGTTTATGTTCAAAAGTACTCAGGAGGGGACCTAAATTCCAAACTCAGGTATTGGAATAACTTCAGAGCCAATAAAAACGGAAATATCCTATTGGCGACGTCCTACTTCGGTCACCCACCTACATGCACCTGTTGCACTCCTTGCGACGTCCTACTCCCGGATTCCACAACCACTGACGGCTCCTCAAATCCACAACCACTTGCTCCTGACTCACTGCTACCGCCAACCGACCCAAGACCTCACGACAATGAATTTCATTGAAGAACTAACTAAACTGGACCTGCCTATTGCAATCGTTCAACAATACTTAAAATCAATTGAAGGCACCAAAATCACCGCCAAGCGCAGAAAGTAACTTTCTACCCCGACGGACCACTTCACGGCAACCTGCAGCAAATGGAGAGAGGACGGCCCGGCTACCTGCACAAACTGCGGCGGCCCACAACTGCCGCCTGCAACAGTCGCTTTTGGAGACGTCAGCTTTTTCGCCCCCGAACCGCTCTGTCTGGCTTGTGTTTACCTACAGACCACAAGACCATCCCCAGCATACTAAAGAGGAAGTACCGGACACCTGCCATTTGGATTTGTTTCCCACGCGGCTCATTCGCTCCCGCCCGCCAATACCGGACCAAGACTGGGACCATCAAGGTCCCCGCCCCCCAGCCAGAACAGCCACTGAACCCGGACCCAGCCGCCCCCCAGTAGGCTACGTACCTACCAGCTTCGGGCTACGTACCGCCCCCAGACCCCAGCAGCCCCCCCAGGACATGGAGACGACCCGACAAGAGGAAGGTTGGACGAGGCCGTCCAACACCATCAAACGGCCCCTGTCCCTGCAAGAACCGCTTTGGTGAACTTAAAGAGGTAATCGAAGGCGGCGACCTGCCGCATGCAAAACTCGCCAACCATTCTAATCATGCCTCTTCTTCTTCCGCAGGTACCAGCGGCCAAGCAAACGACTTCATGAACAGGAAGAAATTCCTACCCTTCAGGAACATGCTTTCGAATTAACAACCAAATTTTACAAAACACTGAATCAGCTGACAACAAAAAAACAACAAAACAGCTGACTTGAATTTCAAATATAAGCATCGCATGCCGATTTCCATGAGAACAGTTGTACCCTTTTTACATAAAGCCCCCATCAACAAGTGGCGCTAACATTCCTTACAAACAGGTGGTCCGACATTCCAGCAAGCCAGGGGCGGCTGGTAAAAACCACCCAAAATGGAATCAGCCCAGGGGCGCAGAGTAAATCCGCCAAAGTAGAATTCGAAAAATGCACTCCATGTTATATGTTTTTTATGCCCACAGGTAGATACCACAGACACAAACAAGCAACGAGATATTTGCATTCAGTAAATTAAATGGTAAAATTGAGTAAAAAGTTCAGAACTTAATGTTTTCTTTGAATTTGTATGAGGTTTTTTATCCAGTTAAGAATTTTTCCTCATAAAGCACAATAATGTAACATAAACTCAGTCAATTAAATACAACCATCAGATGGTAATAGTAATAAGGTCAAATGAGCCACAGTACTATAGTCGAACAAATACCACGTGCACTCCCAAAATTTCGAACGTACAGTAAAAATTCCGAAAAACCCAAACTCGAAAGACACTCCACCATATTATTATCAATATATACATTTTTCATTTCTTATTATTTATTGGACCCTCGAAAATTTCGATTTTAGGAAAAACATTAAACAGGATTCTAAAAACAACATTTAAGACGATACTTAATTTTTTTTTTACGCTGCGAAACAAAATATATAAATTTCAATGGCGGTTATTCCCGTGAATTAAGCGACTAATAATAATAATAATAATAATAAAATATTTAAAATGTTTATTCCAGGATGTGGGGAGGATAGTGCAATCCCACACGTCCCATAAAGTTGTACATATTTACACAACAGATAAAGTAAAAAAAAGTAAATAGAACAAACAAATATAAAAGACATAAGCGATAATAGAAATAAAATAAATAATCAATTATAATGTAGGACGTGGTCTAAATCCTTTGGAAATTCCATTATTATTTATATCATGGTACTATAAAAGCAAACAATTGATGATTCTACATTTAGTTATAAGTAGTGTATTGACTTCATAAGATCAAAAACCAGTCAATTACTAGGTATATTTTCGATATTCTACTTTATTAATGTCAATTTGACTCCGTTTATTTAATCGGAATGATTGTAATTACATATTGTGTGATCTAATGTAAGTGCTTTTAGTAGATAATACATATTTAAAATGATGGATGTAAATCATCGATACGAATTGCAGGCAGATGAAAAAACGATACTTTATAATGTTATCAAGTTTTTCCAAAAAATCCCTAACAACCCACAATACATCAAAACTTTGAACTTCAAGCAAGTACATTTATTAGCAGCAGAGGCTTGAGGCCTCAACCTGTCGAACATTCGAAGAGTGTCGTCGGAAGCTTCTCATTTTCCGTATGCAGAAGAAGTAAAAATGTTCCATCAGTAAAAACTACAAAAAACCTATAACGGTAAAGGGATTGGATGATTTTGAAAAGGAAGTTGTGCGTCGTAGTGTGATGGATTTTTATGACAATGGCCAATATCCCACTCTTGCAAATCTCAACAAAGTTCTGGCGGATAAAATATTTTTTTCTGGATCTCATGAGTCATTGCGATGTACTTTGCAAGATATTGGTTTCCAATTCAAAATACACAAAGACGGAAGAAAGTATTTAATGGGAAGATTAGACATTGCTACAGCTCATGCAGACTTTTTGAGAAAAATTCTAAAGTCTTCAAAAATTGGTTTGAAAATCAGTTTGTGACATTCCTTGAAGAACCCTCTGTAATTGTAATGGATAACGCAACTTACAATTAGATAAAGCACTAACTATCGCATCCAAAAAATGCGAAATTGTGGAGTGGCTCCAAAGGAAGAATTTCAGTTTTAATACTCAATTATTGAAATTAGTAAAGAAATTTAAGTTAGGTGAAAAACTATATGAAATCGATAACCTGGCTCAACAATATGGTCATGAAGTAGTACGTCTACCATTGCGTCTACCCCCATACCACTGTCAGTAGATGGTCAGTAGTCAGTAAAATCCTATAGTGTGGGCTGAAGTGAAATGAGAAATTGCAAAAAATAACAATTCTTTCAAAATCTCGGAAGTCGAAAGCCTTGTGCATGCTGCTATAGATATGGTTTCTCTTGAGGATTGAAAAAATTGTGTAATTCATGAAGAACGACTCCAAAATGAGAATTTCATTAAAGAAGGCATAATATATATGTATGTGACAATTACCCAGATTCTTTTATAAGTAATTGATTTTGAGGATAGTGATACGGACAGTGATGTTATGTGAGTAATATTATATGTTTGATATATATTTTGTGTGTTTAACCTAGAAGCAATCAACTAAGCGTGTTTTTCCTATGTGTTGAAATATTTAGTTATAGGTGTTGTAACCGACGTGTTACGCACCCTCGTTTTATTTTTATAAACTTTATCATTTTTTATTATTATGCCTTTTATGATGTACAATGCCCCGGTGCAACAAATAAAGCTTGCGTGCCAGGTTGCCACCGGGAGCCATTCTAAATTCTTATTATTTAAACAACAAGGAAGAGCAAACTACTTTTCCCGGAAGGGCAAACTGCCTTGCCACTAACAGGCTCCAGGCCGGCTTCGCTGCCGGGGGAAACAAGAGTCTGCTCCGCCTCCAAGGCGAGCAGGCTGCCTTGCCTCCTTTTACTATTTAGCCTCACAGGAGGCCGACAATATTCCGCCTCGCAGAAGGCCAACCTTAAAATGTATACTTATTCAAATAATTCAACTTACACACCCCACAGGACAATGAAATAAACACATTTCATTGCAGAGTCCTGCCGGGCATTCAGGGAAATAGAGCTTAAGCCTCTGACCCTTAAACTAACAATGCTATATGCGCTTTTGTCCAAAAAAGGACTTGGAAGAATTTCTTGCTAGAATCCGTTTTATCCCATTTCAAAATTCCAGGGACCTCGTAAGACGATGAAACAAACAGGTTTCAGTAGCTAGTCTTGCGAGGAACCTAACCTAAGGGAAAAACACTAGATTCTTGATTTAACTTCCCACAATTAGCCAAACATTAAATACCTACCACCAAACTAAAAACTTATCTTAAATTCTATATAAACTCACCGAAACAAAAATCTACAGATAACCCATACCTAAATAACTATGTTAGACTTAAGATACTTACTTGTAAATACCCATTGTAACCTGTAAAAATATTTTAAAAAAGCAATTTTAAGCGACCAGTTATGAAGAAATGGTCGGCAAAATGGGTGGCCCGCAGAAAGCCTGCCTTTTTATACTTACGGGCGAGGTCACATCTCCCACCCCAAATTTGTACCACGTGATCACTTTTTAGCCCAAATTGGGGTATAAAAGGAACTACTTTTTTGTAAATAAATCAGTTCATCTCTACTTGACAACTCATTTTATTATTCTTCGGAGTTTTTTCTACAACAAGCTGCCTCCCCCGCCGACCTCTGCCTGTCTTCAGGCCTGGTGCCAACACCCTTCAAGAAAAGCCGGCCCTACTTTGGCAACCGCCAGGCGCCAGGATCAGGCAGAGGATCAGGCACATCCAGTGTCCTTCACGCATCAGGCACTGGGTGCACGGGAGGTCAGTTTTTATTATTTTTTATCATCTTCATCATCCTGAACGTGCACTGAAAACCCGATACTTTTTTACAGTCTTGTGAAGATGCCGATACGTCTGTTACAGGTGTTTACAATTAATTAATCAATTATTTATTTTTTGTATCAATCTTGTGTTTGTTATTCTGTTAATTTATTTGTCATTTTATTTATGTAGTGTCAAATGTGCTATATATAGCACTTGAACTAATACCACGACATAACATGGAATAAATTTCGTGTCAATTAAATAAATATGTAAAATATTTTTAATTACAAATCAAAATTAACCGATGTAACATATATATTGTATTGTAAAAAGTATGTTGTTTTATGTGGATGTGCATATTTACGTATTTTTGTCTTTAAAAAAATAAATATGTAAAATCCCAGCCGGAGTATAAATATATATTATATATTTTAGATATATATTATTTATATGTCTCATAAATTGGTTACCGCTTTACTAATTAGCATCAGATAAAACCTGTCGAATTTTCTTTATTCTGAAATATTATGTATGTAATATGAGTTACCGGACACCTTGTAGGGAATTTTAAACACCTACGCATTTTTAGTCAATCCTTAAATTCATACTTGGAAGTCATTTGAATTCAGTTCCGAAGATAATAAAAACATTTTGTTTAATAAAATTAATTTTAAGTGGTGAACCTTCTTGTGTTTCTTTACCGGTACATTTTATTACTGACTATGGACTTTGACCGCTCATTTAGTTTTTGTTTGACTATAGTCAGCTAGAAACATGAAGAGTATTGTTATAAGCCCTAGCTAGTTAGAGGATTACGAAAGAATCCATAAAATCAAAAAAAAAAAAAAAATCAAAATAAATCAGAGAGAGCTCAGACTGAGACACGAGAGAACGGCTCAGAGAACGGCACAGAGACTTGAGATAGTCGATGTGCGAGGCAACCACGGGGATTAACCTGATTTTCTGGCGGCTTGGTGATCTTTGGTGACCCTGGCCTCGAGATAATCAGACAAAATCAAAAGGAAGCGCTGAATGGTGGTTGGCTGAGGCTTTCTGGTGCTCTAGGGCGCTCGTCAGTCGCCCCTCATTCGGTTCGGCCAATGAAACCTCAACAACTGCCTTTAATAAAGCAAAAATCGTAAGCACCTACAAATTACAACTGCCATTCTCAAGGCAATCTTAAGCATTAATTCTAATTCAATAACCATCACCCACGCTATGACCACATCATCAGACAAAGCCAGGAGCCCTCTCGAGCTCCTGAGCTTCAAAATTCCGGTCGGAGCGATATCGACCATGATCAACCCGAGGTCCGGAACCGTTGAGTTTCTCTTCGAGAACCCGGTCGTTGATGCCGCTGTTGCCAAGGGCCGGTTTGTGCTCGTGAACCCAGTCAGGAAAACTGCCCCCAAAACCGCTTCCATTCCCATCCCGGGGACCAGCGCTACTCCAATGGAGGCAGAATGGCAGAGTGCCAACTGCAAAGCGCTGCCACTCCCCATCCAATCAACATCCAATCCCTACCTGACTCGACAGAACAGGTACAATGTCATCCCAGAGGTCGGAGACGGCGAAGTCTCCACGTACACTGTCCCACCACCGAAGAAACACCCGACTAACGTGTCCACACACCATCAGCAGGACACAGCTTATACAGCAGGCAGAAAGAGCAAACGAGTGCCGCCTGTAATCATGATGATTGGCAACATGACGCACGGCGAAATAACAGCCAAAATCAAAAAACATATCGGAAACGCGACATTCAATTTCCGCTATAACAAAGGCCGCACCATCAGCGTCCTCGTGAGCTCTGTCGAAGCTCATAGTCAACTGACCCTCGCACTATGACAGGAAGCGAAGTCCTTCCATACATACAGCACAAAGGCAGAGAATGTCAAGAAGACCGTCATCAGAGGTCTACCTAAACTAACAGATGAGATCAGTAATTATCTGAGGGACCAGGGCTTCCCGGCAAAAGTCATTATAGAGATGACCATTTCCGGGTCAGAATACCCGCTATATCTGGCCCACTTCGGCCAAGAAACCAACATGGGGCAGCTGCGAGAGGCTGCAAGATTTTTCTGCTTCTGTAGAATATCCATGCGGAAGTACCGAAGCGGTCATCTGCAGCATGGCACCAAGTGCCACAGATGCCAGAAGTTTGGTCATGGCTCAAGAAATTGTGCCCACCCTGCCCGCTGCGTGAAATGCGAAGGAATACACGCAACCGGTGACTGCACTAAGGTCACACCAAAGGTGCCGGTCGCCTGCTGTAACTGTGGAGGCGCTCATCCCGCTAACTTCAGCGGATGCCCGAAGAGGGTAGAATATGTAGCAGCACTACAGCAAGGAGCTAGAGAGAGCGCCAATCGGAGGGCCACAGGGCCGCACTAGGGGACAACCGAAACGCGCCAGCCCTTAACATCGGGCAACGTAGGCGGCCAAATGAGCTATTCCGAAGCAGCGGGTAGCAACACCAGGGCTGCGCAAACACAAGAAGAGCGCCGCAGGGCTGCCCAAAATGAAGAGCCCAACAACCAAAGGCCTCAATCAAAAACTTCCAAAAAAAGAAGAAAAAGAAAAGAAAAAGATTCTGCCGCCTGTGACAGTCTTTTTTGAGGCGCCACCAACTGCCTTTATCAAGACACGAAGAAGAAGGACGACCTGGCACCACCGAGACCCGAAGACGACAAGACCACCCCCGCCATTCTCAAGAGGAAGAACCGGACGCCTGCCGTGCGGATGATTCCCGCGCGGCTCTTTTCTGCCGAGGACTCCGTCCGCCAATACCGGACTAATACTGAGACCATCGAGGTCCCCGCCTCCCAGACATCACAGGACCGCCCCACTGACCCGAGGACGAAGCCGACAACCATCCCCCTACCGCCCCCTAAGATGCCCGAGACCGTCCCCGTAGCCGGGCCCAGCCGCCCCCCAGACCCCAGCAGTCCCCCCAGGACATGGAGATGACCAGACAAGAAGAAGGTTGGACGAGGCCGTCCAACACCATCAAACGGCCCCTGTCCCCGCAGGAACCCAGGACGGTTGTTGTCGGCAACCGCTATGGCGAACTCAAAGAGGTGATCGAAGGCGGCGGCGCGCCGTATGCAAAACGCACCAACAATACTAACCATGCCTCTTCTTCTTTCGCAGGTACCAGCGGCCAAGCAGCGGCAAGGAAAGATCGAGTCCCCCCGGTTGTGATGACCCTGAGGACTCTCACTCATGGGCAGGTCAACTCTGCAGTAAAAGGACACATGGGCCATCTAAACTTCACCATCCAGTACAACCGGGGTGGCCAACATCCTCGTGTGGAGCATGGCGGACCACCGTGCCCTCACCAACGGGATGCGAGCGGAGGCGCGCGGCTTCCACACCTACAAGGCAGAGGCGGATAAACTAAAAAAAAGGCGGTCATCAAGGGCCTGCCAAATATTGAAACAGAGGAGATTGCGGCGAACCTGACGGAACAAGGTTTCCCCCCGGCGAATGTCATCAGGATGACAACGACCGCAGCTGAATACCCGATTTACCTGGCCACCTTCAATAAGGAAGTTAATATGGGCCAACTGAGGGCGGTAGTAAAATACCGCTGCCACTGCAGGATCCGCCTGCAGAAGCACTGCAGCAACCACCCACAGCACGGGACACAGTGCTACCGCTGCCCGAACTTCGGGCACGGGTCCTGAAACTGCTCATACACCACAAGGTGTGTCCAGCAGCACCAGCGACAGCCCCGGCGAGAGGCACCAGGAACCGGCAGGACACATCCTCATGCGCATCAGACGACGAGGAATGATGGACGCACCTGGGCCAACGTAGCCGATGGAACCTCGAGCCCCCAGCAACATGAGGAGCAGCACGAGGAGCAGCACGAAGAGCAGCCCCGCTCGCAGTCCCGTTCGAAGCCCCGCACGCAGCAGCCCGCAGGAGAAGCAGCCGCCGAAGATGACAACGCCGCGCTGATGATGGATCCTACTGAAACATCTACCTCAGAAAGTCATCATCTTTATCTGGACAATACAGCTGCCCTGGCATCCAAGGAATCTTCACTACTAGTAAAAATATAATTACTTCTTCTAACGCAGCAAACTTATTTTGTGGCACCATTTTGATTTAAATTAATAAATTACTTTGTTTTTACCACTTTTATTGTTTACAAAACAAATATGTTTCGTGAGCAATGCTCACTTCTTCAGGGTTTTTTATTGATACTAATTATAAATAATAGACGTAGACAATGGTGTCAATTGAAAATAAAAAAAATATATATATATATAATTCTCCGTGGACACTCGAAAAAAATTACCAAAACGCCTTTTGCATCTAATCCTAGAAAACACTTCCTTGCAAATAGAGTGGTGGATGCTTGGAACAAACTCCCACAACATGTCATCCATGCAACTAACATAAACCAATTCAAAGCTCTATTGGATACATATTTGGAGAGAAAAAAGGACTAACTTAGTTAAAAATTTAAATTTACTGTCAAACTATTGTGAAATTAGATATGAGCGCATCAGCAGAATGCTGCCCCTGCCTGCTCATTATACAATAATAATCTTCATCACAAAGCTGTTCAATGCCTGCCTGCCTCATCACTGGTCACTTTCCTCAGATATGGAAAACGGCGACTGTGCTGCCCTTTTCGAAGCCAAGAAGCAGCCGACAAACTATCGGCAGATTAGCCTACTCTCCACGCTGAAGAAGGTATTTGAACAGGTGATTCTCAACAGGCTTTTTCCACACCACGAAGACACTTTGCCAGATGAACAATTTGGATTCAGGAAAAGGCATTCCCCACCCATCGACGGCCGCGGCGCGCGCGGGGTCCTTAGGACCATCTCAGGACTATTGACTACGACAAATGATTAATTCCTTGCGTGATATGGACGCACGGACAACTCGGCTGAATCGTGGCCGCGTTTAGATCTACGGGTTTTTAGAATGGCGGCCGGCGGTAGCGGTACGAGTTGTTCTCAATACCGTCGACCACTTAGCGGCGCGCCGCCCTTATATTTAAATACCTATGAAAAATTATAACATTTAAATCGTTTACGGAACACGAACATCATTGAAATAATTTAACAGCAAAATAAATGGAAATTAAAAATTTATGGGGCCGTTAAAAATTGTACGATACAAGGCCAAAGGTAAGAAATGAAGAATCAATTTCTTTTGAAATTGAGAATCAGGTCGAGTGTGTCACAAGATTGAATTTATCAATTTAATTCGGTCATTCAATTTTGCCCACGTCTACAACACGTGTGCTACAAGGAAGTCTACAGGGACCTTACCTCTTCAACATCTTCACGCACAACATCCCCCATGACGAGAGATGCAACCTATCCATCTATGCAGACGAAGTCAAACTTTATGTTTCCTCGCTAAAAGCAGACATGGCGGTCATGTACCTACAGAGGGCGCTTGACGCTCTCGTTAAGTTCCACAGAAAATGGCGACTCAAACTGAATGAGGCGAAGACCGATGTCATAATGTACTCGAGGAAAAGTAAAAGAAGAACACCAGACGTCAACATCGAAATGGGAGGACACGTCCTAGAATGGAAAGATGAAGTCGTCTACCTGGGCCTGACAATGGACTCACGTCTCAACTAGAAATCTCACGTAGCCAAGATGCACGCGAAAGCCAGAAAGGCAGTCGGCGCGATGAAGCCAATCTTCAACAGAAGAAGTCCGCTACTTCCCAGAACCAAACTCCTGATCTACTACTCGCTCATTCGGCCGGTACTGACCTATGCTATTCCCGTGTGGGGTAGCATTTCCTACACTGACCATACAAAACTACAGACCTTACAAAATCTCTGCATTAAAATCACATACAACACACGACTCCGAACAAACTTGAAAAAACTACATGCAAGAGAAGAAATACCGACCTTATTTGAACACACACAGCCTGACAGACCGATTTTACAAGTCATTGCAACACAGTAAAAATAAATCATCAAAGAAATCGGTCAATACAATGCACCTAGCGATCTTCCTTTCAAACAAACACAGACTACCCAAACATATCCTGATGGACCTAAATCACATTGGACACATCCCTGAATCAGACGCGGAAGACTGAGCGAGCAGTAGGCATTCCTAACCACCAGACCCCTCCACACAACTTATCATCCTAGTATAAAATGAAGTCGCTCAAAATGTATGTGCGCGTTAATCTTTTAAACTACGCAACGGTTTTCATACGGTTTTCACCAATAGAGTAATTGGAGAGGAATGTTTGTATGTATAATACATGTAAATTATATTAGAGAAAAGCCGAGAAATTCAAAGAAAACATATTTTTGTGCGATTTAAAACGGCTGGCGGGCAGTACTATAGTCACTTTTGAAATTCGTTCTACGGAAGAAATTGAAAAATAGATGTCCTAGAGTAAGTAGGTATTTGATTTTCCCTTTTCAAATATCCAGTGTTGCATTGCAAGCATTGTATAATTAGTGGCGATCGCTAAATATATTATTAAATAAATAAAAAATAATAATATTATAGTTAATTCAAGAGGAAGGTTTATATCTATAATACATGCTTATTATAGTAGAGAAAAGCCGAGAAATTCAAATATTCAATTCAGGCAGCGGGCAGCGAGCAGCAGGCAGCTGGCAAGCGGTTGGTGAGGATTTTATAAAGGTTGGGTAAAGGCGTTGTGTTTCGTTAGCCACGTGTGGCCGGGTCTGCTAGTAAATTTATATAATAATTATTATTTTATTTATGTTTATGTAAGTTTATCCTAAAAATTCCCATAAAGTATGTATCTCGCATAAAAACAGACACCCACACCCATCACCACAAAATGCAGGATTTCACCTACTGAAATCACTGAAGGCCGCACAGTTTCACGTTGACTGTCGGCCGACTTTTCCCGGATGAGATTTTTCATGGTTTCCTCATTCCTAAAAGGCAAATGCGGAAGAGCTCCAAATAAAAGGCCATGACCGACTCCTTCCCACTCCTAACATAACACAAACACACGTATGTATATATTTCCCCTTGCTTGATGCCAGTTGCTTTGTTGAGCTATGCAAAACATGCAATTTTCATAGGGTTTTTACATAACAATTTTTCCCTACCGAAAAAACGACCTCTAAGCCTCTAACAGCCAGGTACCATTTTAAATACCCACATGCGGTAATAATTGCAAGGCGCATATGACGCCGTTCTATTTGTATAAGGAACATTAACTTTAAATTCAATAAATTTTAAATGATTCATCTCTTCAAGAAATATAAGAATCTAGTAAATGGAAAAAAAAACCAAAACAAACGTCCGTGATCCTGCATGATATCCTGTTTGCACTCCTTGCGACGCTCCGTACTCCTGCATGTACCTAATTCGCATTCCTTGCGAAGTACCAGCATCACCCCGCAGACCAACCCACAGCGACCACCTCCTCCACCCAGTAAGTCTTTTCTTGTACTTGGCATACAGTTTCCCCAACAAGAAACGTCCTCTCTGTCCAGCTCGATGCTACCCCCTCCCCCCTCATACCACCCCTACCTCCACCTGACCTGCCACTCCCCCCCAAAGCTCCCCTATTCCCCCCCTAAGCTCCCCTATTCCCCCCCCCCCCCAAAGCTCCACTATTCCCCCCCCCCCCCCGAGCTCCACCATCCCCCTCTCCAGCCCCCAAGTAGTGGTATCCACAAAGAGGATCCCCCCAGTCGTGCTCCACTCCAAAGCCAGCTGGGCTTCCCTAGAAAAGTCCCTTGTCGAGAGGGGCATCGATTTCTTTGCTAAAAACCAAGCAAAGAACATCGCAATACATCCCAAAACCCCCGCGACTATCTCCGTATCACCAAACTCCTCCTGGAGAAAAAAAATGACCACCACTCCTTCAAGCTGCCTGAGGACAAACCCCTCAGGGTGTCCCTGAGGAGATTACCAGCCAGGAAATAAGCAATGTCCTCGGCCTCACATACCCAGTCCTGTCAGTCCATCGCATGCGTACGGAGCCCACTCACCGCGAAATTCCCCTCATGTTAGTAAATCTTACAAAAAATGACATGGCAAAGAAAATCTTCACGGAGCTGACATCGATCCTCCACTTAAAAATAACCGTCGAACATCAGCGTAGACGTCTTTCGGTAGGCCAATGCCACTGCTGCCAGTCGCACGGCCACTCATCCTCGTGCTGCAGCGCCACCCCCCGCTGCGTTAAGTGTGGTGAGAACCACCCCACCACCTCCTGCACCAAAACCCCTGACACTCCAGTCAAATGTGCGCTGTGTTCAAGTCCTCACCCTGCCAACTTCAAACGCTGCCCCGAACACCCCACCCCCTGCTTCCTCAATTTCTCCAACCGTTTCCGCTTCGTCTCTCAACAGCCTCAATACATACAGCCTGTCCAGAGACCAAATTCCTGGTCGCACCTCAACTTCACAAACTTCAACGCCACAAACCCCCAATCACAACAGTACCGTCTAGATCGCCCCCCCATCCCACAACACACCGAGCCCCAACCACAAACAACACCCGCCTCCCAACTCCCCCCTCCGCCCCCCCACCAAAACTCCAAAACCCCCCTAAAAAACTCCAGTAAGATACAAAGTCAGCGCCACTCTGCTGAATTATTTTTCTAAAAGCACAGAAAAGAAGTGATTGTAAATATTTAAATTTTTGATTTTTATCTATTGTTAACACCCATTTATATATATATATGTGACCTGTAATGGGACGGAACTAGCAGCCTAGCCGAAATAGAAGAAGATGAAGGGTTTCCGGTTGCGATGGAGAAGAGTTCCGGTTTATGGAGAGAGAGGAAAACAGAGCTGAACCCTGAACCGCTAGTTATGTCAAATTGTGTGGAAATCATCAATAAACCGTGATATACAGATTACAGACTAATATTTGACATTTTCCTGCACACCGAGTTGTTTAATGTTACACTATTAAAAAATGATTCCTATCATTATTGTAAGTTGAAAGTAATCTGCAAAACATTGGCACTTATTTCCACTGTATTTTATATTGCTATTTTTCAATCCCGGTCATTAGTACCAATAATATTGATGTTCATAATATTGCTTTAAATTCATCATCACGCATCATTCAGTCATCCTGAAATGCCATTTGACAGTGCTAATACACTACTGTTAAATACATCCGTACAAGTATGTAAGTATACAAGATTTAATAATAGTATTTGACTGAGCGTAGCCAAGTCCTGTTTTAACTCGAGCGCTTTGCATTTCATCCATCTATCTATAAATGTGTTTGTTTGTTTCGTGTCCAGTCAATCCTGTCAAGATGGTAGCCAAATTGTAAAGTACTTTTTTACTCCGCCAGAGTTCTTGTGAGTGTTACGAGTTGTCAAATTGGAATAATCAGCATTACAAGGTCTACTGTTCACAGAACTTCTAGTTATAGCAATAACAGTATCACCACAAACTTCCATTTCCTGTTCAAATAGATGAATTCGCCACCTGATTCTCCTAAATGTAGCCAAATGCTTTTTATTGACAATTTGAAAATGCATAAATTACAATGCAAAACAAATACAACTTCCCTGATGTCTCACATTTAGTTTTTGAATTCCTCAAAGGGTTCCATAACTTAGGTGTACCCTGGCATAACTTACTTTAGATCACTTCGGAAGCTCGTAGAGTTTATTTGGAAACAAGTATTTGAATTGCGTAACCTTTTGGTACTATTTTATTGAAATATTTATTAGAAAAAATCCTTATTGATTATTATTTTGATTAATTTAATTAAAATAAAAAGTAAGTTTTTAAAAGTAAGTGTGTTATTTCTGCATTGAAATGGTTTCGGGAAACAAGTTAATTAATACACGGTGTCCGGAAACTCGTAGTACAAGCAGGAAACTGGTAAATCTACATCACATTCGGAGTCGATTTGTGATATAACTTTTTTGATTTGAGCTTTCGTTTTCGAGTAAATCGGGTTAGAAGTTGGAATTTTTTTGGTTAAATTTGAAAAAAGTTTTCACTAGGGGTTTGATTTCAGCTGTGTAATGTCTTGTAAAATGCATAGAAGGGTAAACCGGGCTCAAATTTTTTTAACCCTTTGGTTGCCGAAAAAATGGAAAAATAGAAAAAAAAATAATAGTAAAATCGAAATGCTCAGATCGAAAAAAAAGGGTTTTTTGGGTTCTCTACGTGATGTAGATTCACCAGTTTCTCGCTTGTACTACGAGTTTCCGGACATGTTGTATATCCAATTCTAACTTGTAGCAGTTCCTAACGCTACGATGGCAATATTTAATTTACCGCGGAAATACAATGGGTGCGGGCCACACTAACGCTTGCAGCGTCACCGGCAGGCGAGGAGAGGGAGAAAAGAATTCTTCGGAGTCAGTCTAGGAGCGAGCTGCGACATGAATCTCCCAACAATCAAGAATTCCAACATTGGCCGACGATTTGCGTACGCGAGATGGCGAGCGATAACCACGTAATATAACATCTTAGATTATTTTATTCTATCATGGTTTACTCTTAAATTTAATAACACTATCCTTTCTCATTGGGATATAAAATTGCAATGAGATGGCGTCCACACTTCTCTTAAATACCGTTTAGATCTTTTAGAATATATCACGTGGAGCCTCAGGCGACCTTGAGATATTTTTTATGAATACCTTTTAATATTTAGAGTCTCATGCTTATTGCTAATTTTGCATTATTAATGTACTTGTAACTTTTGTAATAAATGGATATGATGTTTTATCTGAGCTAGCCACATCTTTATTCATGTATTATTTTACAGGTTACACATTACACTCGCATAATTAACATCCTCTGAGTAACACTTTGGCTACCCATGAGTAATTTACCCCTTTCATAATTATATAATTTCTTTTACGTTACAAACACTCAACAGATACTTTCTTACTTTTTTTTATATTAGCTCCACACAGGAGGTCCAGAGGAAAATAATTTCCCTTCAGGGCCTATGTCATCTTTGGGGATGCTGTGTGGAAGGTCTTTTTAGGAAAGGAAGGAGAGGAAGTTCGGGGAAAGAAAAGGGTATAAGAGGTGGCTAGGAATCTAGGGGTCAGTTTGTCCAAGAGTGACGGACGTATGAATCAATCTCTCCCGCTGCAGTGCAAGGCGATGATCCGAGAGATTCTTGCTGGAGTGGTCAAAACTTCAACCAGTCTCTCCTGATCCGGCTTACCATGAAGTTGATGAGTGGATGCATTCGCCCCCAAGACCCAAACTAACCTAATCCCTTTGAACCTGGCCACCCCTGCTAAATCACCAAACTTAGCGAACCACTTAGGGTAACCTTTGGCAGAGGTGTTGGTTATCCAATAATTCGTTCCCGGGGCAGCGGTACCCACACCCGCCTCCTAAATTGATTTTTAAATTATGCAATTAACTTGATGAAAGCGATTGCAATAAATAGTGTTAAATGTATCCTAGCTTGCTTATAATTTTATAAATCAGTTGAAGAATTTAACTGGTTCCTGTATCCTCTCAAAAGTACAAACCAAACGTTTAGTTGTAAGTAATATGTAGGTATCTCATTAGTTGAAGTTTCTTGTATCTTGCACATAGTAGATATGATCTGACTTTCATTTTTTAATTAAAATTCAAGATACAAGATGAGTGTCAGTTCCCAAAGGCCTAGTCTTAGCCATAAATCAATGAAGGGGGTTAGTGATTCGCTGAGTGCCTGCCGCCCGCGACAGTCGCTTTTGAGACGCCAGCTTTTATCGCTCCCGAACCGCTCTGTCTGGCTTGTGTTTACACGGCCAGACACCTGCTATTCACTCAGGCGCTTGCGCCGCCAACTGCCTTTCTCAAGGCACAAAGAAGAAGAAGGACGACCCGGCACCACCGAGACCCGACGACGACAAGACCACCCCCGCCATTCTAAAGAGAAAGTACTGGATGCCTGCCGCGCGGATGTTTCCCACGCGGCTCTTTTCTACCTACCCGGAGGACTCCATCCGCCAATACCGGACCAAGACTGGGACCATCAAGGTCCCCAATCCCCAGCCAGAACAGCCACTGCAGCCCCATCCCGCTGACCCGAGGACAAAGCGTGAAGGTCGTCAGGATGACGACCGCCGCAGCAGAGTACCCAATGTACCTGGCCACCTTCAACAAGGAAGTGAACATTGGCCAGCTGAGGGCGGCAGTGTAGTACCTCTGCCACTGCAGGATCCGCCTGCAAAAACATCGCAGCAACCACTTGCAGCACGGGACAACGTGCTACCGCTGCCAGAACTTCCGGCACGGGTCCAGCAACTGCTCACACACCGCGAAGTGTGTGAAATGCTTAGTGGAGCACGCCTCTGCCGAGTGCCCCAAGACCACCAGGGACAAGCCCGCCGCATGCTGCAACTGCGGAGGCCCCCATCCCGCCAACTACAGGGGCTGCCCGAAGAGGATGGCATACGTTGCCTCGCTTCAACAACACCAGCGACATCCCCGGCGAGAGGCACCAGGAGCCAGCAGGACACATCCTCATGCGCATCAGACGACGAGGAATGATGGACGCACCTGGGCCAACGTAGCCGGAGGAACCTTAGGCCCCCAGCAGCATGAGGAGCAGCACGAAGAGCAGCACGAAGAGCAGCCCCGCTCGCAGCACCGCACGAAGCCCCGCACGCAGCAGCCCGCAGGAGAGGCAGCCGTCGTAGATTGTGACGCCGCTCTGATGATGGCCCTGCTCCAGTGACTGATCCGCGTGCGACCCCAGCTGGCCGTTTGCAACAACGATCTTGAGAAGGCTGTGATTCTCATGAATCTGATCACGTCCATCATCAATGTCTGATCCCCAGATGGTGAACGTCCTCCTGTGGAATGCCCACAGCATCCGTTTCAAAATTGACGAACTGCTCGCTCTGGCAAACAATACTAACATTGACATTTTTCTCATTACAGAAACACATCTAAAACCCGACATTCCCCTGAGAGTGCCCGGCTTCGAAGTTCACCGAGACGACCGACCGGTGGGCGCAAGAGGAGGCACCGCCATATTCGTTCGTCAAACCATCACGTCTACAAGAATCCCTACTCCGAAGTTTAAGTATACTGAAGCCACAATTATCGAAGTCACCACAGAGGATAGAGCGCATACCATCATCGCCGCCTACTGCAACCATCCCAACCTCCTGGTAGGAGAAGATCTCGATAAATTACTTAATTTACGCCCTATTGTTATCTTAGTAGGAGATCTGAACGCCAAGCACAACTATTGGAACAACTACCGAGGCAACGCGAATGGGAAAACGCTCTTTTCACATATGCAGACTCACAACTACACGATAATGACGCCGGACAAACAGACTTTCCACTCAGCACGCGCAATGTACCCAAGTACTCTAGACATCGTACTTGAGAAGAACGCCAAGACCATCCTTATTCCCAAAGGCAAACGCAGAGGAGCTCCAAATAAAAGGACATGACCGACTCCTTCCCACTCCCAACATAACACAAACACACACGTATGTATATATTTTCACTTGCTTGAATTCAGTTGCTTTGTGGAGCAGAGCGAAACATGCAATTTTAGTAGGGTTTTTAACATAACAATTTTTCCCTACCAACAAAACACAAGACCTCTAAGCCTATAACAGCCAGGTACTATTTTTAAATACCCACATGAGGTAAAAATTGCAAGGCGCATATGACGCCGTTCTATTTGTATAAAGAACATTAACTTTAAATTCAGTAAATTTAAATGATTCATCTCTTCAAGATACATAAGAATATAGTGAATCAAAAAAAAAATCAATGTGTTTGACATCAGTGCCGAGGGGATCAATGACGCTAGTTCCTCTGAGCATCATCTATTAAAATACCGGTTGAACAAGGACACCATTCCCACCTTAAGGCTGTGCATTAAACATTGCAATCCGTTTGTTAGAGAGCGAAATTTATCAAACGAACCATACGTTTCTGCATTGTGAATCAAGGGTTTTACTAGTATTTTGGGGCTCTAGACCAAAGGTGGCTGCCAAATTCAAAAGGCAGACTTGTGATTTGTACATCTGCTGTATCTGTGGGCCCTATGGTACAATACCCCCAGCCTCTGAGAAGCTAACTTGACTCTGGCTTCGACGGAGCCGGCTTACTTTTTTGCAGATTTGAATTTTAACATTACAATAAAAATAAAATAGTTATTGACCATTTATATTCATAATTTAAACGTGGAAATACGCGTGTTTACAGTCGTAAGATGGATATCTACACAATAATGACGGCCTCCTTGATCGAGGGGTAAGGCTATCTATCGACTAGCAATCCCGACGTGAACAAGTATATTTGTATGTAAATAGTAATATATGTTTAATATAAGTACATACATTTAAAAAAAAAGAAAGAAACATTCCCGGGTTACGAATAACCCAACAATATTTGAAAATCTCCTACTACCACCACAGAAAAACGAAAATGTTGCTTGTGTTGTGATGGAGGACTTAGCCAGCCTAGTGGGACCCAAACGCAGTGCTAACTCAGCCACTGATCGGTCTTTGATAAGTTGTATTGCATTTAACAATGTATTCGTTTGCGGCACGTTCCAGAGTGAAAGATACTCTCAGTATCGCGCTGGTGTAAGACCACCATTCCGAATTGAAATGTTGGTGAAATGGCTTTATCCGTGATTAGTGACCAGACCTGAAAAGCCAGGTACTTCCCCACCTTCCTCCTCTTTGGGGATGGCATAATCTCACTGGCTCCAGATGGTTGGGAGCAGTTGGGACGTTTATTTCAATGTTCACTTAAAATAAGGGAAATTGACAAAGTTTTAAAGATCATCTTATGACAGGGAAGTTAGGTTACGAAATGACACTTGCCGTTTTGTTCAATATAAATTAAAAGGACCAGAATTAACTCTATATTGGGTGTAAGTTGTTAGATCTAATTGTAGCGTCTATTTTAGGCAAGTTGTCGGATTATGCCCTTAAAGAACCGTTTTCAATCATTACAGCTGAACAATATTATATAAAACTGTAGGAACATAACACGGGCATCTTAGAAAATTACTGTTCTCATTCTAATTGTAGCGTCTATTTTAGGCAAGTTGTCGGATTATGCCCTTAAAGAACCGTTTTCAATCATTACAGCTGAACAATATTATATAAAACTGTAGGAACATAACACGGGCATCTTAGAAAATTACTGTTCTCATTCTAATTGTAGCGTCTATTTTAGGCAAGTTGTCGGATTATGCCCTTAAAGAACCGTTTTCAATCATTACAGCTGAACAATATTATATAAAACTGTAGGAACATAACACGGGCATCTTAGAAAATTACTGTTCTCATTCTAATTGTAGCGTCTATTTTAGGCAAGTTGTCGGATTATGCCCTTAAAGAACCGTTTTCAATCATTACAGCTGAACAATATTATATAAAACTGTAGGAACATAACACGGGCATCTTAGAAAATTACTGTTCTCATTCTAATTGTAGCGTCTATTTTAGGCAAGTTGTCGGATTATGCCCTTAAAGAACCGTTTTCAATCATTACAGCTGAACAATATTACATAAAACTGTAGGAACATAACACGGGCATCTTAAAAATGAAATAAAACCTCCAATAACCGCCAACAAGTCGAGAATGTTTAACGGGCGTGACGTCATGATTCGTTTACCGTTATAGGCCATCGGACCTATTTTGAAATCAATAATTATGAATGAAAATATTAAAATTAAACTTTTTTAATGCGATAATCGTAATCAGAAAAATAATCTTTAAATCATCCACATGTTTTTAGCGGTATCCCTAGTTTGTGAAAATACCCAATTCAAAATGTGTCATTTATTCTACATTATTAGGTATTTCACTTAAGTTAAATTTTTCAAAACCTATTTTGAATTTTTTACATAAAGCTATTCATCACACATGTGCTATATATGTTTTCTTGAATGTATAATTGAGTGTAGCATACATGTGAGACTGGCAAAAGTCTACTTCACACGTATGCTATACTCTCATAGGTCTACTTCACACATAAGCTATATTCTCAATGCACGATTATTTTTTTTTACATTAATTCCACACAGGAGGCCCTGAGGAAAATAATTTCCCTCAGGGCCTATGTCATCTGGGATGCTGTGTGGAGGGTCTTTTTGAGGAGAGGAAGGAATGAACATTGGTCTTGAAGAGATCCATGTTGTAGGAAGGAGGAAACACAGAGGCCGGCAAATCATTCCACAGCCGAGCTGTTGAACACAGGAACGAGTCGAAGAAACGACCCGTTCTCATGTGACAAATGTCAACTGTGTACAAATGTTGGGCACGCGTTTGGCGTGTTTCCCGACTGTTTGCTTGAATATATAATAGGTATATATAGCATACGTGTGTGAAACTAGCATAAGTGTATTTTATTTATAATATTGAATATGTCAAAAAAAAATAGTTTGTATTTCCTAATCTCATTAATATAATGTTTTTGTACCTAATTATAAGAATAAAAAGAAAATGCACAAAGAAAAAAAAATTTAATTACGGATTGTTACTGATTGTTACTCTCGAAGACGACAGAACCGCCTTTTGGAAATTCTCCAAATCCCTTAAAAGGCACAGTCTATTCCTCCCGAGACAAAGCCGAGACGAAGCCGAGACCATTGCCGACAGCCTTGAAGAACAATTCTCCCCAACCACGACCTATGACAACCCTTAATTCGTTGCTACTGTAGAATCAAAAGCCTCATCCCTCATGACCGAAATCCCCACCGACGATCAAATCCCCTTCACAACCCCTCAGGAAATCACCAAAATCATAAAAACTTACAACACCAAAAAATCCCCAGGACCAGACTCCATTTCAAATAAAATTCTAAGATGCCTCCCCTCAAAAGGCACCTGCGCCCCCACAGCCATCAGCAACGCGTCCTTCAGACTCCGCATTTTCCCACAAGACTACAAAATCGCTGACGTCAGTCTCATCCCCAAACCCGGCAAAGACCCCCTTCAGGCCCAAAACCACCGACCAATCAGCCTACTTCCCTGCACAGGTAAAATTCTAGAAAAACTCATCCTCACCAGACTTAAAAAAATAGTTGACGACCTTCAACTCGTCCCGACTTCCAACACGGCTTTCGATCGGGCCAATCTACTCTTCACCAACTTTTGCGGGTGGTTGAAGAAATTACCAACGGCTTCAACAACAACCAATGCACGGTAGTCCTCTCCCTAGACGTCCAGAACGCTTTCGACAAAGTTTGGCACTTGCTCAAAAATCGTAAATTCGGAATCAAACTTGACGGAATTTTTTCAACCATCAGATCACTCACAGCAGGAGTCCCTCAGGGATCCATTCTCTCACCAGCCCTCTTTAACATCTACCTAAGCGACATCCCCCTTCCCAGCATCTAAAACCATCGCACAAAAATAAGAAAATTCGCGGACGACACCACAAGTCATATCAACTTCATTGAGTCCAATCACTGCCACCCGTCGAGTTCAATCCCACAACACAAAATGTGAAATCTTCTTCAAAGAATGGTGAATAAGCATAAACCCCTCTAAAAGCGCAGCCTGCATCTTTTCAAGAAAAAACTCCATCTGAAGGCCTCCCAACATCCAGCTATTCGGAGAAAACGTCCCCCGGGTAAAACATATTAAATACCTCGGCGTTACCCTAGCCCTACACAGCAGACTCACCTGGAAAAAACACATAAGCGAAACTCTAGCCGCAGCATCAAAAACTTTTGCAGCCCTCTACCCCATGCTATGCAAAAGAAACAAACATCTTTCAGTTAAAAATAAACTCCTCATCTACAAAACAACAATAAGACCCAAGCTCACTTACGCAGGTCCCATCTGGGCAAATGCCGCAGATTGCCATATGAAAAAACTCCTAATCTTCCAAAATAAAGTAATCCGCACAGCCCTGGGTGCCCCCAAGTTGAGGTTGAGGGTGTCCCAACTCCACAAGGACTCAGAAGTCCAATTATTAAAAAACCACATCATAAGTCTCGCGGAATCTTTTTACGCGGTAATCCCCACCCATGTAAACCCGTCTATCAACTGCCTAGATGTGGGAACTTTAGATCACATATTTTTTGATTGTCCCTCTCTAAATAAATATCCTCTCTTCTATCAAGCGTTATCAAAAATTGCCTCTCCTCCATTCAACATCTCATCTCTTCTAAGTCTGAACTCTACTCCAATCTTCCATAAAATTCTGAAATTTGCACACTTAAATAAAATTAATATATAAATTCACCTTTCCTTTCTCTGTAATTATAAATGATGGCCTAGAACACCCTTGAAGGGTGAAAGCCAGAAATAATTGAAAAAAAAAAAAAAAAAAAAACTGCCTCACCCGATACGATGTAAACGAACTCACAAAACATAAAAAACCCAAACAAATCCTCCATTAACCTGTTGAGGTCCCGGCTTTTTCCAGAAAAACACGGAAATTTCACGATCTTCAATTGAATGTTTTGTGGATTAAATTTAACCTATCGTATATTTTATTGACTGAAACACATTCCTAGAACAATAAACTATTTACCAAAATAACATTATTTGCGTAATTACGTAAATTGATAGGTTTTATGATGTTTTATTCGAGGTACACGCATGTCACGCATCGGCAATGTGACGCGGCCGCCAAAATGACAGTTGGAGAGGAGGCGTCTACTAATATCTACAGGAATTCCAAATACTGAAAAAATCGAACTAATATCTATGAGAATCAAAGTGTTGACGAATATCTACAGCTCAAACTGTTGACTAATATCTATGGGAACCAAAGTGTTGACGAATATCTACAGCACTGGCAGAGGTTGGATTTGCAATTATGTATAGCATATTGGAATAATGTAATATTGCGTATGCAGTTTAAAAAACTTAATTTATCTAAGTATGTACGTAAAAATTCCTAATATCGGACTATTGGACACATTTAGCTGATAAGTCCAACCTACGCTCTGTAGATATTAGTTCAACCTACGCTCTGTAGATATTAATCAACACTCTGAAGTTCGTAGATATTAGTTCAAATACGAGCTGTAGATATTCGTCAAACACACAGGCTGTAGATATTAGTATCTGGAGTCGTTGGAGATGCCCACAGACAAAAATTATTTTTAAATATTGTGTGGCTACTAAGCGAATGAAATCTTTACCCATATCATAGGGAATGTTGGCGGCAGTGATTCTGACACTTCCTTTACCGATTTTGTACATAGAAGGGTCAAAATAGTAGAAAAAAGATTTTTTTTTTTCGCGTATGCGCAGAATCTTTTTACATCCCGGACTACGGAAAATTTAATATAAATTATTCGAAGTGACTTGTCTCATTGCGGGTTTCTCTATGGTAAAGTACGATAATAGAGCAAGCGTTTCTGACATTGTTCTTCATACACTTTCTGTATACATAAGGGTCAAAATTGCATTTCAAAGTGCCGCGCCACCTCGCGGACACCGGTGTCCGAACGGCCCACAACGAGTTAAGAACCTCCCCCTATATTGCAGCCACGTCTCCCCCTTGCAAATAATTAGTAAAAAAAACACTTAAATTAATTTTTTCTACAAACAATTTAATTATAAACTCATAATGAAAGCGAAAGGGGCCTTTTTTGGCCCGGAGCTCTGTATGCCAGTATATCAAAAGTCAGACTTTACAAAAGTCCGATCTCGAATTGCTTCTCGATGCTCGATTGCTTCTTCCACCCGGACTGGAATTCTAGGCTGACAAATACAAACAGACGCATACTTCATAAATTCTCACCCGCTCATCCCGACCTAAACATCGCTGGACCTATGGAACCAACTTTCTTTTCATCCATAGGCCACAGACCTGACGTTTTAGACATTGCATTATTGTACAAAACTCCCTGGACGTACAGTATCAAAACTATCAACGATCTGTCATCCGATCACAATCCCGTGTTGCTAATCTTCTCTTGGAGGCATACTTGTTTCTTATACACTCAACTATGCACATGGGCGCCCGCAGGGGGGGGCAAGGGGGGGCACTTGCCCCCCCCTGAATTGATTGCAAATAGTCAGATTCTCTAATTAACTCAATGGAGAATCGATTTTGTGAAGCCAACAGTACACAATTTAACTTAGCGTTGCTACATCCTTCGAAATTGTGCAAACTGAATCGTCAACAGTTTAAGGATATAATGTCTACTATTAATCAGGTATACCATTTTGATAATTTTGAAACTGAAGTCTTGAGTTGGTTTGATTTTTTTAAAACGCGCGAACGGCCAAGATTTCATTGACTTGTTATCTTTTACCAAGTTTTATCCGAGTGTCAGGTATGCCTTACTAGTTTTGCTAACATTACCAGCAACAATATGTACAGTGGGGCGATCATTCAGCACATTACGTCGTGTAAAAACATGGCTTAGATCTTAGATCTACTATGTCAGATGAACGTCTGTCTGGATTGTGCATGTTAAACGTATACAGAGACAAAGCGAACTGCAAGAAAAAAGACTTTATGAACAAAACTGTATATAAGTTTGGTAGCGATAACAGACGACTTCAGTTCTTGTTTAAAGAATAAATCTCATTTAAAATTTATGTTGTAATATTTTTTGTTATGTACATATATTGTGTTAATAAAAGAATTGTTGCTACAGTATGCCCTTCATTACTACAGTGTCCTGTCCGTTCATTCGCCATGCAAATACGCTCCAGTAAATTAAAACTACATTAAAACATTACTAAAAATATTTTGCCCCCCCCCTAGAAAATTTTCTGCGGGCGCCCATGACTATGCACACCGTTCACTCAAAAATACAGAAATTAGGGAAAAGTGATAATTCAGTCCTTGAAACCAGAAGCATTCTTGCATCCGTAACAAAAAGCTTAGATGACTGAATTAAGGAAAGTTTTGTGCCGTTGAATGTTTAGAATATTATAAATAAAGAAGATAAAACACGAAACAAGAGTTTAAAAAATGCACGGATGATTTCTACAAGGAAATCAAAACGTACATTAAAGAATGAATGAAACCGTTAAAACAATTTGAGAAAATTAATAACATAGAATGGACTCTTATTGAAGACACTGTCCTTTATTTAAAAGACAAGAACATAGATATTGACGATGCAAAATTAATCGACGAGTGGGTGAATTTAAAGGCTTTTAGCCAAAAGCCAACTGAAAAAGATAAGCTTTTAAATTAAAATCAACGTATTTTTTTGCATTCCGGCTCATAATGCCAACGTGGGAAGAATATTCTCATTAATTACACAACAATGGACAAAAGAAAGAAATTTACTAAGCGTAGAAACAATCTCGTCAGTAATTAAAATTAAATTCAATTTCCAAGAATACAGCTGTATTGACTTTAAAAATTCCTTTTAAAAGCTATCGGAGAGAGTGATAAATACAAAAAAAAAATGAAAAGTAAAAAAGGCAAGAGGCTGAGGAAAAAGCTTTAATAGCTAGATAATCAAATAATGTACTTATGAGTGCAATAATTTCTTTTCATTTTTGTAGTTAAAGTTATGATTGTTCTTATTACGTAAAAGAAATGTACAATATGGCTATTGATTAAAACTTTAAGGTGATATAATAAGTGAGTATAGTTTTTGGTTATTTTATGTTTTAAAAAAATCAATAATGTAACTTACATTACAGTAAGTCTAAACTTTAAAAAGGTTCAATTTTGTTGCTTAAGATTTAAGAAGACTGAATTTAGTTCATATTATGTTAAGAGATATTTTGTTGTGTAAATGGCTGCTGATAAAACTTTAAAGAAGATAATTATTATTGAATTAAAAGAGTTACCTCAGAAATTGTAAGACTGAATACTAAAATGGTCTCATTACTTTTAAGATTTGTGTTTAAAAATTTTATTGAATATTGTTAGGTTTAATATTTCAATAAGGTTTAGTTTTCAACAACAGAGTATAACCGACGTGTTTACACCCTCAAAATCTTTTTTATCAAAGTTCATCGCCGGCCCGGTCCTCTGCAGTTTTGAGATCATTCTTGGAAATTAGTCTGAAAATTCCTGGCCTCAAAATGCAAGAGACTCTTTGATGAGAAAGATTTCTTATGTTTATTTTTCTAGTTAGAAAATATTATTTCTTGTTTATTTTTTATTTAAATTAATTAAATGAATTATCTTAAGGTTTCTTATTAACAATGTACATTTCCCCAAGTTTAACAGTTTGTCAGTTGTTAAAGTTTTAACAATGTACATTTCCCCAGTAAGTCTAAAGTCATGGTGTTTGAAAGAGAGAGTACGAAAACAGTATGCAATATAGTTGTGAAAGATGAATACTTGGAGCAGGTGGATGAGTTTGTTAATTTGGGAAGTATGTTTACGAGAGATGGGAAGGCTGATAGAGATGTTGAAAGAAGGGTGAATGCAGGTAACTCTATTAATGGAGGACTGAACGCCGTTGGCACCAACAAAAAACTGTCCAAAGACGCGAAACTAGCCGTCCATAATGGAGTACTGGTACCTACCCTGAGGTATGGCAGTGAGGCATGGAACTGGCAGAGGAAGGATGAAAGTAGACTGAACGCTGTAGAAACGAGATCCCTGAGGCGTATGTGTAGTAAAACCATGTATGATCATTAGGGCGTCCCAAAAATTTTAAAGTGATATTTTTTTAATGCATACCCTCTTATTTTGTTTGAATGGTCTCAAAACATTTAAAAATAAAGTTTTGCGTAATTAGGATCACGACAACCCGTGCCGACTTGCAGCGAAACGTGTCTGTGCTTGCACAGTACGGCGCGACGGAAATCTCGCATTGCTTGCTTGTTATTACTTGATTATTTTATTAGTAAACGCATTACTTTTGAGTAGTCAACATGTCAGTGGAGTTACGAAGTTCTAAAAAGGAGATATTTTTAATAGGAGACGTAAAACATCAAATCACCGGTTCGAAACTTCCCTCTAATGGACAATTACTGGGAGTTTTGTTCTATAATATTCGTGAAGTGAATTTAAGTGTCAATGAAAGTGCAAATCTTACTATTCGTGAGTGTATTATTTACTGGGAAAAGGCACGTATACCGACTAAATCATTACCTAACTGTGTTAAGAAACTAGTTTCATTATACCAAGTTTGGAGAGATTTGCAAAAAAATGCGAAAAAAACACAAGAAGTGTTTGAACAACGTCGACAAGAGTTTCTTTCCAACTTGGACAATTTGTTTGACATTGCTCATGTCGACGCGCTTCAGCTAATTAAAATAAATGAAGATAGGATCTTCTTGGGGCGCCAAAGAGAACCAGGTCGGCCTGGTCACTTAGCCGGAGTGGACAAAAAACTTGCAGAAAAAGAAGAAAAGGCGCACCTTAGAAACATTGAGGAGGAAAAGCGACGTGCTAAATATTTTTCATCGTTAGCTCCATCGACATCATCTTATGAACCACCACAAGAAAACTCATCTTCTGATTCTGAAATAATAGATTTACAAGAAAATAGACCCAACCTAAGTGGTGCTTCCTCTCAGCCCGATAAAACTTGTATGCGGAAAAATTTCATAACTCCGAAGTTGGTTGCCGCATTAGACAGATGTCAGTTAAGTGTGAGAGATTCTGTATTTATAATTGAAGCTACTATTGAGGCACTAGGGCATAACACGGATGACTTTCCTATAAGCAAGTCCTCAATCCATAGAATTCGTACAGAAATGCGAAGACAGCGGGCTGAAGCTATAAAAGTTAATTTTCAAAACAATATCCCGGATACGGTAACTGTCCACTGGGATGGCAAACTATTGCCGGCTCTAGATTCACGAAAATCTAAAGAAGAACGCCTCCCGATAGTTATTTCATATGATGATAAGGAACAACTTATCGCTGTGCCAAAATTGGACAGCTCATCAGGAAGCGAACAGGCACAGGCAGTTTGGAATGCCATTATCAACTGGAATCTTGAGGACAGAGTGCAAATTCTCTGTTGTGATACTACTGCTTCAAATACAGGCCGTATTAATGGTGCATGTGTGCTTCTCGAACAAAAACTGGATAGAGAAATGCTTATTTTTGCTTGCCGTCATCACGTCTACGAACTAGTATTAAAAAGTGTGTTTGAAGCGAAAATCAGCCAAGTAACTACAAGCCCAGACATTCCGTTGTTTAAAAAGTTCCGAGAAAACTGGAAAAATGTCGATGCCGAAAAAATACAAATCTGTACAGAAAAGCTATCTTGTTTAAATGTTTCAGAAATTGATAAACTGCTAGAATTCTACCGATTTGAATTGACTAAAGAAATAGCTAGAGATGACTATCGTGAATTAATTGAGCTCTCAATAATATTTCTTGGTGGAGATACAGAGAAAAAATTTAAAATTCGGCCTCCAGGTGCTATGCACCAAGCTCGGTGGATGGCGAGGGCCATTTATTCTTTAAAAATATCAATTCTAAGCTCCCAATTCAGAATTTCGAACAAGGATAAGGCAGCTCTGTTGGATGTCTGTCTGTTTATCGTGACATCCTACGTCAAATTCTGGCTCCAATACATTTTAGCAGTAAAAGCACCTTATCAGGACCTATGCTTTTTGAAGTCCATGAAAGCTTATGAAAAAATAGACAAAAGCATTTCCAAAGCAGCTTTACAGAAGTTTTGCCAGCATTTATGGTATTTGACAGATGAAGTATCTGTTTTGTCTTTATTTGACGATGATGTCGATCAACAAACTAAAGTAAAAATGGTTGCTAACTTAGCTAAAGAAAACCCATCAGCCCACGATAAACGTTACATTGCATCCAAAGAAGAACTTTGTGGCCCACTTTTTGGTATGTCTTATATGTAAATTATGCTATGATACTCTTCTATAGTTTACTATACGATTGATAACCGTTCCTTCTGTTTTAATTTCAGAGAAAAACATCGATGACTTCGTTTCTGTCAAAAGCAAGTTGTTATTTAATCGACTCAAAATTGATGACAGTTTTCTGAAGAAGAGCCCTTCTTTATGGTCAAATGACGATTCGTTCCGACAAGCTAAAAAAAAGCTTTTGAGACTGAGAGCAGTTAATGATACGGCAGAAAGAGCGGTTAAATTAATGCAAGACTTTCATGGTTTAATCACTGTTGAAGAGGAGCAAAAGCAATTTTTATTACGATGCGTACAAGAACACAGAAACGTATATCCTGATTGTAAAAAACAAACTTTAAAAAGGAAATTTAATGATTAATGTGTATTTCACTATAAATATATAATAAATATTATAAATGTGTTTTATTTACTAAATATAAATAATAAACTCTACAATGTCCCTATAGCTCCATACTAACTTTTCAACTAAAACTTTGACGTCAAGTCGGCACGGGTTATCATTATCCGATCTCAATAATATTTAATATTTAAGATTTTGGAGTCAAATGAAAAAAAAATAGAGGGTATGCGTTTTGAAATTCGAAAAAAAAAAATCACCCTTATAGCCTGGGACACCCTAATGATCATGTGAGAAATGTGGAAATCCGCAAAGAATGCAAGGCTGATGTAAGCGTAATGAGTAAGATCAAGAAAGGAACGCTCCGATGGTTTGGGCATGTAGAGCGAATGAACGAGGAAAGGAGTGTAAGGAGAATATATGACGCAAATATGAATGGTAGAAGAAGTCGAGGTGTAGCTAAGCGGGGCAGTGCCCCGGGGCCCTCAAGCTCAGGGGGCCCTCGAATCCTTACCAGAAATCTCGATCGAACTGAACTTTTGGAAATTTCTCCCGTTTTCAGAATAAATATGACAGGTCGCAACCCCACTTTAATCATGACAACTCAGTTGAGAGAAATTCAAAAGTTATGCCTAGGGAATTCCCCTAAATTTTTTGTAGGTTGGCAGTGTTGTCAATTTGACGGATAGTGATGTGCCTCATTCCCCAACGACACTTGTAGCGTATCAGTGTGTTTCTTTCCTTTTATTTTACTTTTAACGTCGTCAGTGAACAGTGAGTACCTACCTACTCGAGCACAATCTAATATTGTAAAATTATGGATAAAAAGAAGAAACCCAGTGGTGCATTTAAACGCAAACAACGCCAAGAAAGAGAAGATAGTAAACAAAAATTGACAAGTTTTTTAGTCAGTCTTCTGCAAGTACATCTGGCAAAAATATTTCTTTTGATAGTGACTCAAATAATGTGGTAACTGCAGTGTTGGTTGAGAAGCCTACTGAAGAAGATTTGACAATTATTGCAGTTGGTGATACCTCCGCCGCCGATCATGTGGATGATGTTTGCATGACACACATAAGAGCGGAGGGTTTGAAGGAACCACAGACCACTACATTTTGTCGAAAATGTGTACGACAAATCTTCTTATGACTTGGGAAACTTCACGAACAAAATATTAGGTCCTTACATATGAAATTAGCGTTTTGCCGTACTGGTAACTTTGATCTCAAATATCTTCTATTTTGTTAGGAATTTCAAATTCAAATTTTTACAGCTATTTACTCATGTATTTGTGTTTCAAAAATTATAATTCATTTGTTTTTTCCTTAATTGTTTTTTTTCTTTGCGTCACTTAGTTTACATAATGGAAAACTTGAAATATAGCGTTATTTACGAGTACGAGTTCCACCGTGGCACCAGTGCTGCAGAAACGGCTCGAAGGATTAATGATGTGTATGGCGACGGTGCCGCAAAAGAAAACACAGTGCGATTTTGGTTCCGTTCTGGAAATTTTGTCCTACAGAACAAGCCCCGTGGACAGCCGGAGACCAAAGTTGATAATGAAGAATTGAAGGCTATTGTGGAAGCGGATCCATCACAAACCACGTCCGAGTTAGTTGCAGGCTGCGGTGTTAGTGATAAAACTGTTTAAATCCACTTGAAGCAAATTGGGAAGGTGAAAAAGCTTGAAAGGTGGGTACCTCACCAATTGAGTGAAGCAAATCAACAAATGCGCATTGACCGCTAGAGCAAATGCAAACGCTACTGCACAACAGACGGCTACCAAATTAGAGGAGCTTCAATTGGAATGTCTAAGACATCCACTGTACTCTCCGGACCTTGCCCCAACAGATTATCATTTTTTTCAAAATTTGGATAACTTCTTGCAAGGGAAAAAATTCAACTCCGATGGGGCAGTCCAAACCACCTTCAAAGATTTTATTGATTCCCGTCCGAATGGTTTTTTTAGTAAAGGGATCGATGAACTACCTATGAGATGGCAAAAGTGCATAGGTAGCAATGGTACAAAGGTTGATTAAATAAATATATTATATTAAAAAAAAATTGAATTTATGTTCCTCCCATACAAAACGCCAATTTCATATGCAATAAATTTGGTACCGCCACCCCGGGAACCGTTATTAGATAACCAACACCTCTGCCATAGGTCACCCCAAGTGGTTCGCTACGTTTGGTGATTTAGCAGGGGTGCCCGGGTTCATGGGGTAAGGTTGGTCTAGGTATTGGAGGCGGATGACCAGGACACACTGAACCCCAGATTCCTACCCACCCCTTAAACCCTTTTCCTTCCTAGAACTCTCCTCTCCTTCCTTTCCGCCAAAAATCCCTCCACACAGCATCCCCTAAGATGACATAGGCCCTGAGGGAAATCATTTTCCACAGGCAACAATAGGTGTTTTTCAAAATCGTACTACGTTTCGTGTTCTAAATATGGGCCAGTTAATCGTTTTTGGTTGTGTTATTCCAAAATACTAGACACTGCCTATTGTCAACCCTGCTGGCTATTTGCTTCACAAAGGAATAATGTTTGTTGTACGGGAATTCGAGATTGGAAGCATTATCAGAAAGAATTAAACAACACAGTTGTTCGAGTGGCCATAAGAAAAAAAACTATACTAATACTAGCGACAAGGAACTCGAAAATGAAATTCGTAAAGAAGCATCATTTTGGAAAATGGTTCTTCAAAGGTTATTCTATATCATACTTGCCCTAGCAAAGAGTTCTTTGGCTTTGAGAGGACATCAAGAAGACTTAAGTCAGGAAAGATACCACGGAAATTTTCTGCCCTTTGTAGAGCTTGTCGCCCAAATGATCACATTTTGCGGCAAGTTTTGGATATGCCCTAAGGTAATAATAATTATTTCTAAGTTTTTTTATCGTTTTATTTTGTTTATAATTATTAACTGTTTAAAACAAACAATTGGTGAACTTACTGAAGACTTGGCTTACGGAAAGAATAAATTTGTATTAGTTTACAATAACATATTATTTATTCTAAAGATTTTAAAATTGTTTCATGTTTTCATAATTTTTCTTTTATCTAAGTATATTTCTGTAAAAAAAATTATTTTATTTTATATCTATAATTGTAAAAATGTATCTAAGTATATTTCTGTAAAAAATTTAATTTAATTTTATAATCTTTAACTGTAAAAATGTAACTATTAAATCACTATAATAAGATCTTTAATGTAAAGAACCCGTTAGACAAACAGCTAAAAAGTAGTTTATCGGGACTTTTTGTCTTATATTTGTAAAATGTATAAAATAAATAAATTAAAAAAAAAAAAAAATATCAGGACTTTTTTGAAATTGTGTTTCTTTATGTTTTTAGGATCTACAAGATATCTGAGTGCAACAATTCAAAATGAAATGATTGAGAGCTTGGGGACCAAACTCGAAACCCATCTACTAGAACAAATTAGAGCGTCACCATTTTTTGCCGTCATAATGGATACGACACAGGACATATCGAAGGTAGATCAGCTAAGCATTGTTGTGAGGTATCCAGTAATAACCAGATCGGAAAATGGACAGCCAATTGATATAGAAGTAAAGTAGTATCGTATTTAATTTTTTATCGAGGTGCAGAGAACTCAATCTCTATTTCTCAAGAACTGAGGGTGTAAATGTACCTGGGGGATGGTTTTTTTCTACCCGAAGTGTGGGCTGCCTATAGCAACTTATAGGGCTTCAATACTATATTTTTTGTATTGTTATTTTTTTTTTTGGTCTGTAGGTCTTTATGATTTATTTATGAGTTTTTGATTTGAGTTGATTTATTTTGTAACACTATATTTTTTGTATTTTTGGTTGCGTTTTGTATTTTTTATTTGAGTCCACACTTCAAGGGGGGAAGGTAATGGAGATGGGATAGGGGAAGGTCGGATTTTCGTCGGGTCTTAGACGCCCGAGACAAGCTATACTGGGGTTTGGATGTATAGGAAGTTTTGCATAGAAGGATTTGGCCAATTCTAACATATGATTTTTCAGGGGTGGGATATTTGTATCGGAGTTTATGATTGAATTCCGGACAAACCAGGGACTTTTTGTAAATTTTCTAAGTGTGACATTTTGGTACGATTCGAGTCGTTTGGTGTTGCCTGTAGCTCATATGTAGGGCGATGCGTACTCGATGGTCGGACGGATTTGAGTTTTGTATACAAACAGTTTGTTTTGAATTGATGTCTTTGTGTTTGAATTTAGTAAGGGGTGTAAAGAACCGGATATTTTCTTTGCTTTGGTCAGTGTGTTTTTGATGCGTGGTTTCCAATTAAGTCGTCTGTCAAGTGTGACTCCAAGATATTTGGAGGTGTTTTGCCACGGTATGACCTGGTCGTACATTTTTATCTCCTCTCTGGGTACGCTGTCTCCATTTTAGCGGGAGAAAAATACAGCTATACTTTTAGAGGGATTCACGTCTACACGCGACAGGTCATACCAGTCTTGGAGTATATTTATGTTGATCTGAAGTCGGTGTGTTATCATCCTGTAGGAACTGTATCTCACCATAACGGTGGTATCATCTGCATAGAGAGCGGTATGTGAGTTTTTGTCAACTGAGAGGGGAATGTCGTGTGTATAGACATTGAAGAGGATTGGTGACAGTAGAGATCCTTGTGGCACCCCTGCTGACATGAAGCGTTTTTTGGAGAGGGCACCCTTGTATTTCACTTGGAAAGTGCGTAGGCGGAGAAAAGATTTTAGGACACCGAGGAGTTGAGGGTCGATGCCTATATCGTGGAGTTTGAGAAGGAGACCGTTTGTCCAGACCTTGTCGAAAGCTTTAGCGATGTCTAGGAAAATGGCACCAGTTGAACGCTTTGAGTTAAATCCTTCAATGATGATTTCCGAGACACGCAAGAGTTGATGGAGAGTGGAGTGTTTTTCTCTAAAGCCGTGTTGCTCTTCAGGTAGGGTTGATACCTCGTTAATGTGCTTGAGGAGCCGAGTGAGTAGGATTTTTTCATAGATTTTACCTATATTTGAAAGTATACTGATTGGTCGTTGGTTCTCGCAGAAGAGCGGATCTTTTCCCGGTTTCGGGAGAACTATGACGTGCGCATGTTTCCAACTTTTGGGGAAATAGCGTAGTCTGAGGGCTGTGTTTATCAGGTTTACTATTGCTAGTATTCCTTTCTTGGAGAGTGCTTTAAGAGCAAAATTTGTGACGCCATCCGGCCTGGGAGCTTTTTTATTTTTTCGGCCATTTATGGCACGAATAACTTCGGTCGGAGTCGTGAAGTGGATGTTTGTTAGGGGGAGGTGATTTAGTATGCTATTTATTTTGCGGTTTACATTTGCTATGTGATTTAGATCTGCGTGTTTGAAGCTGGGACTGAATTGAATTTCTAGACTGTCGGCGAACGCTTCCGCCTTGTCCAGGGCATCGAAAACTAGACCGTTTTCGGCGTGAATCGGGTGGTTCGGAAAAGGAATGGCTTGGAGAGTTTTGGATAATTTCCACAGGGATCCGTCCTGTGGGTTTATCTCTTGAAGTTTCATGTTCCACGTAGAGTTTGAATGTTCTTGTAATTTTTTCCTAATAAGGGGTTGAGTGCGATTGATCGTGGTTTTCAATCTTGGATTTTGATATTTTTGCCAATGGCGGCGAAGGGTATTTTTGTTTTGATGAGATCTTTTTATTTATTTTATTTATTTATTTATTTATTTTTTTTTTTTTTTTTTTTATTTTTTTTTTATTTTTTTTTTTTTTATTCCAGTTAAAAGAAAATTACATTTTCACTCATTTAACTAGAAATAATTATACACATTAAGATAAATAAATATTTCAATACAGTGCTATTCTATTTCATTATTTTGTTTATCAAGAATAAATATAAATAATTTTTTTTTAAATTTACCCAGCTTCTTTTCGTTTTTAATGTCATTTGGGAGACAATTATATAAGTTGCCCCCCTCGTAACCAATGGATTGTTTACCATAGTTAGTGTGGATAGTGTTTAAATGTATGTTATCACGTTGTCGTGTAAAGTGTTTATGTACTTGGGACGTTTTAATGAATTCGGTGTTTGTGTGTACGAGATTATTTTGTATTTTGTATATAAGGAGACATGTATTGTATTCAGCCCCGGATCTTCGTTTTTTTTAAGGCGGGGCAAAAACTGAAAAATGCCGCCCCCGCCCACTTAGGTATCTATATTTATTTTAACCTTGCTGGGGGGGGGGGTGGGCCATATTCGAATCAAAGAAAACTGGTTTTACTGTAACTAATTAAGAAATTTAATTATAGCTACACCCAGAACATGCAAATGGTTTTCCTTAAATTCTGGCTGCATATAGTCTGCAACCAGAATTTTAAAACTGCACTTTGAACACGAGAATGGTTTCCATCAAAATGCTTCAGCAGATGAAATCACAACTGAAATTTATCTTGCTGGCTGCTTATTCGTTTTAAACTGCTACATTGCATTGTATTTAAATAAAAGCTGAAATAAAAAGGCTGTTTTACTTCTCAGTCATATGATGGCTGCCATCGTGTAATAAACAAATCATGACAAGCATAACGACGTAAAAATTTTAAGTAAGTTTGAATAATGACGAATTGACGACGTAAGTGATTGCACGTATTAAATTGAGTTTAAAAAATAAATATAGTAACTTAAAAAGCATAAGATAGTTATATAAAATACTTACCCAGAAAAGCGATCGATGAACTGTGATAGATTTATTGATGCGACACTAATGACATCAGTATTGTACCTTCGGTTGACCAACAAGTACTAAAGAGTAAAAATAAACAACACACTTTTGACACATTTTTAAAACAAAACACTGTCGTGGAGAGAGATCGACGAGGGAGTTTTCGAATATAGCTTCATCTCTTTCGCACGCACGGTAACCAGAGCAGACGCGTGCTGCCGCGATCTGTGGTTCCTGCGGGCGAGCGGGTCGGGTGCGTATTTTGAACTATGCCTACGCGCCTCGCGAATAATAAATGTTCGTGCAGCACGTCTCACTCAGGGCTCTGGGTATCAGTCGAGTTAATATGGCCGTGAAATTTCTCTAGTTGTACTATTATTTATTCCGTGGTCAAAGTTGAGTTTGGCCGCCCTCTGAACTTGCCGCCCGGGGCATGGGCCCCGGCTTGCCCCCCATTAGATCCGGGGCTGATTGTATTCATATAGTTTTCTTAATGTTAATAGTTTTGTTTCCATATATAATTTTTTTGTGGATGTTTTGGGCTTGTAATTAAATAGTGTTTTGATGACCTTGTTTTGTATTACCTGTAATTCATTTATGTATGTTTCACATGCGTTTCCCCAGATTTCAATCAAATAATTTAAATGTGAGTGTACGAGACTATAATATAAACCTATTTTTAATGTATTTGGCAACAGATATGATAGCCGGCTAAATACGCTAATTAAGGGGATGATTTTATCTTTAATACCTTGTATGTGTTGTTTAAATGTCAAATGCTGATCAATGCACAGCCCAAGATATTTTTCCTGGATCAGGATTTGCAGGTCGTTGTTTTCAATTTTTAAGGGTACATGAGGAGGAATTATTTTACGGGTTGAGCTTAAAATCATGTATCCTGTTTTTTTAACATTCATTGTTAAAACATTTGATTGGAGCCAACTGTTGATTTTTTCTAGGTCTCTTTGTGCATTTTCTAGTAAGATGTTTAAATCTTTACCCCAGTAGAAAATTGCTGTATCATCAGCATATAAAAAGATTTCACCATTTAAAATTAATTGCGAAATATCGTTGATGTAAATTTGGAACAGTAGTGGACCTAGTATGGACCCCTGCGGAACTCCATAGTTTATTGGAACGTATTTGCTATTTTGATTGTTAATGCTAACGAATTGCTTTCTATTGCTAAGATATGATTTGAGTAGATTGAGAGCAGGACCAACTACACCAATTTTCTTGAGTTTCTTGAGAAGTATGTCATGACTAACTGTATCAAATGCTTTTTGAAGGTCAACTAATATAGATAAAATATAATTTCCACCATCAATGCCGCTTCTCAGTTTATTAATTAAGTCATTTATTGCTCCTAGTGTGTTCGATTTTTTCCTAAAGCCGTATTGTTTTTTATATAGGAATTTTTTTTTTAGCAGAAAATTGTTTAATCTTTCGTAAATTACGCGTTCAAAAATTTTAGATAAAATTGGTAAAATTGAGATGGGTCTGTAGTTTGAGGTATTTGTTTTGGACCCAGCTTTGTGAATTGGTATCACCTTAGCAATTTTACAATTATCGGGAAAAGTTCCCTCTTTAAAACATTGATTGATTAATTTTGTTAAAGTAGGTATCAATTCAGTGAAGAGACTTAGCACTGTCTTACATTTGAGTGAATCGTAACCAGCACTTGCATTTTGTTTTAGAGATTTTAATATTGGACTTATTTCTAACTCTGTAGTGGGCTGGAGATATAAAGATTCAATGCTCTCATGCTCTAACGTTATTTCATTGGCTGGATTGTGTTTGACTTTGCCATGTATATTAGCGGCTAGGGAGGAGCCAATGTTGCAAAAGAAATTGTTAAATTGGTCGCATATCTCTACATTGTTAGTGATTATTTCATCATTAACGATTAATTTATTACAAAAATTTCTTGAGGTGTAAGATTGGTTCTTAAGAATATTGTTAATTAAGTTCCAAGTTTTTTTACTGTTATGTTCGCATTTGTGAGTTTGTTTTAAGTTTCGTTTTTTTGTAGTGACATTATTTCTTATTTTTAAAAATTCTGCTTTTAATAAGGTATTATTTGGTTGTTTTTTTAGTTTCAGATGTAATTTATTCTTTTTATTGATTAATTTTATAAGGTCTTTGGTTATCCAGTCTGGGTTATTTATTTTTTTGGTTTTAATTTTAGTGGTACTATTAGAATTAATTTTGTTTTTCAAGTAGTTTACAAGATTGTCATAATTTAATACCGAGTTGTCATTCATATTTAGATGAAATGGATTTTGCATGATATCATTCTTTAGATTATCAAGATTAATGTGTGTATATTTTTCGGACGATTTTAAAGATGTGCTTTTAACATATGTGTGAATTACGTCAAGGAGTAGTATATTGTGATCAGATATGGAATTATCACAGTTCGTTAGTGAGTATGATAGTTTTGTATCTGTGAGTACATGATCTATGATTGTGTTTGTATTTTCTGTGATGCGTGTGGCGTGTTTTTTGTTTATTTTGTTCAAAATAGTGTAATTATTAAATCTAATTGTATTCTTATATTTACAAGTATGTATATTGGTTGAGTCAAGCAGATTTATATTGAAGTCTCCAAATACAATACCTCTTTTATACGATTCTAGATGAGAGGATAGTGTTTCCAGGAAGTCTTTGAAAACAGTATTTGGTTTTTTATACACTAAACCTATTTTTAGATTGAGCTTGTTTACATGAAGCCATAGAAAGTTGTTGTTGGGGTCACCAGTGTTATTAATCATATTATATTCCAAAGAATCTTTTATAAATATAGAGACTCCGCCTCCAGCTCCCTGCGGCCGGCAAGATGCTTCGTGTTTGTATCCTTCAAGGTTGACGTACTTTAGGTCCGCTTCTTTGAGCCAGGTCTCACATAGTAGGATAATGTTGAAGTTCGATTTCGTAGATTTAAGTAGGCATTTGATGTCATCTAGTTTACCTTTCAAACTTCTCACATTTAGGTACATAAAGGACATTGAGGTTTTTCCTTTTGATGTGCTCGGATGTTTGTGGCATGATATATTTTTAATTCTTATGTGGTTTTTTAGTTTTTCTGCAGTATTATTATGATCAGAAAGATTCTGGGTATGATTAAAGAATCCCAATTCTGAAGTGTCAGTTAGGGCGTTAGAGTCGTGGTTTAAAGTAGGTAAGTTTGATTTCAGGTCCTGTAATTTTGTTTGTAGTCCTCGTACATTTTGATGATGTATTAACATTTTTGTGTTTAGTTTTTTGGGTGCATTTTAACGATAGTAGGATTGTTATTTAGGTATTTAATTGTAATGTCCGTTTCACCAGAAGACTTCCTTTTTTCTAGTTCTTCTCTCAAATCTGTTAATTGTTTCCGTTGTAGAAAGGACTGGTCTTGGTAAATTTCTTTAATTGAATTTGGGAGGTTTTCCCTGAGATTTATTTGGGGTCGTTCGGGGAGGGGTTTGGAGGAATCCTTGTTAGATTATAACAAAATAATGTTATACCTAACGCCATCTAGGATCTGTTATGTGTAGCTCAGTGTACCTACATGTTTTACTTTGTGAGAATAAATTCTTCTGTTCAAGTCTAATTACCGTGTTTCATTAGGTTATGGGCCTAGTAGCTATAATTCGCGTTAGAGTAAAGTTTTCTCACGTAAAATTACTTTTAAGTGGACAGTCTGTGAACAGTGTATCATATACTCCAGAAAAACAGAGTAAATCGCTGCAAAAATAACTGTTTTTGGGATTGACAATCTGTTACCGCGTTATCGGTCCCGGAGTGTTATTTTTCAATATGGCGGGAAGTTACATAGTGAATATACCAAGATTGAAGGGCCGCGAGAACTTTGATGAATGGCAATATGCTGCTGAACAATTTTTGATGTTGGATGGTGTCGATATTCACAAGCCAGAATCATCTGATTGTACGAGTTTGGGTGATAAAAAGGCAAAAGCTAAACTTATTATGACGATTGACCCCTCTATTTATGTTCACATCAAAAACGAGCAAACAGTACAAGGTGTATGGAAACGTTTGAAGGCCTTATATGACGAATCTGGCTTCACACGTCGCATCAGTTTACTCCGAAAGCTAATATCTATTCGGCTAGAAGACTCAGAATCAATGGGTGCCTATGTAACTCAGATGGTTGATACTGCGCAGAAACTTAAAAGTACCGGTTTCCAGATAACGGACGAGTGGATTGGATCTCTTCTGCTCGCTGGGCTAACGGATAAATTTGCTCCTTTAGTAATGGCGATCGAGCATAGTGGTATGATTATCAGCACAGATGTCATAAAATCGAAATTGCTGGACATGAGTTCCGAAGTTGGCAGCTCTGGAACAAATAGTGCATTTTTGTCAAAAGGTTGGCAGCACCGACACAGCAAGAGAAATGGCAGTATTGGTAGCCCTGCATGTAAGACAAAATGGAAAACGTCGACGCCGACGCCATCTTCGAGTTCTGTCAAAACAATCCGCTGTTACAAGTGTCAACAACTCGGTCATTATATGAATAAGTGCCCGAATAATACACAAAAGAAAAATGAAACTAATGCATTTAGTGCAATATTTTTGAATGGAACATTCAATAATTCACATTGGTATGTGGATTCTGCTGCAAGTTCACATATGATTGTTGATAAACGTTGTTTACAGGATGTATCGTTTAATCACAAAGTGAAAGACATTATTATTGCAAATCACGAGAAAATACCGGTTATATGCTCAGGAAACACAATGATTACGACAGTAGTGAATAATTCGGAGTTTGATATCCCTGTCAAAAATGTTTTATGCATGCCGAATCTATCAACTAATTTGTTATCAGTAAGTCAGCTGATTCAAAGTGGAAACAAAGTTAACTTTGAAGCAACAGTTTGCAAAATACGCAATCGACAGAATGTACTGATAGGTGTTGCAAATTTAGTAAATGGTGTGTACAGATTAAATATTAAGTCAGAACATTTGTTTGCGTGTACAGCAACAAATGTGACAAGTGAAATATGGCACCGAAGGTTGGGACACATTAATTGTAAAACTCTGAATGCGATGAAGAACGGAGCAGTTGAAGGTGTGACATTTCAACAAAAAAATTGTGAAATTGATAAATCCAGCTGTACTATATGGGTCATTCCGCGGTTTCGTTCAAATCGCATGTTCTCGCAAAAAAGTCATATGAAAGTGAATGTTTTTCAAGAAAATTTTATTGGAAAATGTAGCTATTTAAAAAAGGAAAAAGGAGTATTTCCCAGATTAGCCATTTTTTACTTAATTACTTTATGATATACAAAAAACATGCCAAAATCTCATTACCTTCCCCATGAAAATAAGGGACCGGTAAATTGATCTACAAATAAGAACAGTTTACACTAGTAAAATTACAACATTCATTAATCGACCTGTATGTACAACTAATTATGCAAATTTATTTGTATTTAATTTATTTTTAAAGCTATTGTATCATAGAAAGAATTGAGATTTTGATTTTGTCCAGAGAAAATCGTCGTAGTCTTCCGCGAAAGCGGAAATTAAAATTGTGACCACGTTTGTTCCTGTTGGTCAGCCGTATCCCGCCCTGCACCTCCGTTACTAACCAGTGTATCACTACATCTAGACGGGGGAAGCCGTGCGTCGCTGAATAAAGAAATATCTGCGATCTCCGTGCTCGAAAACAACTTTGTCACCGACCAGGCATCATTACCTTCCAGCATTTTTTACAGTTAAGTACATGTTTTAAAAATTCGAATCATATGTCTATAAACTGTATTTAGTCGGACTATTTTTTATTGAATCATACAGATTTGTAATGTCAACATTAAGCGAGTAATTGAGAAAAAACTGTCAAAACTTCATTACCCTCTGATTCATTACCTTCCGAATCGTCAAAATTTTTGCCGGATGGTAATGTAGAGGCTTGGAGGGTAATGAAACTTTTGTAAGGGTTATTTTTACGAGCATCTGGGACCATGTTTGGGGGTTAATAAAAGCTAATATTATGAATAAATGCAGTTTCTTGCGTTGGACAATTTCGGTTTTAGTGAAATAAATATTTTCGTTTTATTTTTTTTTTGATGTGGAAAAACAATCACTTAAAAGTTACACCGCAAATTTTTATTTATAAATTGATTTTTTATTCAATGATATAATTATTCAAGTAAACGAATATACAACGTGTCCGGAAACTCGTAGTACAAGCGGGAAACTGGTGAATCTACATCACGTAGAGAACCCAAAAAACCTATTTTTTTCGATCTAAGCATTTCGATTTTAATATTATTTTTTTTCTATTTTTCCATTTTTTCGGCAACTAAAGGGTTAAAAAAAAATTTGAGCCCGGTTTACCTTTCGTTGCATTTTATAAGACATTACACAGCTGAAATCAACCCCCTAGTGAAAATTTTTTTCAAATTTAACCTAAAAAATTCCAACTTCGGACCCGATTTACTCGAAAACGAAAGCTCAAATCAAAAAAAGTTAAACCACAAAATCGACTCCAAATATGATGTGGATTCTCCAGTTTCCCGCTTGTACTACGAGTTTCCGGACACCATGTATTATACAAATGATTTAACTATTCACCCTACAGTCTCAAGATCTTTCATTAGTTAATTGTCTTTCAAAACTGACGAATTTTTACATAATTTCAAGTTTCTAAACAATGCCAAATTTAAACAAAAATCTACGTAATTGGGCATCAAGAGTCCAACGTAAATTTCTTGATTAAAAAACGGTATCACTACTGTTACATTTTAAATCATTTAGGGTAAAAAATTATTAAACAAAGATATAAAAGTGGTAACATTTTTTGGACTCTCCTGTAAAAGTTACCAAAATGAAATTATCAATTTTGTTCTTCGACTTCTCACTTAATCCGATACTTATGATAATTTTTCTTTGTTATTTGTTACGGGCTTAACTACTATAAACCACAATGGTAAAGTTAAATAAAAATCTGAAAAATTAAGAAAAGCTATCCAAGGACAGACTACGTAAGCAACAAAAATATGCAGAGATTTAAAACAATCCGAAACTGTACAGTCTTCAGAAAGCGAAAGAAAAAAGATACACTCTGCGAAAAGCGCAAAAAAGGATATGCAGCATTGAAGATAATAATTGTTGGATGATTTTTATAGCGCCATTTTCGTGAGAAAGATATAAGTGAAAGAGCCCAGAGAAAGCAAGGACGAAGATGGCGAAAGAACTCTCTAAATTATTTGAAGAAAAAAGAAGAGCAGTGTAAAATAGAAATGATTGTAGTAGAAAATATGCCTCCAATTAGAGACAATGTTAAGGAAGTACCCAATAATGTGCGAAACACTCTAGATCCTGACCTCTTTGCAGTCGAGAATGAACAACGAATCACACAAAAAAACATGCATGGTCTAACGAATGTTAGAAAATAAAGGTACAGATCTATGAAAAACATTACCAAGTTACAGGATGAGATAAAAAAACATAAGAAAGAGAAAAAAAATGAACAAAAGAAAATGGAGGCGTTGCAGCTACAAAACGCAAACATAGCAATCGAAGATACATTAGGGAAAAAATTAAACGACATAGCTACTATTGACTCGCCTACTATTTTCAATAATATTGATGACAATATGCTATTGAGCGAATTCGACGGCTCCATGTTTTTGGACGATACTATTGCTTCAACGCCAGAATCTGCTAAAACTATAGAAAAGAAATGTACAGTGAAAATACTCTCAAATGACCCGTTCGAGTGTCAGCATTATTCCTTCTATAAAAATAGTACCCAAGAATTCAATCTTTTCGATCAATGTGAGTTCGAGAAGTTCATCCGATCCCTAAGAGTAGAAGATCCTGATTTCAATGAATCAAAACAGCAGTCTCCTAAAACTATGGAAATCCCACACATGGAAATTGACGAAAAGAGCATAAGGAGGCGCCATTCAAATATGACTTCGATGACTGGATAATGGTTCAATATAAAATAAATAACACAACACACCATTTCATTGTGAAAATTATTGGGAAATATGAGTAAACAATGGAGTACAAAGTAATTTTTTTTTAAAAAGCTCAAGGAAATTCCAAAAAAATTGTTTGGCCAATTTCATTTCATTCTGGAATCACAAATTCTTCAGCGTTTGCAAAATCCGTATGAGAATGGAAGAGGAAAATTCACTTTCAAAAATTTGCCGAACTTTAATTTTAAATAGTTTTCGAGCATCATTAATTAATAAATAAATAAATAATCGATCTCATTAAAGTTCCTTAAATATCATCTTCCTATTTAGATGTAAGACCTGTACCTAGTACGTATTAGTTATCTTGTGTTTGTTTAGTAGTGTCTGATGTTATTTTTAACTGCATTCCAATTGAGTTCTGTTCTTTTCTTATTTTAATTATTATTTTTAATATTTAAATACTTCTATTTTTCATTTATTACAATGTTTGCTCAGGAATATGAAATTTTTGTATTTCTTGTGTCCAATACCCACTTATAAAACTGAATTATAAAGAATTTGACTACGCCTTATAATTTTGGGGTAAGTAGTATAAGTAGGGAAATTTTTGTTGTGCCTGTGATGTTCCTGCTGTATTTTCTTCATTTGTACCTATTTTGATATTTTGTCCATTATTTTTCAACAATTTATACAAATATTGCAAAAGCATAAGTAAGCAGAACTGCAAAAGCATATGTAAGCAGAATGAAAAAATGTATTTCTTGTCTCCAATACCCGAAAGTCTGAATAAAGCTTTTGGTTTTTCACTATAATAGATTTTTCTTCCTTTTTCCTAATCCGCTCATCACATCAGGTCAAATGATACTTGGCATGATTTGAAATCTATTTTATTATTCAATTTCAATTCATATTTCATTATTCACAGAAATTTTAAGAACTTTGAACGTGTTCACTACCATCTATTAATATTTCATTACCAAACTTCATCACAATCCAAATTTATAAATTACCATCCAACAGTTTTTCATTACCATCCACACCTTTATTACCATCCATCAATTTTCTTCGTATCTAAGTGTCGTAGAAAGGTGCCCTTTTCACCTCTCTACATCTGGTAGGTACAGGAACCCATTTCTATAAAAATATATAGTAAAAACGCAAAAAAAAAATTTTCCGCGGAATCAGGCAAATTTGAACGAAACCGCGGAATGACCCATAAACGTTATATGTATACTAGGCATGTTTAGAAAGTGTACTGTGACCATAACGGGCTGTGGTTTTTAGTTTTTTGAGGGTTGGCAACACTGAGTGGTAGAGGAGGATCTCCTGACCATCCTAGCGATTCCATGTTTTTTGGATCGTTATTGGATAACGGACGTTATCTTCTGTCAGATTTATATGATTTTTTAAAAATATTTACTGTCACGTATTTTAATTTAGATCGATAAACACGAATTCTTGTAAAAAGGCATTATTATTTATTCATTTAATGTACGTTGTACATAGAAAATGCAAATAACAGCCATAAAAATCGCATAAATCTGGCAGGAGATAACATCCGTTATTTAACAACGCTCTCACAAAAAAAACGAGTGTGCTTTAGACCACACGACTGATGTAAAAATTCACTAACTTAGGCCGTTCATTAACAATATAACAATAACAGGAATAAAAAAATCCCCATCCCCTCAACATCCCCATCCCCTCAACTCATAACAACTCATTACAACTCATAACAACTTATAAAAACCCATAACAACCCATAACTATTCATAACAACTCTAACTTAACTTAACTCGTATCGATTAGCGTTTCAATTTCATTATAGCGTTTCATATAGATTAGCATTACATATTTTTTCGTAACGTATTCATCATTTTACCCCCCAAGTGTCGAGCGTGCGTAAAGAAGTTTTTCTTAAAAAATACGGAATTGCTAGGCAGAGCGAGCATCGTAGTACATAAACTCATGTTGTAGCGTCTAGTTGCATGAAAGATGTCGGTAAGAAATCCCGCCACGAGCTGTAATCCGCTTCTTTCTCGCGAAAGGAATAACACCTACAAGAAAAAAAGGTGAGTATTTTCTGACTTTTTTTGTGACTGGAGATTAAACGTGGGTGGCTTATTACATGCTTAAGATAAAAAAAATTGTCACTAATTCCTCATCTGACAAAAAATTCAAAACCGCAATTTCGGGCAAAAAAATCATTGCCTCAATGCTTTGGAACTGAAAAGGCATCATTTTGGTCGAATTTCTGCCTCATGAGTCCATCAATGCACAACAATATTGTGAGACCCTAAAAAACCTCAAAAGGGGCATTCAAAACAAAAGTTTGGGAATGCTAATGAGAGGAGTAAGCTGGTTGTATGCTGGAGTATGCTGGAGTATGCTGGCTGCACGACAAAGCCCGTCCTCACACAGCCTTAGCCACTAAGGCGCTCTTGGACTCATTTGGTTGAGATGTTTTTAACCACCCCCCCGTATCACCTCCCTGAAGGGATATATGGATGAAATTGCATTTTCAACAGATGAGCAGGTGCAGAAAGGGGTTCTAAAGTGGGGGGAAGGAGCCGGCGGGAGATTTCTTCGAGGAGGGCATAAGGGGCACACCACAAGCATTAAACGGGTTCGTGATTATGTGGAAAAATAGTCAACAAGTGTATCGACAATATCCTGTAATTTTTTTTCAAATAAGTACACTTTTTCTAAAAAAATATAGTGTCTGACCGAAACTTTTTACGGCCGAAACCGAAACTGAGTTTCGGCTTTGGTCTCAGGTTCGGCCGAAACCGAAACTTCCATATAAGGTCATGTTTTCATGGAAAAAAAATTCAATCTTTCAGTCAGCCTTCATTTTCAAATCATACGAGTATATTAATCATTCAACTGCTAACAAGTATGACAAGTAATGAACTGCAAACAAACCAATCCCGTCAAACGTCAAAAATTTCAGGTAAACAAAAAAGTAAGTCAAGTGATACTTTATTTTTAACATATTAAATACGTTTGTTCTAAAAATATAAAATGTCGGTTTATGTATTACATTATTTAAAATACATTATCTGTATAAATAATAAATACAATTAATTAACGCTTCGGTATTAATTTAACATGTAAAGTTCCTAATTTGACGTCATTTTTTAGTCTATGAAAACAGACAGGTGCCACACACGCAGCGCTACGATCAAAGCGTTGGACACAAGCAAAATGGAGGGTTTCGCTATGATGACTTAACTGAGGGTCACCTAGCGCTATGCTCAGATTCATTCGGATTAATCAATCGAAATATTGGACACAACGGCCGTTAGAAATATGGAAATTATTACATTGCACGACCCTTGCATACATTCTGGTATAAACGATTATTATTATTATTCAAGAACTTCCGCAAATTGTAATTAGTATTTTGCTCTCGATACAAGTTTATAATATCTGTTTATTCTTCATCGCCAAAACAGGCATTCAAAATTCCGTTATTTGCCATTGCCGGCGCCAGACATGTGTTCAAATATGTGACCACTTATTTGAAGACTTTGCGCAGACATTTGTTCACTTATGTGTGTCTCTGCCAGATATGTGTTCAAAGATTTGATCACTCCTTTGAGCTCACAGTTTTCAAATAGACCTCACATAACATGGACGACGATTTGGTCGACACAGTTTGCTTATATTATTTATGTGCTAGTAATTATTTATTACACGTAGGGTTGCCATCTGTGGTTGACATGTTTGGCTTTTTGAGGTCGTGTCCGGCCAAATATTGACATATCCGGCCTGTCCGGCTTTTGTTAGGCTTTTTGATAGTGTAACGCGCAGGTTTTGTCTTTAGCCGGCACCAGAAACGCGTAGCTAGCGTGCGTTCAGCGGGCAGCGTATGCGTTTTCTTCATTATTCAGTCAGACATGAAAACATGAATAATATATGTACAAAATTGCCAAAGGCTACTCAAACTCTTAGACAAGTGAATTCAAATACTTGCCGAATACTTTTTTGTGCCGAATTGAAATACTTTAAGTGGATGACTTTAGCTGAGATACCAAGCCGGGAGCACGTAGCAGAAACGATAGATATTCTGTCTAAACATACAGTTAGATGACAGAAACTTTTATAATTTTTTTACAAAAACAGAAGGATAACTCCGAATTCAAAAAGCTATTGGCACAAAAAAGTAGACTGCTTATTTTAAATCATTTGTTAATGAACAATTTTATTCCGAACTTCTGAAATTGGCGGATTATTACTTTGCGATTCCGGCCATAACGCCAATGTAGAAAGATTTTTCTCTTTCATAAACGCCCAGTGGACCAAGGAACGCAATAAATTGCAAACAGAAGCAATTGATAAGATGATGTACACATTGTGTAATTTAAAAATGACATGTCAAGAAATTTATAAAATTATTTCCAAAGAAAACAACGCCGTTTTGGCTAAAGTAGGTGAAAAAGCAAACATACAAAATTGTAGATTTTTGAATAAATTTTAATAAAGTCGAGTTTTCATTATAATTAATTTTTTTCGTTTTATCCACAATCATATGTTTCATTTTATATTTGTTTAATGAAAATTTTTAGACGACTGTTTTACCAGAAAAGGAGTTAGTTTTGTTTGTTTTATTAGTTTACTAGTTGGGTTACCCGGCTTCGCTCAGGAAAAAATTTGAGAGTGTTATGGAATGTTTCACAATGATGACCCCGATTCCCTATTCCCGAACATTCCACGACATACTCCGCCACCCCTTCCAGAACTTTCTAGAGTTCTATAAAACCTTCTTGAACTTTCCGAAAGACTGTTCTAGAAATTTCAAGAGGGCGAAACTTCCAGCCTTTATGTCTTCGCACGCCTGGGTACCCTTATTCCCTAGAGGGGACAGAGATCTACCACACCTTATAACTCCCTTGATCGTACCGGAATTCGTTTCTGAGTTTTTGCGGTCCGCACGTTTTTTGGACTTTCTTTTATAATATACATATATTGATTATGTTATGTCTACGGACAGAAGACTCAATATTTTTTATTTTGTTATTGACATATTCTACATAAATGCCAAATGATGACAAGAATAAGACTGATTAATGATTTTTGTTATTAAACTGGTTAATGTGTGATTAATAAACAACTGTTACTTGTCACCGTTTTTTTTTTATTATTACGTATAAAAGTTATGTCCAAAATTACGTACGTAAGTCCGGCTCATAAATAAACCAGTCATGTCCGGCTTTTAGGGCAAAATGTCCGGCCTATTACAACGCAGAGTCAGGCTTTTTCATTTTAGAAGATGGCAACCCTATCCCTGTAGGCGTTTTTATTTAAAAACTGTTTTTGTTTTAGAGATTCCATGAAAAAATGCTTGATGAAATGATGCCTAGACCAGTGGGTTACTTCAGTAATTTCTGCAGAATTTCTTCTGAAGACTTTGAAATGCTATTACAAAAAGTTTTTTTTTTTTTTTTACAGTGAATACCGCACAAGAATCTCAACTGCTCCCGTCTGGAGCCAGTGAGACTATGGCATCCCCAATTGGGGTATGTTGTGAGGCTGAAGGTAGTGGGGAGGGGAAGGAGGTGGGGAAGAGGAAGGTTGGGAAGTACCTGGCTATTCAGATCTGGTCACTAAACACGGCTAAAGCCATTTTCAAGCAACGTTTCAATTCTGAATGGTGGTCTTACACCAGGGCGATACTGATAGTATCTTCCACTCTGGAACGTGCCGCAAATATACTATATATTATTTTAAATGAATTAATTGTGAAATAACACAAATTAACCCGTGACCTCCGGATTGTGAGTCAAGAGTCTTACCCACTGGACTACGGAGGTCGTCCTTTAATTTCAAAATTAGACACTAACTGGAGAATAGCTATTCCTTCCAAAATGAGATTGGCATTGACTTGAAGATTTTTAGCCTCCAAAATGACATTAAAAACGAAAAAAAAGTATATAAATTTAAAAAAAAATTATCAATATTTATTCTTGATAAACAAAATAATGAAATAGAATAGCGCTAAATTGAAATATTTAAGTAATTTTAATGTGTTCAATTATTTCTAGTTATAAATGAGTGAAAATTTCTTTTAACAGGAAAAAAATTTTAAAATAAAAAATACTAATATCAATAATCGTCAGTATCAGTATCTTCATTACGATCATCACATAGTTTATAAGCTTCTTTAATTATATTTTTATTGTATTTTCTTGGTGGTATGACAGTTTGAGAAATAATGTTAATTTGTTTATCTTTACCGACTTCTGACTTCTTGTATTGATTACGTGAAGTACTTGGTATATTAGAGTTATATAAAGTGTTATTGTCTGAAGTATATATGCTTGGTTATAGCTTGTTCATGTACGCACGCGGCACGACAACTCTCCACGGCAACGCTCGCAACGCTCGAGCTACTGGGCTTCGCGCAGTGTGGCAGGCATGCAAACATTTTGACACTGATCCCTTTGATGTGCGCTAAAGAAACCGACACGGAACGGCAAAGCGCACATATGTGCCCAAATAAGTGAACACAGTATCAAATGCCCTTGCCACACATGTGAACACTTATTTGAACACATCTTTGAACACATGTCTGGCGCCGGCATAATGCCGGCAATAATAATAATAAATACACAGATTTAGGAAATGAGATTAAAAGAATTTGGCATTCTCGGACTATAAAAATATTAACCATTTGTTATTTCGGCCACTGGCATAATACCTAGGAATCTGATTCAAAATTTAAGTATATTAGATTTGTCAAAGAATTTGTATATAAAAATGCAAAAAGCAGTAATTTTAAATACATGTAGGATTACAAAAGATTTTTTAAATATTTATATTGAGGGATCAGTAGGATTTATAGGTTCAATTAGAAATGCCACAGAGCCGAACCCTCTGATATGAAAATATCTGGAGTCGGTGAATTATATTCCCATTTGGTCTCTAGTAGGTTGACATGTTGTTCTTGTATTGTTTTGTATTTATAATACTTTATATAGTGCAATTGCATAGCGTGGATTCACTAGATGATCATTTGGGGAAGTGTATGAAAGGGTTTAGTTTTTCCTTCTTTTTTTTTTTTTTTTTTTTTTTGGGGGGGAAAATTTAACCCGGACATTTAAATCTGGTGCGTAAAAATCATAATATATTGTTTTGCTGTGTGAAACCAAAGCCACATCAATATTAAAAAATATCTTCAATATTTTCTAATAAAACCGACCCCGGTTTTCCCTTCCTCATCAAAAATATGGAAATGTTGTCGATGACTTCTGCCAACTTCTATGGATGAATGTATTTTGTCTATGGATGAAATCAAATTTTGAATGAGCCGTAAACGCACGTTAATATTGATTTATAAAACGATTTGTGTTGTTAATATTTTATATCTAATCAATCATTTCAAGTGTTACAGTTACAGTTTTTAATTTGTCGTCTCTTTAGGCCTTTGGACAATTACAATTTCCACAGTTACACGTTCACAAGGTATATTGCCAGTAAATAGATTTTTCACTTATTACCCGCCGAATTCAATGTCATTTTTGCCCAGTTTGAAATAACATGGGATGTTTTTATTTCCGTGGTCCTAATAAATTAAGCATTAATTTTATACAAAACCGGGACCAGCTCATTTTACACTAAAAAAAAAAAAATTTTACCACAGTAGATAGGTAATAATTAGATGTAATTAATTCCGTGAGCGGAAATTGAAAAATATGTATATTATCGTTAATTTCTTAAATTTAAAAATACGAAAATGTCATTTTTCATTGACCTCCATGTTGTAAATATTCACTTTTTCACGAAAAAACACTTTGCAGAAGTTGAATAATTGTTATAATTACGTATTTCGGAAACTTTTTGCATTGGGGGAGGCGGAAAATGATGCATTTTAAATTTCAATTGCGTAAAATCAAAATTCACTTCGCGTCTTTGCAAACTGACATGGCGCGGCCGATCTGTCACACAAACCCGCTAGACAAACCCTGCGTAGCCAGAAAAACCATTTAAAAACGTAGGCTGTTTTTTAAAGTAAAGATAATATTCACAAGCCCGCTATACAAACCCTGCGTAGCCAGACAAACCATTTAAAAACGTAGGCTGTTTTTTAAAATAAAGATAACAACATGGAGGTCATTGAAAAATGACATTTTCGTATTTTTAAATTTCCGCCGGGCCGGGCATCGTGGGATGATGAAACAAACAGATTTCGGTAAATCATCTCACAAATAATTTAATTGTTTTACACTATCAAATCAATTCATTAAAATCAAATAACTTCAAAATTCAAATCAAAAATTTAAAATCGCATCAAAATATGTTTTTCAAGCAGTATTTTGCACTACAAAATTCTAAAGTTTCCCGACGACGCCCTGATTGACCACCGACAAACGCCCTGCTCCACACACACCACTACCAAAAACCACCCCACCTTCCGACCACCACCATGAACTTCATAGACGAACTGACGAAGCTTGACCCACCCATCGAAATATTAAAACAATACATGACCACCATCACCGCCAGACGTGGCAAAGTGACGTTCTTCCCGGTGGCCTAGGAAGTACCCCATCGGCCACTATGTACATTCGTACTCCATCTACAAAACCATCCACGACCACCCTGCCGCCCTCCTCCGACCGAACTACCGCTAAGCAACCACCCACTACCACCACCCTGTCGACACCCCAATTGACCTATTGACGTCCAGCTGGCCAAGGAAACTCCTCTCCCTCAAAACTTCCCGCCCTTACCGTCCACTTCCACCAGCTCCTGGAAGACCACACCTGCCGGGAAACACCTAAGGCCCTCCCTCGCAAAACCAAAATCACCCATCCAGACCACCAATCGCTTCACCGCCCTATCTCCTCCCACTATAACAAACTCCGACACTACCGACGACGACGGAGAAGACGACGACGATGACATCCCAGACAACTTCCCAGCCACCAACACCGCCTCCCGACCGACTAAAATCCCTCCAATTATCACCAAATCAGCCAACAACTGGAACACCCTGAGGAAAAGGCTGGAGGACGCAGGAGTCCAAATTACACATGCGAAGGCCATTCCGACAGGGGTGGTGATTAATACCATCAACTCCCACAGCTTCGTCTAGCCACCAAAATCTTGCAAGAGCAAAAAACAGATTTCCATACTTTTGAACGCCAGGAGGACAAGACCACAAAGGCGGTCCTCCGAGGCATCCCCACCACCATCTCGGAAGAAGAATTCCTCCTGGAGCTCCAGGATCTGGACCTCCCTGCAATCTCCGTCAATAGAATGGGATCAGGCCCTGATCGCACAAACGTCCCGATGGTCCTCGTCCAACTGACCCACGGAGAAGATGGGAAAAAATATTCAACCTACAGAGCATATTCCACCTGCCCATCAAGGTGGAATATCTCAACCATAAGGATGCCCCGACCCAATGCCACCGATGCCAGTACTTCGGCCACTCCGCCAAGGGCTGCCACCTGCCGCCCCGATGTGTGAAGGGCGCCGGAGACCACTTCACTGCAGCCTGCAGCAAGCGGAGGGAGGACGTCCCGGCTACCTGCGCGAACTGCGGCGGCCCCCACCCGGCAAACTTCAAGGAGTGCTCCAAACGACCTGCAGGGAGCTCAATCCCCTCTTCTCGAAGAACTGAGGTACCTCCCATAACCACCTTCACATCCCACAAAACCATCCCTTTCACATAATATGCCCAGGCAAACTCAAACACCCAAACATCCATACCAACCCCCGACCCTCCCACAAACACCCCCCCCCCCCCCCCCACCCCCCCCACCCCACCCCCCTCTCAGAACCCAACCCCCCTCTAAGAACCCACCACCCCCCAGCCCTCAGCAACCCCCTTTAGCTTTTTTGACCTATTCTAAAATGATTTCTTCTCCAAAGTCGGCAACCTCATTGCCAACCTAGTCCCTAAATTCCTATCCGCCACTTCGACGGATTATCTAACCATCATATTAACAGCAGCCCCCCAGATCATCTCCCTTTTCTCTAACTAAAATGGCGAATTCTACCACCCTGCCCTCCGCGCTACGTTTGGCATTTTGGAACGCACAAACAGTCTTGACAGAAACATACAAGAACTACGCATTTTCACCAATACACACGACCTAGACATTTTACTCATCAATGAAACTCATCTAAACCCATCTCATACACCAAAAATAGCCAACTACACACTCTACAGAAACGACAGACTACATTCAAGTGGAGGCGGTACCGCTATCTATGTAAAGACGAAAATCGCCCACCAACACAATATCACCCCTACACTTTTTTCATTAGAAAGTACATCCATCACCATTTTCACCAAACACTCAGGGCCTTTAAGAATTAATTCGATTTATCACCCACCAAACAAGACTTTACAAATGTCCGATCTCGAATTACTTCTCAAAGGTGACTCCCCTACCATTCTGGCGGGTGATTTCAACGTGAAACACCCGGACTGGAATTCTAGGTTGACAAACAAAAACGGACTCATACTTCATAAATTCTCATCAGCTCATCCCGACCTAAACATCGCCGGACCTATAGAACCGGTTTCTTTTCATCCATAGGCCACAGACCGGATATTTTAGACATTGCATTACTACACAAAACTCCCTGGACGTACTGTATCGAAACTATCAGCGATCTCTCATCTGATCACAATCCCGTGTTGCTAACCCTGAACGAATTCTCGAATCTCCCCCCCACTAAAATCTACAAAAAAACTGATTGGACATATTTTTCGCACAGAGTCGGGGAAAAATTAATAATAAATTCATCCATTCAAAATCCCAAAGAACTTGACATTGCGGTCGACAATTTCGCAGACACTATTATGTCCGCAATAGAAGATTCCTCCAAACCCCTCCACGAACGACCCCAAACAAATCTCAGGGAAAACCTCCCAAATTCAATTAAAGACCTCATCAAAACAAAAAACACCCTTCGCCGCCGCTGGCAAAAAAATCAATACCCAAGATTGAAAACCACGATCAATCGCACTCAAGCCCTCATTAGGAAAAAATTACAAGAACATTCAAATTCTACGTGAAACATGAAACTTCAAGAGATAAACCCACAGGACGGATCCCTGTGGAAATTATCCAAAACTCTCCAAGCCACTCCTTCTCCAAACCACCCTATTCATGCCGAAAACGGTATAGTTTTTGACGACCTGGACAAAGCGAAAGCTTTCGCCGACAGTCTAGAAATTCAATTCAGTCCCAGCTTCAAGCACGCAAATCTAAATCACATAGCAAATGTAAACTGCAAAATAAATAGTATACTAAATCACCTCCCCCCAACAAACACTTACTTCACGACCCCGACCGAAGTTATTCGTGCCATAAATGGCCGAAAAAATAAAAAAGCTCCCGGGCCGGATGGCGTCACAAATTTTGCTCTTAAAGCACTGCCCAAGAAAGAAATACTAGCAATAGCAAACCTGATAACACAGCCCTCAGACTACGCTATTTCCCCAAAGTTGGAAACATGCGCACGTCATTATTCTCCCAAAATCGGGAAAAGATCCGCTTTTCTGTGAAAATCATCGCCCAATCAGTCTACTTTCAAACACAGGTAAAATCTACGAAAAAATCCTACTCACTCGGCTCCTCAAGCACATTAACGAGGTATCAACCCTACCTGAAGAGCAACACGGCTTTAGAGAAAAACACTCCACTCTCCATCAACTCTTGCGAGTCTCGGAAATCATCATTGAAGGTTTTAACTCAAATCGTTCAACTGGTGCCATTTTCCTAGACATCGCTAAAGCTTTCGACAAGGTCTGCACAAACGGTCTCCTTCTCAAACTCCACGATATAGGCATCGACCCTCAACTCCTCGGTGTCTTAAAATCTTTTCTCCGCCTACGTACTTTCTAAGTGAAATACAAGGGCGCCCTCTCAAAAAAACGCTTCATGACAGCAGGGGTGCCACAAGGTTCACTGCTATCACCAATCCTCTTCAATGTCTATACACACGACATTCCCCTCTCAGTTGACAAGAACTCACTCACTGCTCTCTATGCAGACGATACCACCGTCATGGTGAGATACAGTTCTTCCAAGATGATAACCCACCGACTTCAAATCAACATAAATAAACTCCAAGACTTGTATGACCTGTTGCGTATTGACGTGAATCCCTCAAATAGCGTAGCCGTATTTTTCTCCCGCAGAAAGGGAGACAGTGTGCCCAGAGAAGAAATAAAAATGTACGACCAGGTCATACCGTGGCAAAACACCGCCAAATATCGGAGTTACACTTGACAAAAGACTTGCTTGGAAACCATACATTAAAAACACACTGACCAAAGCAAAGAAAATATCCGGCTCTTTACACCCTGTAACCGACGTGTTACGCACCCTCATGTTTTTATTTATAATTTTTATATGTCTTCTTTATGTACAATGCCCCGGTGCAACCAATAAAGCTTGTGTGCCAAGTTGCCACCGGGAGACATTTTAGACTCCTATTTTTTACAAATGGTTTATGATTAATCCGCCTCAAAGGCGACCAGGCTGACTAGCCTCCTTTTTATTTTTTATATATCCCCCTGAGAAGGGCCGTTTTTCCGGCTCAAAAGAAGCGGGCTGCTCCACCGAGCAGGCTGCTCCACCGAGCCGGCTGCTTTTATTTTTTAATTACGACCCTTTTAAGGGCCTTTCGTTCTGGCCACTAAGCTCATTAATACCGTGCCGCCAGCAACGATCTTTTGCCAAACGCATTTGATCATCTTTAATATGTCTTTTTCTTTATGCACAATGCCCCGGTGCAACAAATAAAGCTTGTATACCAGGTTGCCACCGGGAGACATTCTAGAATCATTATTATTTCGCCGTCAGGGCCATTTTCCCGGCTCCAAAGCCAAAAACCAGTTTGACGGCTCCCATAAGGGCCCTCATCTTGCTTGCAAATATTATCGTTTTTTAACATAACTTCATTTACACACCCCGTAGGACACTGAAACTAAAACGTTTCAGTACAGAGTCCTACCGGGCATTCAAAGCAACATAATTTAAAACTCTAACTCTTAAACTGCCAACGCTATCTGCATTTGCGCAAAAATTTTGGACTTAGAAAAAATTCGGATCAAAAACAGTCTTTTTCCATTTTAAAAATCCAGGAACCTCGTAAGACGACGAGACATACAGGTTTCGGTAGCCAGTCTTACGAGGAACCTGGGGAAAATACTAACTTCTTCACATCACTTCACAAACTTAACTTAACATCAAATACCTACCAACAAACGGTAAACATCTCTAAAAATATTCCCAATTTCATCAAACTAAAAATCTACGGATAGAAAATATCTTTGTACAAATGTTAGAATTAAGGAATCCTTTGTAAACACTATGTTATCACCTGTAGAATTATTATTAAATAATGATTTTAAGCGACCACTTTCTTGAGCGACACCAGCAAAATGAAGTGCGACAAGAAAGTCGCCGTACTTATACTTACGGGCGAGGTCCAACCTCCCACCCCATAAATGTACCACGTGTTCACCTTTTTGCCCAGATTAGGGTATATAAGGGCACGTATTTTGAAAATAAATTAGTTCTTCTCTCACAGTCAACTCGTGTATTATTCCTACTGGGAAGTTTTTTCATCACTCAGCTGCCTCCCCCGCCGACCTCTGCCTGTCTTCAGTCCTGGTGCCAACACTCCTCCAGAAGAGCCGGCCCTACTTTGGCAACCGCCAGGCGCCAGGATCAGGCAGAGGATTAAGCACATCCAGTGTCCTTCACGCATCAGGCACTGGGTGCACGGGAGGTCAGTTATTTATTATTTTTCCATCATCACCATCCTGTTCGTGCACTAAAAACCCGGTACTTTTTTATAGTCTTGTGAGGACTCTGATACGTCCCTTACACACCCCTTACTTCATTCAAATTCAAAATCATCAATTCAAAACCAACTACTCATATACAAATCACAAATTTGACCCACCATCACATACGCATCGCCCATCTGGGCTACAGGTAATACCAAACGACTCGAATCGTACCAAAATGTCACACTTAGAAAATTTACAAAAAGTCCCTGGTTTGTCCGGAACTCAACCATTAACTCCGATACAAATGTCCCACCCCTGAAAAAACATATGGTAGAATTGGCTGAATCTTTCTTTGCAAAACTTCCTATACACCCAAACCCCAGTATAGCTCGTCTCGGACGTCTAAGACCCGACGAAAATCCGACCTTCCCCTATCCCATCTCCATTACCTTCCCCCCTTGAAGTGTGAACTCAAATAAAAAAAAACACAAAATGCAACCAAAAAACAAAGTATTACAAATCAAAAAAATACATACAAAAATCAAAAATACCTACATTAAAAAAAAAATTGTATTAAAGCCCTATAAGTTGTTATACGCAGCCCACACTGGGTAGAAAAAAAAATCCCCTAGGTACATTTACACCCTCAGTTCTCGAGAAATAGAGATTGATTTCTCTGCACCTCGAATAAAACCAATACGATATCGAACCCAAGCATCTCCCGTCTTGGGCATATAAGACCCGGCGACCCCCCCACCTGCCCCTTACCTGTATCCATCATACTTCCCCCTTATGTGTGGGCTCTAATAAATCAATAGTAAGCACAACCAGATTTACAAAAAAAAAATAGTATTACACAAAAACCTCAAATAGTTGCTCCTAAAAGGATTTCGTACTTTTATAACTTTTTGTATTTTATAACTTTTTATATTTATTAATTTTTATAATTTATATATAAAAATTTGTACCTTTTAAGGATATCTATATTTCTATATTTTACTTTTTACTATAATATTTTTAACTTTTAACATTTGTTTTTACTCTTTTCTTAAAACTTTATACTTTGTACTCTTTTCTTTATATTTTATACCTACTATACTTTATATATACATGTATGTTAATGGCACATGTTGTGCCGTGTATTTCAAAATAAATAAATAAATAAATAAATACCTGCTGACAAAAATGAAATAAAATAAAAAAATTAAATAATTAGCCTTTAACTACTGTCGTGCGGTCTTACAGGCCCCGGCAGGTACTTGACTTGCTAGTTTACCCCTTTCCCCGCGTAAAACTGATCCCCACTTTTAAGTAGCTGCAAGTTCAGTACGCACATTGACGTGGGAGCAGAAAGTAGTGTCTTCATGTGCGCATTTGGTGAGTAGAAGAGTGAAGCGGCCTCTCAGGCCTCACGTCAGTAGTTACGCAAGTTTTTTATTTTATTGTTAGAGTAAATTGTTATTTTTACAGATATTGTTAACTACGGATGTACCAGGGACTTCAGGAAGTAAAATAAATAGTTCTGCGACAGATTTACCGCATCCAAAGAGATCTCGGATATGTGTAAATGAATCCAATCCAAATTTGATTGAGAAGTGGATCGCGGATGAAGATTCCAGCGGATGCGAGGTTGACGACGTTGGCGAAGATTTTCGTCCGGAGCACATTGAGCATGATACGGATACTATCACTGATATTTCTGATACCGAAGAAACTCAACCTGAACACCTGGACGCGCCATCATCGTCATCAGATGAAGATGTTCCCCTCTCAAGGCTGGGTTATTTTAGAGGAAAGAATAAATATAAGTGGTCTAAATCACCTTCAAACAGATCATCAGTTAGAACACCGCAACACAATATTATTACCCAAGTACCCACATCCAAGTTGACCGAGAATGACGGAAAGGATCCTTATTCGTTATGGAAACAATATATAAATGACGAGATTTTATCGGAGATTTTGATAAGGACCAACGAGAAGCTAGCTGAATATAGATCTAAATTTATGAAGCAGAACCGATCAGAACTAAAAGATATCGATATAATGGAGTTGCAGGCTTTTATTGGACTATTGATGTACACAGCTGTAATCAAGTCTAACCACGAAGACGCACATTTAATATTTGCTACTGATGGTACCGGAAGAGACATTGTTAGATGTGTTATGTCTAAACATAGATTTCTACTTGCTTCAGGGTCTTTGGTTTGACAATGCGCTGGACAGAGCACAGAGAAAGGAGACTAATAAATTGGCTGCGATATCGAATATTTTCAATAAATTCGTATCAAATTGTCAGAGGGTATACAATATACGTCAATATGCTACAGTTGATGAAATGCTAGTTCCATTCAGAGGGCGATCGTTTTTGATGATATATATGCCAAAGAAGCCCGCTAAGTATGGGCTAAAACTAATGTGCCTGTGTGATGCCGAAAATGAGTATTTTTACAATTGTTATGTTTATTGTGGAAAAAGTTCAGATGGAGAAACATTAACGGATGCAGAAAAAAAATTTTTAGTTCCTACGCAGGCTGTGATCCGTTTGAGTAAACCATTACATGGTAGTAACAAAAATATAACGTGTGACAATTGGTTGAATTGAAACAGAGATGTTGAAACAGAGAGGATTGACCTGTGTAGGTACGGTAAAAAAAAAATAAAAGGGAAATACCCCCAGAGTTCTTGCCTGCTAAAACGAGACCTGAAAAATCAACCTTATATGGTTTTACAAAAGACACAAGACACAACGCTATTGTCTCATGTTCCCAAGAAGGGAAAAGCTGTCATTTTGGCTTCGTCGGTGCATCATAATGAAGGAACCGACACAGACTCAGGGAAGCCAGAAATTATAAAGTTTTACAATTCTACGAAAGGTGGTGTAGATGAAATAGATAACAAGTGCTCTATATACACTTGCAGCCGCCGATTTTTTACTGGATTTTGGATAGAAGTTCTGTCAATTCTCATATTTTACATGATGTACATGTGGGAAGACAAACTGATAGAGGAACCTTTATAAAAACATTAGCGCGACAGTTGGTATTAGAGCACATGAAGCGAAGATTTTGTAACATAAGGCTGCCCCTATAAAAATATTAGCGCGACAGTTGGTATTAGAGCACATGAAGCGAAGATTTTGTAACATAAGGCTGCCCCTATAAAAACATTAGCGCGACAGTTGGTATTAGAGCACATGAAGCAAAGATTTTGTAACATAAGGCTGCCCCTATAAAAACATTAGGGCGACAGTTGGTATTAGAGCACATGAAGCGAAGATTTTGTAACATAAGGCTGCCCCTATAAAAATTGTCACGTAAATAATTATCAATTTGTGATATAATTATTTACCTGACCACTAACCTGATAATTTGAACAGCACGGAATGGATTGGCAACACTTTTTTTTTCTCTCTGGTTTTTACTTTTTGAATTGGCACCGTACGGGAAGCCGGTGTTGATTCGACTTGTCACTTTAGTGATAGTTTTGGATTTAAAAAATGGGATAATCTCTTCGTTACAAATTGTTTTAAACGATTTTAATCGCGAGCCGGGCGATGTACATTTTGCAAACGCTTCTTTCTGATGTGATCGGAACGCTGTTTCCAATGTGATTGGTCGCCGCCATTGGGACCGATATTTATCCGCGAAATAACGGTATTGTAAATTACCTACATAATCGCGACTGGCATATTGAAAAGCTTTGCGAGGGAGAGTCCTTATGACCTGGTACGGTTATTGCTGCTCATATTTGTGACGGATGGTCACTCGGCGTTCATTTCCTGATGAGGTGTGCTGACGGAAATCGTGTTTCATCCGGTGGGCTCAACCGGAGCGCTGGTGCTGATCTTGGATGCTGCTCCCTGGCGGGGAGTCCTCATTCTCTGGCCTTCCTGGGGGTCTTTCCTGGTTCCCATCCTGGAGATTGCGAGAGAATGTGGCCCGCGGTTCATCGACGCGCTATATTCAAGTGAATTGGGAGTTCGTGTCAGTGTAGAATTAGATAAAGATCCATGGTCCGCAGGTACGATATTTCTTTCTGCTTAATTATATTCCTGTCAAATCTGTTATGAATCTGTTATGTTTCAGAATCTGTTATGTTTTTGGGGATGTGAAACCCGGCCCCTCAAAAGGGCAACATTGTTATGTTCTTTATAAAATTATACTGGGCTTTGGCTGTTTTGGAAATGAACTCTTTTATTGCTGAAACCAATTTAACCTCACAAGTAGAAACCTGTTTTCGTTTATTCCCAAACATTCTTGTTCTTTTTTTATTCTGAAAAAAAAAAAAAGCAGAACCTTCCTACATTACGGATCGCTAGGACCCACATAACCTGAGAGAGAGAGAGATAACCTTATATTTGGCGCCCAACGTGGGGTGTTTCTGCTTCTTTTTCCGAATTTTCAAGGTTGGATATGTATTATTCATTAATATCTTCATACTGTTATAATGGTACCAGTGTGTGTGTGTAGATGCGTTATAAATGTTATAATGGATTATATGAAATATTTCGCGGTAGTTTGAAATTTTGTGCATATTATTATGTCATTTTTTTGCTTTGCTTTAATTTGTATTGGTTTCCGGTTGAGCTTCGTTCGCTCTCAAATTTTGTGTAACGTAAACATAAATATACCTTCTAGAACAGCTTCGTTCTTTTTTTTCGGATAATATTTTCGGGACATTTTTGTAGGCTGGCAAGTTTGTCTATGGTTATGTCAGTTGTTATTACAGATCAGCTGAGAGCGATTTTTGTTGACATGTGTCGGATGTCATTATTATACTTCGATTGTGTTATCGTAATAACTTTATAAACAATTTTCCGGACTTAATATAGTGTTATTCGGTTTATTTCATAAATATTAACTATTTTATATGGAATCATTTGGAATTTTTTCTTCGTTTTTTTTACATAAATAAATTCCATTTGACAAAATGTCGTTGTCTAACATCAACGGGGCCTCAAAAGAGGAAATGATTCAGATGCTTTCTGACGTTAATATTACTCCAGAACCCACTTTGTCCGCCATGAGAGAGCAAGCGCGAATTTACAACAGGAACCTTAAACAATCTAGTGGTACTTCTTCTCAACAAGAAACAAGCAGTGATGAAAGTCCTAATACAAATACCATCATAACTAATAATTATTATCAGAATATAACTACAAATCCTTCCGTACATAGCTGGGGTGTTAAGTTTAACGGATCTTCAGACATCCGTGACTTTATACAACGTGTGGAGGAGTTATCTAGGTGTCGTCGTATTGAGTTGCCGCTTGTTGTCACTTCGTTTGCTGACCTTTTGGAGGGAAGAGCATTGCTATGGTATCGTACCATTTATAAAGATAATTTAACTTGGCTAGAACTGAAAAAACTAATTTTATCTCGTTTTGATCCAATCGCTAACCAAACCGAAGCTTTAAAAGCTCTCTTCTCTATGAAACAGAAGTATAATCAAAGCGTAGTTGATTATGTTGAAGACGTGCAATTAGCTAATTTAAGATTAAACGTTCAACTTCCGGAAGAACAAATTGTGGATTTAGTGTGCAATAGCCTATTGCCGAAATATGCTCTTGTTATTGCTTATTTTGAGGATAAAAATTTAAATTCCTTAATTAGTGTTTGTAAGCGATTTGAAAAAAGTTTAGCTATTTCCGACGATGAAGCAAATTCGGTCAAAGACAAGAATAAACCGTCATCCGTTCCGTTGAATAATAATGCTGCACCTTCTTCCTCTTCTTCTTCTTCTTCACCTTCTGCACAATTTTATAGAAATAAATTACTTTGCGCTTATTGTAATATAAAAGGTCATTCCAAGCCGTTTTGTAGAAAATGGAAGTTTGATTCTCAGAAGAATCATACCAAGCGACAAGCTAATCCTGAACGACATAATTCAAAAAACTAGACGGGGGTCCCCCACATTCTGCTAGCGAGGATGCTAGGAGACCACCGATAGTTTCAAACTCGAGTACCAGTCCCATCGACCATGACATGGACGCATTCATGCCGATGATGACCAGCGGTCAAGATATTAGACCTCATGTTAATATTGCAATTAACAATTTAGTTTTTTCAGCTCTTTTGGATAGCGGAGCTAGTGTGAGTTGTTTTGGTGGTTCACTGTATAGGTTTTTCTTAAGTTTAGGTTTTAAGTTAGATAAGCTTGATTCTTACGTTACCACCGCGGATGGTAAACATCAAGATGTAATTGGTACTATGCGGGTACTAGTTACTTTTAATAGTATTAAGAAATATATAATTTTTTTTGTAATTCCGTCTCTTTCTCCCGTGATTGTTTTGGGAGTCGACTTTTGGAAACAATTTGACATCGCTCCTCAATTGTTTTCAAAGGCCAACAGTGGACGTGATGTTGAGAATACTTTAAGTGAAATTCGCAAGATCACGTCAGCTTCCCTACTGTCCCCTCAAGACAATCATAGGCTAAATAATGTAATTGATAAATTTAAGTCAATTTCGTTTGAAAAATGTGGACTGGGTCGTACTCATTTAGTGCAGCATAAAATTAATACAACAGGAGATCCCATTAAGCAACGGTATTACCCTTTGTCTCAAACTCGTCAGCAACAACTTGAATCACAACTTAAGGAAATGTTAGATTTAGGTGTTGTTCGCCGTTCGCGTTCGGCTTGGTCGAATCCGGTTTTGATCGTGCCTAAGAAGGATGGTTCTGCAAGGTTCTGCTTGGACTCTAGGAAACTTAACAGCGTCACGACAAGGGATTCGTACCCCTTGCCGTATATTTCGCGCATTTTAGACAAGCTACGTGGTGCACGCTTTATAACCTCTATTGATTTATCGAAAAGTTTTTGGCAGATACCTTTACATAAGGACTCTTGTTCTAAAACGGCTTTTGTTGTACCAGGTCATGGACTTTTTGAATTTGTTAGGATGCCATTTGGTCTGAAAAATGCACCTAGTGAATTACAGCGTCTTGTTGATGCTCTTTTTGGTCCAGAGTTCGATGAAAACGTTTTCTGCTACCTGGATGATTTAATTATTATTTCAGAAGATTTTGAGTCACATTTAGAATTGTTAAATAAAGTTTTCACACGTATTAAAGAAGCAGGTTTAACAATTAATCTCAAAAAATGTGAGTTTTGTAAGGACGAGTTGAAGTATCTGGGTTATATTGTTGATGCAAAGGGTCTTCGCACAGATCCAGTCAAGCTAGAGTCTATTCGAACTTACCCCACTCCTAGGAATTCTAAACAGTTAAAAGCATTTATTGGACTTTGTGGATATTATAGACGTTTCATCAAGAATTTTTCCACAATAGCGGCCCCTTTAACAAGACTCACTGGCTCAAGAAAGGGGGTGAGTAATTTTTCTTGGTCTTCAGAGGCTGAAGACTCTTTTAAAAAATTAAAAAAGGCATTAACTTCCGCGCCGGTTATCAATTGTCCTGATTTTTCACTTCCATTTACCATACACTGTGACGCGAGCAACGTTGGGATAGGCGGCGTGCTCACACAGGTCTTTGAAGGAGAAGAACACCCGGTTTCTTTTTTTTCTAGGTGTCTGAACATTCACGAGCGAAACTACGGCGTGACGGAGCGCGAACTCTTAGCGGTGTTAGATTCGGTGAATCACTTCAGGCCCTACATAGAGGGAGTTCACTTCACAGTAGTAACTGACCACTCCAGTTTGCAATGGCTAGTGTCTTTATCAAATCCGACAGGCAGACTTGCACGTTGGTCTACCCGCCTTTCTCAATTTTCTTTTGACGTAGTCCACAGGAAGGGTAAATTTAACACTGTACCCGACGCTCTTTCGCGTAAAGACGATTTAACTATTGGAGCCATTGACAACCTTCCTACTAGCACGGATAATTGGTACAATAACTTATTTACTAATTGTAAAAATAATCCTCAACGTTTTAATAATTTTCAAATTAAGGATAATTGTTTATTTCGTCACTCTAAGTCCCGTTTCGCTCTACAGGAGGATACAGCTTGGAAGCTGGTAGTTCCTTTTAAGGACCGTAACGCTATTTTAAGTAAAGAACACGAGTCTATTAGCTCTTGCCACCCAGGTGTATTCAGAACATATAAGAAAGTTCAACTCCGTTATTTTTGGCCGGGTATGTATAATGATGTCAAAAAGTTTGTTAATAAATGTAAAACGTGCAAGGCACATAAAATAAATACATCTGCGCCGGCTGGCATTTCTACGAATCCAAAATTAGTCAACAGACCGATGCAAATGTTGTCTATCGACCTTGTTGGTCCTCTTCCACGTAGTTACGCGGGATTTATGTACATTTTATCGGTTGTTGACGTTTTTTCGAAATATACTTGGATTTTTCCGCTCAGAAATGCTACTGCTAAAAGCATTGTTAAAAATGTAGAACAATATATTTTCTTGGTACACGGTGTTCCGCAAACTTTTATATGTGATAACGGGAAACAATTTGTCTCAAAAGAATTTAAACAATTGTTATCAGATTATAATGTTCCCATGCCTTTTTATAACGCTTATTACACCCCGCAAAACAATGTTGTTGAGCGGTATAACCAAACTATCGGGACTGCCTTGTCTATCTTGACCGAGTCTGACCATCGTAATTGGTCCAGATTTCTGCCTCAGATTCAGTCAGCCTTGAATAATACGGTTAATTTCGCAACAGGTTTCACGCCTTTTTTCCTCATGCACGGAAGAGAACAAATCATTGACGGAAAATTTCATGAAATAAATATTTCTTCTGGTGTCGCAGACACTACCCTAGAACAATCTAGAAGTGAATTTGCTAAAAAATTGGAAGAGTTAGCTCCAATTTATGAGCAAGTTTCTAATGCATTACTACAAGCTTTTAAAAAGAATGCCCAACACTACAACTTGCGTCGTAAGTCGGTTATTTATGATGTTGGAGACGTCATTTGGAGGAAAAATTTTGTTCAATCCAGTGGACCAGATTATTTCTCTCATAAATTGGCACCTAGATTTGTTCGCAATGTCATAAAGGGTAAAGTCTCTGATTTAATTTATACTTTGGCAGATATGAAAGGAAAAATAGTAGGAAATTTTCACGTCAAGGATATCGTTCGTTTAGACTAATTATTACTTTAAGTACATTATAGGAAGCCAATGTCGTGGTGTGTAAGACTACCAACCTTCCACTCCATTTCATTTGTTTCTTTATGTGTTTGTTCAGGTTATGTGTCTTGGAGTTTGGTACCTCCAAAGCATGTGGTCGGAGTAAACGCAATATTCTAGTTTATTGATGATAAACGGTTATTTACCCTCGTTCAACTAGAATCTGATCTGATGATCAGTGGCGCCCAAACCTTAAGTTATTATTTTTTTTTTTTTTCTCTCTCCTTCACATGACTTATTTTTTTTTTCAAGTGATATATATAATTAGATTGGATATGAGTATTTCTCGTTTTTTTAGTAGACACCCTGTCTATATTATTTCTGTCAGTATTATCACTGCAATGCACACACGCACACACATTGGTATCGCATCTCTACTCCGTCAGTTAACGGATATTTTGTAATGTTCCCTACTTTTAAATCTAAATCCATTTTTTCTCTAGTTCAGTGGAGCTTTCTTTCCATTTTGTCGTCCCTCCGACATGCCTTATAACCAAAGATCCTCCAAGGAACTAGAGAACAAAATATATTCTTAAGTGTAGTTCTTTGTGTAGCAGAGATTTGAGCAACTTTCTGGTATACAAAATGTGTATATTTTCATAAATAGATTTTATTATATAATAAATAGATTATATTTAGCTAGTATTTGTTACAATTAAGTTTGGTTTAGCTTTCCTTAAAGTGAATAATATTAAGTCATAGTTTATTAACAACATTATTATGTCTTTCTAACAAAGGTAGTACTGCTTCGGCGTACTTTCCTATTAAGTAATTCCAGCATGGAATATATAATACTCTACCTCTAGCACAGGAGAGCGTATTTTTGTATAGCTTATAGTCATAAGTAAAATATTTATATTAGTCTTACTGCTGAAACACCAGTGTTTCTCTACACAATTTTGTACCTAGTGTCATTCAAATGTTTTGATTGATCACCAATTTAGATAGTGTCGATTATCACAATATATTCGATCACCAATACATATTGTCTGTTCAAGAAATTTTGCCTTTTGCTTACTTTTGAAGTAATATTTTGAAGGATCTCCGTCTACGGTGTGATCTCAGTCTTTTTCTTGTGCAAACTATGTACACTGTTTTAGTTATTAAAATGGCTTGTACTCTATATATTTTTTCATAGTGGTTCACTACTATTAGCTAGGTTTTTTTTGTTAAATTGTAATCCCTATGCATTCAGCTAAACATTCTAGATTCTGTTTCGCTTGTCTTTGTGTTCCTACTGATACTCATTGTTACCACTTGTAGACAGGTATATCTTTGGTATTGTAAAACCTGATCTAATTTTTTTAATTTTGAAACATAGGTATTTCTTATTATGTAAACCCTATTGTAACCACCTGTACGGATAGGTATTTCTAAAAAAATGTAAACCCTAATCTAACCACTTTTAGTAGACAAGTTTTGCAATCTTGGTCTAACTAATTCATTAATACACAAGTACTACTCATTTACTTATGGTTCTACATTGTTATAAATCTTTTTTTTAAACTTAATTAAACTAAGTTAAATATCTCTGAAAGATATTCCTCATTCTAGGTTTAATGTCTGTTCTGTATTTTGTTGAATAAAATTCTATGTTAACCTATTAGACCTGTTGGACCTAGGTAGATAGAATAGTTACCTTTTCGCTATTAATAAATAGCCTAAATTCAGTGAAGTGAGGGATGGTTGACCACCCTAAAGTGAAGCCTCTTTTTTAATGGCAAAATTTCCTGCTGAAGGAAAAGTGATGCTTTGTGCATAATTTTTTTTTTTCTTTTCATTGATTGTGTTCTTTATTTTTAAGATGTTCCCGATGTTAGGATGTCATGAGAATAACAGGTCTGGACTTCAGCCAGTAATGCCAGCACCCAGCTCCATCGTTGCTGAAGGTGTTGTAGACTCCTTATTCTCGTACCATCCTATTCTCATTGTTCTTTCAATCTATCTAGATTTATATGATTTATTGTTTATGATTGCTAATGGTTACTTGTTGTAAAATTTCTAGATACCTGATGGACCTATCTTCTAGTTAGTTAGTGTACCTTTATTTTTTTATTTTTTTTTTTACATCGGAACCATGGATTTCATGTTTGGGGCCAAACATTTTCGTGAGAAGGGGGGAATTGTCACGTAAATAATTATCAATTTGTGATATAATTATTTACCTGACCACTAACCTGATAATTTGAACAGCACGGAATGGATTGGCAACACTTTTTTTTTCTCTCTGGTTTTTACTTTTTGAATTGGCACCGTACGGGAAGCCGGTGTTGATTCGACTTGTCACTTTAGTGATAGTTTTGGATTTAAAAAATGGGATAATCTCTTCGTTACAAATTGTTTTAAACGATTTTAATCGCGAGCCGGGCGATGTACATTTTGCAAACGCTTCTTTCTGATGTGATCGGAACGCTGTTTCCAATGTGATTGGTCGCCGCCATTGGGACCGATATTTATCCGCGAAATAACGGTATTGTAAATTACCTACATAATCGCGACTGGCATATTGAAAAGCTTTGCGAGGGAGAGTCCTTATGACCTGGTACGGTTATTGCTGCTCATATTTGTGACGGATGGTCACTCGGCGTTCATTTCCTGATGAGGTGTGCTGACGGAAATCGTGTTTCATCCGGTGGGCTCAACCGGAGCGCTGGTGCTGATCTTGGATGCTGCTCCCTGGCGGGGAGTCCTCATTCTCTGGCCTTCCTGGGGGTCTTTCCTGGTTCCCATCCTGGAGATTGCGAGAGAATGTGGCCCGCGGTTCATCGACGCGCTATATTCAAGTGAATTGGGAGTTCGTGTCAGTGTAGAATTAGATAAAGATCCATGGTCCGCAGGTACGATATTTCTTTCTGCTTAATTATATTCCTGTCAAATCTGTTATGAATCTGTTATGTTTCAGAATCTGTTATGTTTTTGGGGATGTGAAACCCGGCCCCTCAAAAGGGCAACATTGTTATGTTCTTTATAAAATTATACTGGGCTTTGGCTGTTTTGGAAATGAACTCTTTTATTGCTGAAACCAATTTAACCTCACAAGTAGAAACCTGTTTTCGTTTATTCCCAAACATTCTTGTTCTTTTTTTATTCTGAAAAAAAAAAAAAGCAGAACCTTCCTACATTACGGATCGCTAGGACCCACATAACCTGAGAGAGAGAGAGATAACCTTATAAAATATTAGCGCGACAGTTGGTATTAGAGCACATGAAGCGAAGATTTTGTAACATAAGGCTGCCCCTATAAAAACATTAGCGCGACAGTTGGTATTAGAGCACATGAAGCGAAGATTTTGTAACATAAGGCTGCCCCTATAAAAATATTAGCGCGACAGTTGGTATTAGAGCACATGAAGCGAAGATTTTGTAACATAAGGCTGCCCCCTGCTGAACTTAGGATGAGTTTGGCAAGAGTACTTGGTTCTGATAAGCCAGAAACATCTGAAGATCAAGCTGAAGAAGTCACGACACGAAAGACTTGTCTTTCATGACAACCCAAACTCAAAAGAAAATCCACGTATAGATGCTATTCGTGCAAAAAACACGTTTGTTTACAGTGCGCGAAACAAGTATGCCCTGACTGTGCTTAGAATTTAAGGTGTAGTTCGACTGTGGACATTTTTTTTTTCAGAAGGTGTAAGTACCTACTCTATTTTTTTTCTAAAATTTATATTAGTCTTAAGTAAGAAATACAATTTTTTGTTATTCTGAGAGGAGTTTTTTTTTGTGTTTTGATCATTTATATCTAATAGTCGGATTTTTCCCCAAAATTCAAGCAAATTTTTATTGTAGTCTTATATTTAAAAATTTCATAAATTTTATTTTCTTTCTATACATAGTTTTTGTTAAAACACTTCATTTAACATCCTAATGCAAAGACAGATATTTAAATCATAATTTTCTTTATAAAACACTCCAGCGCAGGCAGGAGATCGCCAACGCCCAGAGGCAGGGGCGAAGAGCCCCAAGGAAGCAGAACCACGAACCAAGTAGACCAAGACAGATATTTAAATCATAATTTTCTTTATAAAACACTCCAGCGCAGGCAGGAGATCGCCAACGCCCAGAGGCAGGGGCGAAGAGCCCCAAGGAAGCAGAACCACGAACCAAGTAGACCAAGACAGATATTTAAATCATCATTTTCTTTATAAAACACTCCAGCGCAGGCAGGAGATCGCCAACGCCCAGAGGCAGGGGCGAAGAGCCCCAAGGAAGCAGAACCACGAACCAAGTAGACCAAGACAGATATTTAAATCATAATTTTCTTTATAAAACACTCCAGCGCAGGCAGGAGATCGCCAACGCCCAGAGGCAGGGGCGAAGAGCCCCAAGGAAGCAGAACCACGAACCAAGTAGACCAAGACAGATATTTAAATCATCATTTTCTTTATAAAACACTCCAGCGCAGGCAGGAGATCGCCAACGCCCAGAGGCAGGGGCGAAGAGCCCCAAGGAAGTAGAACCACGAACCAAGTAGACCAAGAACCTAAAAGGCTCCAGGCGAATATGAAATAAACAATATACTGCTTAAACACCTTCCGCAGAGAGCGATAATATTCATCGTCAAAATATTCAATGCCTGCTTACTAAGTGGCCACTTACCAGCATCTTGGAAAAATGCTGGTAAGCATTCTGCCGTTTCACAAGCCAAATAAAGATCGAACGAATCCGGTGAATTATCGACCAATAAGCAAATATTCCACGACTCACCAACTTACACGTGTAACAGAGCACATAATCAGAGACTTCAACATTAATCGCTGTACAGTAATGTCGCTATTGGACCTCGAAAAAGCATTTGACACGATTTGGATGGAAGATCTCATCTACAAACTGTACATAACCAACACGCCAATCTACATCATCAGGATTGCGATCTACATTACTTGGAAAACTGAAAATTCACTGTCAAGGTGGGATTTGCATCATCTACAAGAATGATACCTAAAGGAGTCTCGCAGGAAAGTTTACTCGGACCACACTTTTTCAACTTGTACACCGATGATATCTCACCACTTAATGAGAATTGCAAAAGCGCATTCTACGCTGACAATGCGGCGGTGTATGCCACCTCAAAAAACCCCAACCTAGCAGTGAAATACGTACAACAACTCGATACGCTCACTAAATATTACAAAATGTGGAGGTTAAAACTCAACGAAACCAAAACGGAGGCAATAACATTCTAGCATCGACGCCAACAAAAAAATCCGCAAACAAAAATTCTCATGGGTGGGAAAGAACTCGAATGGAAATCCGATGTAAAGTACCTGGGTCTCTCAAGGACTAAACTGGAAAAACCATCTTGACATTGCGAGATCAAAGGCACAAAAAGCCATTGGCGCGGTAAGCCCAATTTTCAACAGAAAGAGCTCTCCCAGCCCTTACATAGGCAATTCCTGTGTGGTCTAAAATCTCACACACAACATACAACAAACTGCAAGTTACCCAGAATAAATGCATAAAAATCGCCTACGATACGCCAATGTACACAAACCTAAAACGACTTCATGAACAGGAAGAAATTCCTACCCTTCAGGAACATGCTTTCGAATTAACAACCAAATTTTACAATACACTGAATCAGCTGACAACAAAAAAACAACAAAACAGCTGACTTGAATTTCAAATATAAGCATCGCATGCCGAAACACCTTATTATGCAGTTTCCATGAGAACAGTTGTATCCTTTTTACATAAAGCCCCCATCAACAAGTGGCGCCAACATTCCTTACACAACAAGTGGTCCGACGTTCCAGCAAGCCAGGGGCGGCTGGTAAAAACCACCCAAAATGGAATCAGCCCAGGGGCGCAGAGTAAATCCGCCAAAGTAGAATTCGAAAAATGCACTCCATGTTATATTTTTTTAAGCCCACAGGTAGATGTAGATACCACAGACACAAACAAGCAACGAGATATTTGCATCCAGTAAATTAAATAGTAAAATTGAGTAAAAAGTTAAGAGCTTAATGATTTCTTTGTCATTTAATTTGTAAGAGGTTTTTTATCCAGTTAAGAGTTTTTCCTCATAAAGCACAACAATGTAACGTAAACTCAGTCAATTAAATACAACCATCAGATGGTAATAGTAATAAGGCCAAATAAGCCGCAGTACTAGTCAGCTAGAAACATGAGTATTGTTATAAGCCCTAGCTAGTTAGGGGATTACGAAAGAATACATAAAATCAAAAAAAAACAACTAAATAAATCAGAGAGAGCTCAGACCGAGACACGAGAGAACGGCACAGAGAACGCACAGAGACTTGAGATAGTCGATGTGCGAGGCAACCACGGGGATTAACCTGATTTTCTGGCGGCTTGGTGATCTTTGGTGACCCTGGCCTCGAGATTTTTTTTTTTACATGAGCTCCACACAGGAGGCCCTGAGGAAAATAATTTCCCTCAGGGCCTATGTCATCTTTGGGGATGCTGTGTGGAGGGTTTTTTAAAGGAAGGGAAGGAGAGGAGAGTTCTGAGAAGGAAAAGGGTTTAAGGGGTGGGTAGGAATCTAGGGTTCAGTATGTCCTGGTCATCCGCCTCCAAGACCTAGACAAACCTCACCCCATGAACCCGGGCACCCCTGCTAAATCACCAAACATAGCGAACCACTTGGGGTGACCTATGGCAGAGGTGTTGGTTATCCAATAAAGGTTTCCGGGGTGGCGGTACCCATTCCCGCCTCCCAAATAATCAGACAAAATCAAAAGGAAGTGCTGAATGGTGGTTGGCTGAAGCTTTCTGGTGCTCTAGGGCGCTCGTCAGTCGCCCCTCATTCGGTTCGGCCAATGGAACCTCAACAACTGCCTTTTTTAAAGCAAAAATCTTAAGCACCTACAAATTACAACTGCCATTCTCAAGGCAATCTTAAGCATTAATTCTAATTCGAGAACCGTCACCCACGCTATGACCACACCATCAGACAAAGCCAGGAGCCCTCTCGAGCTCCTGAGCTTCAAAATTCCGGTCGGAGCGATATCGACCATGATCAACCCGAGGTCCGGAACCGTTGAGTTTCTCTTCGAGAACCCGGTCGATCATGCCGCTGTTGCCAAGGGCCGGTTTGTGCTCGTGGACCCAGTCGGAAAAACTGCCCCCAATACCACTTCCATTCCTATCCCGGAGACCAGCGCTACTCCAATGGAGGCAGAATGGCAGAGTGCCAACTGCAAAGCGCTGCCACTCCCCATTCAATCAACATCCAATCCCTACCTGGCCCAACAGAACAGGTACAATGTCATCCCAGTCATATGTAGCCCAGTAATATTGTCGTCTTCGGGTCTCGGTGGTGCCAGGTCGTCCTTCTTCTTCGTGCCTTGGTAAAGGCAGTTAGTGGCGCCTCAAAAGCGACTGTTGCGGGCGGCAGTCACTCAGCGAATCTTTTTCTTTTCGTTTTCTTCTTTTTTTCGAAATGTTTGGTTGAGACCTCTGGTTGTTGGGCTCTTCATTTTGGGCAGCCCTGCGGCGCTCTTCTTGTGTTTGCGCAGCCTTGGTGCTGCTACCCGCTGCTTCAGAATAGCTCATTTGGCCGCCTACTTTCCCTGATGTTAAGGGCTGGCGCGTTTCGGTTGTCCTCTGGTGCCACCAACGTTGGACTTACAACCTTATTCATTCTCTTGGGGACTGCCGGGCGCCCGGTGGTTACTTTCACCATTTCTATCTCAAATATGTATGTCTACATTTATTTCATTGTTTTTTTTTCCTTACACAGATGCCTGCAGTTCTGGAGTGTGTGGTCTCCCTCCGTTTATCAGCAACTGCATGTAATATAACTCATGGTGGTTGCTGAATTATTTATTTTTTTTGCTTTCCTTATTGTATTTCACTATGTACCTCTAACACCTGTAGTATTAGTACATTGACAGTACAGTCTGTAGGCGATCCTACATTTCCGCCACCTAACAAAGAATGTAGGGGCATTGAAGGTCTAGATTCGTTTATTTAATAGTAGAGCCGTTCATTCAAAAAAATTAGATTCTTGCGAGAGCTCTGAAGGGGCGACCATAAGTCGCCTATACCGGGGCGGGACAGTGGTGGGTACTTCAATGTCCTCTGGTGTGGCCCTGTGGCCCTCTGATTGGCGCTCTCTCTAGCTTTTTGCTGTAGTGCTGCTACATATTCTACCCTCTTCGGGCATCCGCTGAAGTTAGCGGGGTGAGCGCCTCCACAGTTGCAGCAGGCGGCCGGTAGTTCTCGTATGACCTTAGAGCAGTCACCGGTTGCGTGTGTTCCTTCGCATTTCACGCAGCGGGCAGGGTGGGCGCAATTTCTGAAGCCATGGTCAAACTTCTGGCATCTGTGGCACTGGGTGCCGTGCTACAGATGACCACTTCGGTACTTCCGCATGGATATTGTGCAGAAGCAGATAAACCTTACAGCCTCTCGCAGCTGTCCCATGTTGGTTTCTTGGCCGAAGTGGGAGAGATAAAGCTATTCTGATACGGTTATTACAGTTATTCTGATACAGGAGTGGTCATCTCTATGATGGCTTTTGCTGGGAAGCCCTGGTCCCTCAGATCATTTCTGATCTCTTCCGTAGACAGTTTCCGTAGACCTCTGATGACCGTCTTCTTGACCTTCTCGGCCTCTGTGCTGTACGTGTGGAAGGACTTGGCTTCCTGTCGTAGTGTGAGGGTCAGTTGACTGTGAGCTTCGACAGTATTCACTTGGATGCTGATTAGGGTTCATTCCCGGGAAATCGTAGGGCTTTGTTCCCGGGAAATCAAGCCCGAGAAAAGTCGAGAACTCGAGAAATCATGTACCTATATAGAAATTAAATCGCCGTTTGTTGTATTGCGTGGCAAAAAAATTTGAAAGTATCAATGATCCTTTGGCCCTCAAATTAGTAGATTCACTTAAGTTGAAAATATCAGAGCGCCGCGCCGTAATACGTCTCTAATATCGCTGCTAAAATATCAACAGCCCTGACAATTTCATGCATAAAAGTAACTACTTCATTAATAACAATAAGACATTTTTGATCGGATACGCTGAAAGAGAATATAATCGTTTATACCCTGCCATCACAACTTTGACCGAAAATGAGTCGGGAGTGGTAGAAGAAGTAAGCCCATCAGAACATGAACCCGAAAGCTTCGAAATTCAATTAGAAAAAGCAATTAACGGCATTTCAACAAATGAGGAGGCAAGTGCAGTGGCACTGTCAAAATATATATTAAAGAAAGAGTTTTTACTTTTTGAACAGACTGGGAAGAGGTCTCCAAATTTAGAATCGATGTACAAAGCATTGCTTTCAGTTAAGCCTACTTCAACAGAAAATGAAAGAGTGTTTTCAATTTCAGGAAATATAGTTAATAGAATAAGAAACCGGCTGCGGCTGTCTGATAAAGCTATAAATGCTTTAGTTTTTCTAAAGGCATATTTCATCAGACAGAGTAAGCTGACCTAATTGTTATGTATCTGTCTGTCTGTCAATATTATCAGGGAGAACGCTTTTAATCTCCCACAGCGCTTCCGCCGCCGAGCGCCTTCGCATCGGCCGTATTGGTGTGCATTCGCTTCGCAAGCGGACGAAATCAAATTTTTGTATGAGATATTTAAACATCGGAAGCGCGTCGATTTTGCTATTTGTACCAAAATTTCGACCGAATCGGTGTGCCACCCGCAACCGACATAATCCGAGTCTTGTCGAAGTTTACTGATTGATCATCAACCATGACCCGAGGTGACACAATACAATCGAATTTCGGCGAAGATCATACATAGATCAGTTTGCGTCTAGCGCAGTCTAGCGACATGGGTGGTTTGGTATATTTATGGTAGCGGCGCGCGCTTGACCCGTGGCGTGATGATTGTCATTGTTTTGTTTTTTTTTGTATTGATTATATTAAATACCAATAACCTGATTTATTAATATTTAATTTTATTACATAAATGAGTGCAACCAGTGTTAAATATACAACATTATAATATAACATTATACGAACCACTATACGTCACCATTATACGAATTACTTAAAATAGATGTTAAGTTTCAATGGGGTACGGAACAAGAAAATAGTTTTGCGATAATTAAAAGAATATTAACTTCGGATAGGATTTTAACGCATTTTGACGAAAATATACCTGTGAAACTTGTCACAGATGGTAGTCTTAATGGGGTAGGAGCAACATTAATTCATAGGTTTCAAAATGGCGTAGAAAGACCGATTGGGTTCGCAAGCAGAACTTTAACTAAAGCGGAAAAGAATTATTCTATTCTAGATATTGAAGCAACAGCAATTATTTTTGGGATTAAAAAGTTTTATCAATATTTGTACGGCAGAGAATTTATTTTAGCTGTGGATAATCAGCCGTTAGTCAGAATTTTAGGTGAAAATAGGGAAATACCTAAGATTGCCGCGTCAAGGTCACAGAGGTATGCTATTATGTTAAGTTCGTTTAATTTTAAAATTGAATATGTAAAGTCGAAAAATAATTGTTCAGACTTTCTGAGCAGGTGTCCGATTGAAAAGGTTAGCTGTGAAGATGAGATAGAGTCTGGTTACATTAATTATTTCGAGAATAATGGGTTTAATTTGTCTTTAGACGTGATAAAAAGTGAAACCGAAAAGGATGATGTGTTAGGTCAAGTAAAAAATTTTCTTATCGAAGTTTGGCCAGCATCAGTAAAAAAGGCACAAAGTGGTAACTTTATTAGAATTTTTTGGGAAAAAAGGTTAGAATTGTCTTTGATAAATGGGTGTGTTTTATATCAGCATAGGGTTGTTGTACCTGAGTCTTTAAGACAAGAGGTTTTAAAGATGTTACATAGATCTCATTTAGGGGTTTTTAAGACTAAGGGCATTGCAAAAAGCTTTGTCTGGTGGCCAAAAATTAATCAAGATTTGGAGAAAATAACGGAAAATTGTAGAGATTGTTTAGAAATTAAACCAGAATCACAAAAGAGTTCTTTAGCAGTGTGGCCATATGAACCTGAAGTATGGTTCAGGGTACATATTGATCATGGTAGTTTATATAACAAAAACTTTTTAGTGGTGGTAGACTCTTCTTCAAAGTGGATTGAGTATCTGGAAGTAAACAGTCTGTCTTCAAAAGAAAATATCGAAATACTTCATAGATTATTTTCACAGTTTGGTTTTCCAGCAACTTTAGTTAGTGATAATGGTACATGTTTTTGTTCTGAGGATTTTGAAAATTTTTGTAAGAAAAATGGGATAGAACATATCACTAGTCCAGTCAATCACCCTAGTAGCAACGGGCAAGCTGAAGCTACAGTAAAGACTTGTAAAAATTTCCTTAAAAAAATTTGTAAACATAATAGATTTCCTTCAGATTATAAAGAAAAGTTGGGTAACTTTTTAACAGACTATAGGAATACAGTTCACGTAACAACAGGGTGTGAGCCATCTGTATTATTAATGGGTAGAAAAATTAGAACAGTATTTGACTCTCTGATTCCAAGGAAAATTGAGGATAGAACGGGTAGTTCAGGTTCTACTCGACGAAACAAAGTAATGAAAAGGGTTACTCAGAGCCAAAACAATCAGAAAAGACAATATAAGGGTAGAGTTAAATCAGGTTTTAATATAGGTCAGAAAGTAATGACTAGAGATTTCAGATCTCAGGGTAATAGGTTATGGGTCCCTGGGGTTATTGTTGATAAAAAAGGTAGTAAAATATATTTCATAAAAATTAACAAGTCTAATATGGTGTGGAAAAGGCATTTAGACCAGCTAAGGGAATTACATGTTTCATGGCAGGAGGAAGATAACCAGGAATTCGCGTCTGACACGTTGGAATTGTCGACGGACGAATTAGATCTCTCCAGTATGTTACGTAATAGAAGTGTCTCTAATTCTGTTTCTCCATGTTTCAGGTCTAACCCGTGGCAAGGAAGGCTTCGGCCTAGGTGAAAGCACTTCGCAGTCGAGGAGGAGGATGGGACGAAATGGACAGAAAGGAAACAGAAGGAACGAAAACAAATGTTGTGTTAATTTTAAATATAATGTACAAAATGTGAAATATAATAATAATGTATGAAATATGTAGCTGCAGGAATCAAATATGTAGCCAGGATTCACCAGTTTAAGACCATTGTTTGCCGGCGACCAAACTCGATTTTCAATAATCTCATGACTTTCGTTTGTCCCTTTCTAACGAAATATTGTGTTTGGGGTGTGGAACGGGGAGGCGGGAATGGAAGTTTTCTATGTAGTGGTATTTAGCTGCAGCGCTAGCTAGCAACATAATGGTGTTATAGAGGTTTAAAGAAAAGGCCGCGTAATTATTATGTAACATCATTTTATCGGAGAATACGAGGAATGATCTTTTTGTTTAGTGTCTTGAAATTAACGGATATATTATATTATTATAGGAGATACGGGAATCGGATGCATGACGTCAAATTGTAAATAAGTAAAATAGAGCGTTAAACAAAATAAGGCATTTATTTCCATGCCCGAATACTTGCACGAAGACGGTGAAATGCCCCTTTTGTTGAGTATAATATTTTTAGGAGACACCTATAAAATTGGAGACTCCCGACATATTTCGTAATGGTGTTAGTGTGTCCGGTGTCCGGTGTTTACGAGACGTGTACACGCGAGAAACCACCGAAACGAAATTTTAATTTTATATGTCAATATATTTTCGTCAAGACGAGAAATCACCCTTTTGCTTAGTTCATCCAATATTAGCTGAGACATGTATTGTTAGAAGCGCTCCGGAAATAATAATGATAGGTAATCTAAGACACTATATAAAGAGGTAAGATTTGTTTGTTTGTTTGTTTGTTTGCATCGAATAGGCTCCGAAACTACTGAACCGATTTGAAAAATTCTTTCACTGGTAGGAAGCTACACTATCCCCGGGTGACATAGGCTATATTATATTTTCAAAAAAATTAGGGATCCTTACTAAAACTCTCATAATGTAACCCAAGGTGTAAAAAAACTACCTAAAATATTCTTTGCATCGCGTGCGCTGCGAAAACTATTAATGATAGAATAAAATAATGTACTACGACTTTGCAGAAGATATCATTATTTACAAAAAGTGTCGCGACAGCATATGTCTAACTATTATAGTTATGCCACAATAAGTGTTCTTTTATTTGAAAATTTTAATTAAAATGTCGCCGCTTGAAAAGGATCTTTATTTGTATCTTGGTTTTAATCCTTACCAAAATAAATTACTTCATAAACAAGACTGCTTTAATACCTTTATTTAACTTTTTGAATTATTCAATTCGGACATACCATTCGAAAGATATCGCGAGTTTAAAAGTGCAAGTATTAGATAATTTATAAAGTTAGCTAGGAAGGGGAAGCGGGAGGGGAACGGGGACGCACGGGAAGGTGATTCCGGGAGAAAAAAGTATTTATTTGAATATGGCATTGCAACGCATGCCGGGAACCAGCTAGTATTATACAATTCTGCAAAGAATTCTATTAGGAAACATCTATGTATAAAAATCAATGTATGTTTGTAACGGGACGAATGGGAAAGGACACGCAGGGAGAAACAATGTCTTTATTAAGCGCCATTGCAACGCATGCCGGGAACTCGCCAGTAAGAAATAAAAGATTGTACCTTTAGAAAACTTAAATTCAGAATAATAACAATTTAAATGCTCAGCGAGATAATTCCAAGGAAAAGTTTATCAATATAATGTCGTCGAAGACGAAGAATATTTTTGGAATAAAAAAAAAAACAGCAATAAAAACGCCTATTAAAATTTAGTGTTAATACTCATTTTGGGAGGCAGGTATGGGTGCCGCAGCCCAGGGAACCATTTATTGGATAACAAACACCTCTGCTACAGCTCACACCAAGTGGTTCGCTACGTTTAGTGACTTAGCAGGGGTGCCCGAGCTCATGGGATGAGGTTTGTCCGGGTCTTGGTGGCGGATGCGTCTGTCCACCAATTTCATGGCAGGCCAGATTGGGAGAGACTGGTTGAGGGAGACCTTTTGATTTCACGAGTAGGGCTCTTTTGGAACATCGCCTTTCACCGCACGGGGAGGGATAGAATCATTCGTCCGTCACTCCTGGACACACTGACCTCAGATTCCAACCCACCCCTTCTACCTTTTTATTTCCCAGAACATCCTCTCCTTCCTTTCCTAAAAAAACCCTCCACTCAGCATCCCCGAAGATGACATAGGCCCTGAGGGGAATTATTTTCTTCTGGGCCTGTGTGGAGCTATTGTATAAAAACATAATCTTGTCCTTTGTTTATGTCAGATTTGAAAGTCAAATAATATGTGTAACTTCACATTCAATTATAGGTACTGTAAAGTTCCAAAATCGGCGTTTCGGAGTTTACTATATATGTATATATGTTTTCTATACATACGCCTCAGGGATCTCTTTCTACAGCTTTTTTTAACATTAGCTCCATACAGGAGGCCCTGAGGAAAATGAGGGGTCTTTTTAGAAAAGGAAGAAGACGAAGTTCTGAGAAATAAAATGGTAAGTATTGCGGGTGATTAGGAATCTGTGGGTCAGTGCATCTAGGAGTGACGGATGCAAGAATCCATCCCTCCCACTGCGGTGCAAGGCGATGTTCAGAGAGAGTACCTACGGCTGGAGAAGTCAAAGAGATTCCCTCAACCATTCTCTCCCGATCCGGCCTGCCATGCAGCTGGTGGGCAGACGCATCCGCCGTCAAGACTCGGACAAACCTCACCCCATGAACCCGGGCAACCCTGCTAAGTCATCAAACGTAGCGAACTATTTGGGATGACCTATGGCAGAAGTGTTGGTTATCCAATAAATGGTTTCCGGGGCAGTGGTACGCATACCCGCCTCGCATTCAGTCTAGGTACTTTCATTCACCTCTGCCAGTTCCCATGCCTCACTGCCATACATACCTAGGTAGGTAGGTACCCCGATATCGTAGAAAATATTTAAAAAATAAAAGCTGAACTGCAAAAATTTTTAATCTTACTACCTACCAAGTAAACACAAATACGTTGAATATGGTTGAATACGTTCTCGATTTTTTCGGTTAAAATTAAAGAGTTCAAAAATGATTCTAAAACAACGAACACCTGCATATTGTCAACAAACAAAGACATAGATACACATATTGTTAATGTAAGGCGATTGAGTTATGTATGTATTGGTTTGTCGGCCCCCGGCCCCCGGCCCGCGCAAGCTACGCCCCGTACGGCTGGCAAATGAATAGATGAGACGGCATCAAAAAACCTAAGTAATTTTACTACAAATCTGCGCGTATCTAAATTCGGTTTCTTACACGAATAAAACTGTTTTCAGTGCAGAATAAAATTTTATCGTATACTTCATCATATTCCTGACTCAGGATGTGAAGAGTTTTTTTTTTAAATTGCGTCCATTTGCCCAGAAAAAAATTCCAAAGTTGCCTCCTAAATTCATGGATAAATCGTCATCTTTTGGGGCCTATATTTTATAATTTAAAACAAAAATCGAAAATCGGATTCACATCCTAACTGTATACATGCCTAACTTATCAATTAAAAAAAAGAAAAAAATATTTAATTGGATATTTTAGCCGTAAATCCAAAACAAAATTTTGTATGAAACAGGCCACGCATGCGTTCCTCTTAAGTAGGGGAGGATGTGAGAGAGGTTTTTGGAGTGGTTCACCTGTTTCCGTAAACGCAAGAGCGAGACAGGTGATCCCACTATAAAAGGAGATGCAGGCATCTCCTCGCCCTCTTTTCCTACCGCCAGCACATTAGTTAGGACGTAACTATAGCCAACAATTATAATAAACATCTATCTCGCCAAATCGCGCATCATTGCAAATAACCTAAGCCTACACTCCGAGTCTGTAAATAACAAAGGTGTTAAGGGACGTACTTGACTTACTTTAACCAGTGATTCCTGGCATTATTTGAAGTAAAAAAATGTAAATAAAATTTTGGTCTCTGGTGACATTTTTAATGTTTTTTTAATTTATTTTTTCTACAAAAACATAAAAAAATGGTAGGTGTTGGACAGTTGGAGGCGGGATAAGGGGTTGGTCGGATTCTCGGCTGAGTGACCAGTGACGAAGTTCGGAAGAATTTTTTTTTTGTTTGATTTTGAAGAAAAAATTTTTGAAAAAAAAAAAAATTGTCAAAAAAAGTCATCGGAGACCAAAATTTCATTTACATTTTTTACTCCAAATAATGTCAGGAATCACTGGTTAAAGTAAGTCAAGTACGTCCTTTAATACCCTGTATAAGAGGAAATAACAGTTTGTTTGAAAATAAATTAATTATTAAAAATTCCTAATTAATATTTTTTTGTCATAAGTAAGTACGTATTGTCAGTGAACCACCACTTGCTCAGGGCAGCGGCCGCCACTGGTCTCTACTTCTTAAATGACTCATTTTACCGCCAGGCAAGAAGACTCTGATCCTTCGCTAGGCAAGAAGTCTCCTTTGCCGCCAGGCAAGAAGACTTTGAAATACTTCATCAACAACACATTTTTTCCATTTTAAAAATCCAGGGACCTTGTAAGAAGATGAAACAAACAGGTTTCATTAGCTAATCTTACGGGGAACCTGGGAAAAATACTAGATTCCTTCTTAAACTCAATAGAACTGGCCAAACGGCAAATATTTCTGACAAAATACAAAATTGTCTTAAAAATGTGATAAATTCGTAAAACCAAAAATCCTCTTATAGAACTTAGCTTCGAAAATGTATTAGAATTAAGTAATCTATCTTTATATGTAAAATGTACCCTGTATAATTATTATTAACTTGTAAATTTAAGCGACCACTTTCGTGGGCGACACCGACAAAATGAGGTGCAACAGAAACGACGCCCTATTTATACCATGTAGAGCGAGGTCAGAATCCCTCCCCATTTTTGTTAAAACAATGCCCGCACGCTAGCGAGCTCACCAAATGAAATATATATCGTGATTTTTGAGCAATAAATCAGTTCACTTCTCATCAAGCAACTCGTGTTATTATTTCTTCGGAAGTCTTTTCTACAACCAGCTGCCTCCCCGCCGACTTCTGCCTGTCTTCAGTCCTGGTGCCAACCTCTTCTAGACAAGCCGGCCCTACTCACGGAAACCGCCAGGCGCCAGGATCAGGCAGAAGAATTGGCACATCCAGTGTCACTCACTCATCAGGCACTGGGTGCAGGGAGGTCAGCTCTTTATTATTTTCTTCTCATTTCTTCATCTTCAGCGTGCACTTAGACCCGGTCCTTTTTTTACAGTTCTTGTAAGGGCATTACGTCCGTTACAACCGGATTGTAATAGCCATTTTATGGCGTTGAAATAAATAATTATATTAAAAAAACTCCAGTAAGATGCAAGGTCAGCACCACTCTGCTGAATTATTTTTCCAAAAGCACAGAGAAGAAGTGATTGCATATATTTAAATTTTTGGTTTTTATCTATTAAAAAATGATTCCTATCATTATTGTAAGTTGAAAGTAATCTGGAAAACATTGGCACTTATTTCCACTGTATTTTATATTGCCATTTTTCAATCCCGGTCAAATTCATCATCACGCATCATTCAGTCATCCTGAAATGCCATTTGACAGTGCTAATACACTACTGTTAAATACATCCGTACAAGTATGTAAGTATACAAGATTTAATAATAGTATTTGACTGAGCGTAGCCAAAGCCAAGTCCTGTTTTAACTCAAGCGCTTTGCATTTCATCCATCTATCTATAAATTTGTTTGTTTGTTTCGTGTCCAGTCAATCCTGTCAAGATGGTAGCCAAATTTTATAGTACTTTTTTACTCCGCCAGAGTTCCTGTGAGTGTTACAAGTTGTCAAATTGGAATAATCAACATTACAAGGTCTACTGTTCACAGAACTTCTAGTTATAGCAATAACAGTATCACCACAAACTTCCATTTCCTGTTCAAATAGATGAATTCGCCACCTGATTCTCCTAAATGTAGCCAAATGCTTTTTATTGACAATTTGAAAATGCATAAATTACAATGCAAAATATACAACTTCCCTGATGTCTCACATTTAGTTTTTGAATTCCTCAAAGGGTTCCATAACTTAGGTGTACCCTGGCATAACTTACTTTAGATCACTTCGGAAGCTCGTAGAGTTTATTTGGAAACAAGTATTTGAATTGCGTAACCTTTTGGTACTATTTTACTGAAATATTTATTAGAAAAAATCCACATTGATTATTATTTTGTATAATTTTATTAAAATAAAAAGTAAGTTTTAGTGTGTTATTTCTACATTGAAATGGTTTCGGGAAACAATTTTATTAATATATCCGATTCTATACTATTGACTTCAAGAGATGAGTGGATCCTTGCTCAAAAACAGTATATGAGCAAAATAAATTCCAAAAAGTCAGAATACTGGAATGAAAAGATTGACTCTGAGCGAGCCAATCCACGGCGTCTCTGGAACTCAATAAAGACAGTTATTTCTGAAGTCACTGTTCCAGCTAAAATAGATATTACCCCGGATGCCTTCTCAAAGTTTTTTCGGGAAAAAATTGAAACCATTCGCGCCGCCCCTCCGCCGATATTCTCTATTAATTCTAAAGAAAATTTGTCTTCCTTTAAACCTACAACGCTGGAAGAAGTAAAAAAGATAATTTTAAGTTCGCCAAATAAGCAGTGTAGTCTGGACCCTATACCAACTTGGTTATTAAAAAAATGTTCCATTGTCTTGGCTCCATTCCTGGTTCATGTTTTTAATAAATCTCTCGGTACAGGTGATTTCCCTGAGCCACTAAAATCAGCTGTCGTTACACCAATATTAAAAAAGTCGCAACTAGGCTCCGATAACTTGGGTAATTATCGACCCGTTTCAAATCTGCCTTTCGTATCAAAAATCTTGGAGAAAATTGCTGCTGCCCAAATAACCAGTCACTTGAATTCAAATAAATTATTAACAAATCGACAATCCGCATATAGAAGGTTTCACTCAACAGAAACCGGACTTCTTCGTATGCTGTCAGATGTAACTCTAGCCATAGAGTCAGGTAAGTTAGCACTTATCTCACTCTTAGACATGAGTGCAGCGTTTGACACGATTGATCACGACTTCCTCATTAAGAAATTGGAGGAAACATTTGGTTTGAGTTCCAACATCAAAAATTGGCTGGCGTCATACCTATCCAATCGCTTACAAGCCGTGAAGGTTGGAAATAAACTCTCTAACTTCGCAATACTTTCTTCAGGGGTACCCCAGGGATCCGTTTTGGGTCCACTTCTTTTCATCCTTTTTACAAATGATGTCGCCAAAATAATCGAGTCGTTTGGTCTCTTATCCCACTGCTACGCTGATGATCAGCAAGTTTATTTTTTCTGCACTCCAAATGAAGTCAACAGTCTCAAAATCCGTGTAGCTGAATGCATAGAAGCAATAACTCGTTGGATGTCTTCAAATAAACTAAAGCTGAACCCATCTAAGACTGAGTTTCTCTGGGCGGCCACAAACAAACGCCAACATTTCATTGACAATTCACCTATTTCCATTTCCGGCAGCGATATTATTCCAAAGACAACATTCAAACTTCTTGGCGTTAATCTGGATTCAGACTTTTCGCTTAAAAGTCAAATAAATAGGACTGTAAGCACCGGTTTTTTTCACCTAAGACAACTCAAGTCAGTCCGAAGAAACCTTCCTACAGAGGCGACAAAACTACTAATCAACTCTTACGTAGTTTCACGGCTCGATTACTGTAACGGCGTCTACGCTAGCCTTCCAAAATACCAAACTGACAAACTTCAATCCGTGTTTAATGCAGCGGCATGGCTCATAACCGGAGTCCCTAAATATTCACACATTTCAAAACACCTTCGTAACCTTCACTGGCTCAAGTGCCCTGAAAGAATCCAGTACAAGTTGTGCTGGATGGTGTTTAAATCGATCAATGAAATGGCCCCACCTTACATCTCTGAACTATGTGTCCCCGAAAATATTGGTCCGAGGCAGTCAACACTTAGATCAGCAACCTCATCAGCCATAGGCAAACTAAAAGAACCTAAACGCAGGTCAAATACTAAATTTGGAGATCGCGCTTTCGGAGTGTCTGGGCCGAAGGCTTGGAATGAACTTCCTCCGAAACTTAGATGCATAACAAGCCCAACAGAATTTAGGTCCAAATTAAAAACCTACCTTTTTGGGCTCTCATACCCTTAAATAAAAATACCTCTCTGAGAGTATCATAAAATTTGACTTTTGTTTTCAAAGTGCGCTCATTACAAAACATATTATGTATTATTCTTTCTTCTTACTTCTTCTGGCGCTAATCTTAATCTAATTGTAAATATGTATGTTATTAAGTCACTTGCTTTAGGTTAGCATTTATATGTCTTAGTCATAAGTCACTAGTTATATAAGTCTTAGATGTAAGTCACTAGTTATAATTGTAAATCTTAATTGAAAGCCAGTAAAATAAGTCTCTAGCTATAAGTCTTAGATGTAAGTCACTAGTTATAATTATAAATCTTAGTTGTAAGCCAGTAATATTAATTCCTTTAAATACTTATGTGTACAGCGCCCTTGAGGTGATTTTTCACAAAAACGGCGCTATATAAATTAGCCAAATATTATTATTATTATTATTATACAAATACAATAGTACGATAGACCAACTCTTCTCAGAAGTTCTGAGTGTCACATCAAACGCAGAAAACGAATGGGAAATTTTCCAACGCGCAATAGTGGAAACAGCGAAAGAAACCTGTGGTACGAAGCGAGTTAAATCAAGTTCTAATAATCAAAGAACGCCCTGGTGGACGGAAATTGTAAAACCAACAGTTAACGAAAATAAAAATGCATACCGAGAGTATATTGCAAACCCTACACAAGAAAACCGTAAAAAATACTCAGAAAAAAAAAACAGTTGCCATTAAAGTGGTCAAGGAATCCAAAAAAAGAGTCTGGGAAGAGTTTGGATCCAAATTAGAAGAAAATTATCACACGGCAAATAAGGTTTTCTGGCAAACAATACGACGACTTCGTAAGGGAGACGCAATCACGACCAGATGCATTAAAGATGAGGCAGGGAACCTGTTGAGGGAGGAAAATGAAATTCTCAGAAGATGGAAAGAATACTTTGAGAAGCTGCTGAATGCCCCCCATACAGGAACCCAAGGAGAGGTAAATAGCACCCAAACGAAAGAAGAGGACGACATTTCGTTGGAAGAAGTAAAACTGGCGATTAACTCCCTTAAAAGGGGAGCAGCAGCTGGAGTAGATAAAATAAGGCCAGAAATGTTAAAAGCTATGGGCAACCAAGGCCTCAGGTGGTTAATGGGAGTTTTCTCAGTGGCTTGGAGAACGGGTAAGACCCCTAAAGCCTGGAGGACAGGAATTATAGTCCCAATATTTAAAAAAGGGAACCAAAAACTGAACTCCAACTATCGAGGAATAACACTTCTCAGTCAACCAGGAAAAGTTTACTCTAGGATCCTGGAAAAAAGATGTCGAAGAGCGACAGAGAACAAGATTCAAGAAGAACAGTGCGGCTTCAGACAAGGTAGAGGCACTACAGATCAGCTCTTTACACTACAAGTGACCATACAAAAATGTTGGCAATACGGTAAGCCATCATATATTGGATTTATCGATTTAGAGAAAGCATACGACTTAGTACCGCGTCATCTTCTGTGTTAGGTGCTTAAAGAATACGGAGTTGAAGGTAAATTGCTAAAAGGCATAGCATCTCTATATGAAAATAGCAGCAGTAGGGTCCGCGTAAACGGTCAAGTTTCGGAAGAATTCGAAGTGGAAATCGGCCTCAGACAAGGGTGCCATATGTCGCCAATCCTCTTCACTATATTCATGGACCGAAACAGCCAAACACCAGATGCAGCACTGGTAGGCAGTACTAGAATAAGCTCCCTACTATTTGCGGACGATATCGCGAGATTAACGACTTCACAGGAGGGACTACAAGAGTGGATTAACCGTTTCAACGAAGAGTGCACGGTGGCGGGAATGAAGATGAGTACCTCAAAAACAGAGATGATGGTTATAGGAAGGGACCAAACTCAGTGCAACATACCTACTCGCTAATGGAACCCAGCTGAAACAGGTGGACAGGTTCAAATACCTTGGGGTCGAATTCTCCAGCGATGGTCGGCAAGACGGAGAAACAGATAGAAGAATAAGTGCGGCAAGCAGTGTATTGCGTCCTCTCTACAGCTCAGTGATAAGAAAAGCCGAGCTCAGCATCAATACAAAGATGGCAGTGTTTAAAACGGTATACCGCCCGACGCTCACTTACGATGCCAACCAGATCTGAAAAGCCAGGTACTTCCCCACCTTCCTCTTCCTCCTCCGCATCTCCTTTCCTCCCCACTACCTTCAACCTCACAACATACCCCAATTGGGGATGGCATAGTCTCACTGGCTCCAGATGGTTGGGAGCAGTTGGGACGTTTATTTCAATATTCACTTAAAATAAGGGAAATTTACTTGTAAAATTGTCAAAGTTTTAAAGATCATCTTATGACAGGGAAGTTAGGTTACGAAATGACACTTGCCGTTTTGTTCAATATAAATTAAAAGGACCAGAATTAACTCTATATTGGGTGTAAGTTGTTAGAATATAATACAACGGATATAATATTACAGTATCGTCTTAAAACCCCGAAATTCAGGCTTAGAAAATTACTGTTCTCATTCTAATTGTAGCGTCTATTTTAGGCAAGTTGTCGGATTATGCCCTTTGTAACCGACGTGTTACGTACCCTCGTTTGTTTTTTCAGCAAAAATCATCGCTGGCGGCATCCTCTACATTTAGTAGTCATTTCTTTGAAATTTCTTCCGAAATTTCTGGCCACTAAGCTCGTTAGTACCGTGCCGCCAGCGACGATTTTTCGCCGAAATGTTTTATGTTTATTCATATAAAAATCTATTATCATTTCTATGCAAACTTATTGTCTTTTGTTATGTACAATGCCCCGGTGCAACAAATAAATGCTTGCGTGCTCAGGTTGTCACCGGGAGACATTTTAAACTCTTATCATTTACAAAATTGTTATTTATTTTAAATACTTTGCCCCAGGGAAAGGGAGTCTGCTTCACTGCCAGGGAAAAGCAAACCGGAGTCTACTCCTTTGCCTCCCTTTCCGCTAGGAAGGAAGACTGCTTTGCCTCCCTTTCCGCTAGGAAGGAAGACTGCATTGCCTCCCTTTCCGCTAGGAAGGAAGACTGCTTTGCCTCCTTTTCCGCTCTCCTATACTGAATGTATATTTTTTCGATTCATGTAACTTACACACCCCGCAGGACAATGAAACAAACATATTTCATTCCAGAGTCCTGCAGGGCATCCAGGGAAAGAGAATTTGAGTCTCTGACCCTTAAACTCACAATGCTAGGGCGTTTTTTGCCCAGAAAAAACACTTAGAAAAATTCCTTGCAAGAATCCGTTTTTTTTTTTTCATTTTAAAAATTCAGGGACCTCGTAAGACGATGTAACAAACAGGTTTCAGTAGCTACTCTTACGGGGGACCTGGGAAAAATACTAGATTCTCATTTTAACTTTCTACAACTAGCCAAATGGCAAAATACCTATCACCAAATTATAAACTCACCGTAAAATCAATACAAATTCACCAAAACAAAAATCTGCAGATAAAACATAACTGTACAAACATGTTAGAATTAAGACATTTACCTGTATATAACAAATGTACTCTGTAGAATTATTTTTAGTTTTCAATTTTAAGCGACCAGTTGCAAGAAAACGGTCGGCAAAATAGGTGGCCCGCGGGCAACCTGCCCTTATATACTTACGGGCAAGGTCAAACCTCCCACCCCAAATTTGTACCACATGACCAAGTTTTGTACCAAATTTGGGTATATAAGGAGCGAAAATTTCAGTAATAAATCAGTTCATCTCCACTCAACAAACTCGTCTTATTTATTTCTTCGGAAGTTTTTCTACAACAAGCTGCCTCCCCCGCCGACCTCTGCCTGTCTTCAATCCTGGTGCCAACCTCTTCAAGAAAAGCCGGCCCTACTTCAGGCAACCGCCAGGCGCCAGGATCAGGCAGAGGAATAGGCACATCCAGTGTCCTTCACTCATCAGGTGCTGGGAGGTCAGTTTTTATTATTTTTACCATTTATCATCCTGAACGTCATCCTGCATGTTATTCACCTTGCGACAATCCGTGCTCCTAGAAGACTGCGAACGCCTTGTTCGCCGCAATCCACGCATCCTGCATGTTATCCACCTTGCGACAATCCGCTGCATGATATCCTTTACCCGCATGATATCCCTGTTGCACTCCCTGCGACAATCCGGGCTCCTAGAAGACTGCGAACGCCTTGTTCGCCGCAATCCACGCATCCTGCATGTTATCCACCTTGCGACAATCCGCTGCATGATATCCTTTACCCGCATGATATCCCTGTTGCACTCCCTGCGACAATCCGGGCTCCTAGAAGACTGCGAACGCCTTGTTCGCCGCAATCCACGCATCCTGCATGTTATCCACCTTGCGACAATCCGCTGCATGATATCCTTTACCCGCATGATATCCCTGTTGCACTCCCTGCGACAATCCGGGCTCCTAGAAGACTGCGAACGCCTTGTTCGCCGCAATCCACGCATCCTGCATGTTATCCACCTTGCGACAATCCGCTGCATGATATCCTTTACCCGCATGATATCCCTGTTGCACTCCCTGCGACAATCCGCTGCATGATATCCTTTACCCGCATGATATCCCTGTTGCACTCCCTGCGACAATCCGCTGCATGATATCCTTTACCCGCAACGCCTTGTTCGCCGCAATCCACGCATCCTGCATGTTGTTATCCACCTTGCGACAATCCGCTGCATGATATCCTTTACCCGCATGATATCCCTGTTGCACTCCCTGCGACAATCCGGGCTCCTAGAAGACTGCGAACGCCTTGTTCGCCGCAATCCACGCATCCTGCATGTTATCCACCTTGCGACAATCCGCTGCATGATATCCTTTACCCGCATGATATCCCTGTTGCACTCCCTGCGACAATCCGCTGCATGATATCCTTTACCCGCATGATATCCCTGTTGCACTCCCTGCGACAATCCGCTGCATGATATCCTTTACCCGCAACGCCTTGTTCGCCGCAATCCACGCATCCTGCATGTTGTTATCCACCTTGCGACAATCCGCTGCATGATATCCTTTACCCGCATGATATCCCTGTTGCACTCCCTGCGACAATCCGGGCTCCTAGAAGACTGCGAACGCCTTGTTCGCCGCAATCCACGCATCCTGCATGTTATCCACCTTGCGACAATCCGCTGCATGATATCCTTTACCCGCATGATATCCCTGTTGCACTCCCTGCGACAATCCGCTGCATGATATCTTTACCCGCATGATATCCCTGTTGCACTCCCTGCGACAATCCGCTGCATGATATCTTTACCCGCATGATATCCCTGTTGCACTCCCTGCGACAATCCGCTGCATGATATCTTTACCCGCATGATATCCCTGTTGCACTCCCTGCGACAATCCGCTGCATGATATCTTTACCCGCATGATATCCCTGTTGCACTCCCTGCGACAATCCGGGCTCCTAGAAGACTGCGAACGCCTTGTTCGCCGCAATCCACGCATCCTGCATGTTATCCACCTTGCGACAATCCGCTGCATGATATCCTTTACCCGCATGATATCCCTGTTGCACTCCCTGCGACAATCCGCTGCATGATATCTTTACCCGCATGATATCCCTGTTGCACTCCCTGCGACAATCCGCTGCATGATATCTTTACCCGCATGATATCCCTGTTGCACTCCCTGCGACAATCCGCTGCATGATATCCTTTACCCGCATGATATCCCTGTTGCACTCCCTGCGACAATCCGCTGCATGATATCCTTTACCCGCATGATATCCCTGTTGCACTCCCTGCGACAATCCGCTGCATGATATCCTTTACCCGCATGATATCCCTGTTGCACTCCCTGCGACAATCCGCTGCATGATATCCTTTACCCGCATGATATCCCTGTTGCACTCCCTGCGACAATCCGGGCTCCTCAAACTCGCACTCCTTGCAAAATACCCGGACCAAGACAACCTTCGCCTGCGACACTACCCCGAACAAACTACCTGCATGCACCTGTTGCACCCCTGGCAACCCTCAAGTCCACCTGTGCCCTACTACCCACTCCGGACGACGCCCTGAATCTACGATCACCGACAAGCCCTGCTCCACACACCACTACCAATAACCATACCACCTCCCGTCCACCACCATGAACTTTATTGACGAACTGAAGAAGCTAGACCCGCCCGTCGAAATCCTGAAACAATATATGTCCACCATCACCGCCAGTCACTCCGCCAGACGTGGAAAAGTCACATTTTACCCCGATGGTCTAGGAACTACCCCACTTCCACCAGCTCCTGGAAGACGACACCTGCTGGAAAACACCAAAGACCCTCCCTCGCAAAACCGAAAACCACCACACCTACAAAGACCACCAACCGCTTTTCCGCCCTGTCACCACCCACAATAACAAACTCAGACGACGACGGAGAATATGATGATGATGATGATGACGACATTTCGGACAACTCCCCAGCCACCGCCTCCCGACCAATAAAAATCCCGCCTAAAATAACAAGATCGACTAGAAACTGGAACACCCTCCGCAAAAAACTAGAAGATGCAGGAGTACAAATCTCCTGCGCAAAGGCCATTCCGACAGGGGTGGTTATAAACACCACAAACTCCAACAGTTTCCGTCTCACCACGAAAATCCTTTAGGAGCAGGAGACGAACTTTCACATGTTTGAACTCCAGGAGGACAAGACAACAAAGGCGGTCCTCCGAGGCATCCCAACCACCATCTCGGAAGAAGAAATCCTCCTGGAGCTCCAGGATCTGGACCTCCCTGCAATCTCAGTAACTAGAATGAGATCAGGCCCTGATCGCACCAACTTCCCGATGGTCCTAGTCCAACTCACCCACGGAGAGGAAGGCAAGAAGATCTTCACACCGCAGAGCATATTCCACCTATGCATCAAGGTGGAATATCTCAACCACAAGGACGCCCCGACTCAATGCCACAGATGCCAGTATTTCGGACACTCCGCCAAGGGCTGCCACCTACCGCCCCGATGTGTGAAGTGCGCCGGAGACCACTTCACGGCAGCAAGCAGAGAGAGGACGGCCCGGCTACCTGAGCGAACTGCGGCGGCCCCCACCCGGCGAACCACAAGGAGTGCCCCAAACGACCTGCAGGGAGCTCAATCCCCTCTTCTCGACGAATGAGGTACCTCCCATAACCACTTTCACCTCCCGCAAAACCAACCCTTCCACTTCATATGCCCAGGCACTCCACTCAAACACCCAAACATCCATACCTACCCCCGACCCCCCCACAAACACCCCCCCACCCCCCCCCCAGAGCCCGCCACCCCCCAGCCCTCAGCAATCCCCTTTAGCTTTTTGGACATATTCAAAAATGAATTCTTTTCCAAAGTCGGCAACCTCATTGCCGAACTCCTCCCAAAATTTTTATCCGCCACTTCTCCGACGGATTACCTAACAATAATCCTATCAGCAGCCCCCCAGATCATCTCCCTTTTCTCAAAATAAAATGGCTAACTCTACCACCCTGCCCTCCGCGCTACTTTTGGCATTTTGGAACGCAAACGGTCTTGACAAAAACATACAAGAACTATGCATTTTCACCAATACACACAACCTTGACATTTTACTCATCAATGAAACTCACCTAAACCCATCTCATACACCAAAAATAGCCAACTACACACTCTACAGAAACGACAGACTACATTCACGTGGAGGCGGTACCGCTATCTACGTGAAGACAAAAATCGCCCACCATCACAAAATTACCCCTACACTTTCTTCATTAGAAAGTACATCCATCACCATTTTAACCAAACACTCAGGGCCTTTGAGAATTAATTCGATTTATCACCCTCCAAACAAGACTTTACAAAAGTCCGATATCGAATTACTTCTCAAAGGTGACACCCCTACCATTCTGGCGGGTGATTTCAACGTGAAACACCCGGACTGGAATTCTAGGCTGACAAATAAAAACGGACGCATACTTCATAAATTCTCATCAGCTCATCCCAACCTAAACATCGCTGGACCTATAGAACCGACTTTTTTCTCATCCATAGGCCACAGACCGGATATTTTAGACATTGCATTACTACATTACATTGTACAAAACTCCCTGGATGTACTGTATCGAAACTATCAGCGATCTCTCATCTGATCACAATCCCGTGTTGCTAACCCTGAACGAATTCTCCAATCTCCCCCCCCAACTAAAATCAACAAAAAAAACTGATTTGACGTACTTTTCGCACAGAGTCAGGGAAAAATTAATAATAAATTCATCCTTCCAAAATCCCACAGAACTTGACATTGCGGTAGACAATTTCGCAGAGATCATTATGTCTGCAATAGAAGATTCCTCCAAACCCCTCCCCGAACGACCCCAACTAAATCTCAGGGAAAACCTCCCAAATTCAATTAAAGATCTCATCAAAACAAAAAAAAAACCTTTAACTAATTAACTCCGACACAAATATCCCACCCCTGAAAAAACATATGGTAGAATTGGCCAAATCCTTCTTTGCAAAACTTCCTATACATCCAAACCTCAGTATAGCTTGTCTCGGGCGTCTAAGACCCGACGAAAATCCGACCTTCCTCTATCCCATCTCCATTATCTTCCCCCCTTGAAGTGTGGACTTAAATAAAAAAAAATACAAAACGCAACCAAAAATACAAAAAATATAGTATTACCAAAAAAAAAAAATCAACATTGATACGAGCATGAAGAGTGACCCAAAACCCCGTCACTAAAAAAATAAACGCAAAGGAAATCAGCCTACCTAGAGAGCTACCCAGTGTAGTCTAGGTACTTTCGTACGGTGGTTACACAAATCCATTTTTTTTTAAACGCACCAGAATTCGAATTAAATTGTTTTGTTTTGATTTTTCTTTTTTTTTGACATATAGGAGTTTTTTTTCAGAAGGGTCATGTGAGACTGTAAAAAAACATTAACTGATATTCTGTGTAACTTGTAAAATAAACTATCGTACCGAGATACTTGTATTTTGTTTCTGAGCCCACTAAATTGATACTCGACCCTATCAAAATAAATCAAAACTCATACATAAATCATAAATACCTACAGACCAAAAAAAATAATAATAACAATACAAAAAATATAGTTGTTTGATTTTGAAATAATGACAATATGCACAGTTCCTACCGGAATGTCATTTTATCCTTCCTACCCTACCCAACCAATGTCACCATGGTGAAACAATAACATTCAATACTGTACAGTGAGATGGCCTGACATTTTTGCAATCAACTAGTTGTGTTTTTTGGTGTTTCGCCCTTCGTATTTTGGTAAGTGCCTTTGGTTTCCCTTGTCCTTACATTCCAATTATTTACCACACAGTCAATCATCCAACTTCAGAAACATTTTCGTTTTGGTTTTGCCTTTACAGTCCATTTTTCGTCAGTTGCATTTGAGGCTGTAAGTTCGAGACAGTCTCGGATGCAACAATAGTATTAAAGCCCTATAAGTTGCTATAGGCAGCACTTCGGGTAGAAAAAAACCATCCCCCAGGTGCATTTACACCCTCAGTTCTCGAGAAATAGAGATTGAGTTCTCTGCACCTCGGAAAAAACCAATACGATACTCAGTGAGAAAGAAAAAGATTGATCAGAAAAAGAGCAAGGGCACAGCGACTTGAGAGTCGATGTGCGAGGTGACCACGTGGATTAACCTGATTTTCTGGCGGCTTGGTGATCTTTGTTGACCCTGGCCTCGAGATAATCAGACCAAATCAAAAGGAAGCGCTGAATGGTGGCAGACTGAAGCTTTCTGGTGCTCTAGAGCGCTCGAAGCCGGCAGTCGCCCCTCATTCAGTTCGGCCAACGGAGCCTCAACCTTTGTTAAGGCAAAAACTGCCTTTCTCAAGGCAAAAATCTTAAGCCATACCACTGCCTTTTTCAAGGCAACCCCCTTCTTTCAAAGCAAATATGAGAACCTCCGCCTACGACATGTCCACGCCATCAGACATGAACCCTCTCGAGCTCCTCCGTTTTGATGTTCCGATCGGGGCGATATCGTCCCTGGTTAACCCGAGAACCGGAGTCGTGAGTTTATCTTCGCGGACCAGGTCTCGGATACCGCCGGGGCCGGTATAGTCCAGGGCCGGTTTGTCATCCCCGAGCCAGTCAGGGCTACCACCACCCTCCCCAATACCAAAACCGACACCATTCCCACCCCGGGGACTAGCGATACCCCAATGGAGTCAGACTGGCAGAGAGTGACAACCGCGAAGCGCTGTCACTCCCCCATCCCCACAACTTCCACTTCACCTCGAACAGGTTTGATGTCAGAGGTAGGAGACGGCGACGCCTCCACCTACACTGTACCACCACCTAAGAGGACATACAAGTCTTACCACCAGAGGGACACGACCACAACAGGACATGCAGCAGGCAGAAAGAGCACACGAGTGCCGCCTGTGATTATGACAATTGGCGGCTTGAACCACGGCGGAATTACCGCTGAAATTCAAAAACATGTCGGAAAAGCGACATTCACCTTCCAGTACAGGAAGGGCGGTACCGTCAGCGTACAAGTGAACTCGGTGGAAGCTCACAGCCAGCTGACTAAAGCACTACGTCAGGAAGCCAAGTCCTTCCGTACGTATAGTACAGAGGCCGAGAAGCTCAAGAAGACCGTCATCAGAGGTCTTCCAAAACTGTCGACAGAAGAGATCAGCAATGACCTGAGAGACCAGGGCTTCCCGGCAAAGGCCATCATTGAGATGACCACTCCCGGTTCCGAATACCCGCTGTATCTCGCCCACTTCGGCCGAGAAACAAACATGGGACAGCTGCGAGAGGCTGTCAGATTCATCTGCTTCTGCAGAATATCTATGCGGAAGTACCGAAGTGATCATCTGCAGCACGGCACCCAGTGCCACAGATGTCAAAAGTTCGGCCATGGCTCCCAAAATTGCGCCCACCCTGCCCGCTGCGTGAAATGCGAAGGCGAACACGCAACCGGTGACTGCCCTAAGGTCACACGTGAGTTACCGGCCGCCTACTGCAACTGTGGAGGCGCTCACCCCGCTAACTTCAGCGGATGCCCGAAAAGAATGGAAAATGTGGCAGCCCTACAGCAAAGAGCTAGGGAGAGCGCCAACCAGAGGTCCGCAGGGACGCAACAAAGAACATACGAAGCACGCCAGCCCCTAACATCAAGCAAAGCAGGCGGCTGAATGAGCTATTCCCAAGCAGCGGGTAGCAACACCAGGGCTGCGCAATCACAGGAAGAGCGCCGCAGGGCTGCCCAAAACGAAGACCCCCAAACACAGAGGTCTCAACCTAACATCACCTCTGATGACGAGGCCATTTTGTCTCTCCTGCGCGGCCTCATTAAGGTACGAGGAAGGCTGGCAGCCTGTACAAGCAGGGATGAGAAAACGTTCATCCTCATGGAGCTTTTAATGAACACCATCAATGGCTAGCTCGGCCCCAGAGGTCAAGCTCCTTATGTGGAATGCTTGCAGCATTCGACAGAAAGTCGAAGAACTACTTGACCTGGTCAATAGACAACAAATTGACATTATTCTTCTCAGCGAAACGAAGCTTGACGAAAAAACCAGATTGAGAGTGCCAGGATTTGACATACACAGGAATGACAGACCAACCGCAGCGGATAGAAGATCACGACCCTCGGGCCTTCTGACAACGAGACTCCCAACGCCTGTACTTCAGAATATGGAAGCTACTGTCATCAGGATGGAGATAAAAAACGAAATGCACACCATCATCACTGCATATTGCCCGTCAAACCAAAACAATATCGTGAGAGGTGATCTCAACAAGCTGTTCGCGCTCGGTGCAAAAGTACTCATAGCGGGAGATCTTAATTCCAAACACAGGCATTGGAATAACTACAGAGCCAATAAAAACGGGAATATCCTGTTCAAACATCTGGAAAGCCACGACTATCAAGTACTCGCACCGGACAAGCCGACATACTACAGAGCAAATATGAAATATCCAAGCACTCTCGATATTACGCTGGCAAAAAACATACCAACGATATCTCCCCTGGTGACACTGGACGAACTTCCATCCGACCATCTACCGGTGAGCTTCACGATAGGCGGAAAAATCACGAGAATAACAAGGACTCAACTCGATTTTAAAAAAGCCGACTGGAAAAGATTTAAAGAGGAGATCAACGCTCAAATATATGTAACATCTGAGACTCTAACCACGCCAGCCGACATCGACGAAGCCGTTTAATCGCTGACTGGCATAATCCAAAGAGCACTAGACGATTGCATTCCCAAGAAAAAAAATCCAGCCCTTTACCGTGAAGCTAACGCCGCACATAAAATTCCTGATCACATAAAAGAATAGACTTCGCCGAATCTATCAAAATACCCATGAGAGGTGCTTCAAGACAGCAGTAAATTCTCTGGGAAGGGAAATAAAAGACGAAATAGCGACCCTCAAAAACACTCTGTGGTCAGCGAAAGTAACATCTCTAAGTAAGGAGGATAACTCGATTTGTAAAATGTCAAAAGCCCTCCGCTATCAGGACAACAGTATCCCGCCTCTACAGGTGCCCAACTCTTCAATCATGGCACTCTCAAATGAAGGAAAGGCAAACACCTTGGCTGAAGGATTTGAAAGAGCATATCAAACAACCGACGGGATGGAAGACCCGGCTGTAAACGAGACGGTGAACAAAGCACTCGAAGAGCTCGACCTCCTTGCCCAAACGGATACGGAAGAAATACATCTTTGAACTCCGAAGGAAGTGGCCCACATTATAAGACGCCTCAAACAAAAAAAGGCCCCAGGCGAAGACCAAATAACAAATGCGCTGCTGAAACATCTACCGCAGAAAGCAATTATTTTTATCACAAAAATATTCAACGCCTGCCTAATGTTAGGCCACTTCCCGTCATCCTGGAAAAACGCGTGCGTTCTACCGTTCCACAAACCAAAAAAAGATCGCTCAAATCCGTCAAGCTACCGCCCTATCAGCCTACTGCCTACACCAGTGATGGCCAACCAATGGCAAGCGTGCCATTGATGGCACGCGACACAATATTTTGGGCACGTCACTGATCAGTGATCACAAAATTTATTATGCACTACGAAAAAATGTGTGAAGTGTATAGTAGGTGAACGAGCGAACCCGAGTTCTCAGATTTTCTCAGTTCAAAGAATTATCGGAAATACTCAAGTTTATTATTTACTCTGATGTGACGTCATTCGATAAACTGAATTTGTAATTCAATTGGTTGGAAATTGATGAATTTGAAATGAAGCTGATTGACTTACAGTTTAGTTCAATATGGATACAAAAAATTGTTGAAAAAGGGAGAGAGTTAGAATTAATTGAAACAGAAAGATTGACAGGTAATATAAGTGAAAATGCTAATAACTAAATTTTGGAAACATGGAATGCGTTACCAGACACATTTAATTGTTTGAAGAAGCTGGCTCATGCTATTTTAACAATATTTTTTCAACCTATGCCTGCGAGTCATTATTTTCAGAGATGAATAAATAACATTAAAGAGTCGATTATTTACCGTTTGACAGATGAGTCCAGTTCAGCATGCATTGTGCTAAAAGTAATATCTTACAACCCTAACTATGTTATTTGTCATCTAACCTGCAAAAACAGAAGTCACACTAATAACCGTTTGACAGATGAGTCCAGTTCAGCATGCATTGTGCTAAAAGTAATATCTTACAACCCTAACTATGTTATTTGTCATCTAACCTGCAAAAACAGAAGTCACACTAATAACCGTTTGACAGATGAGTCCAGTTCAGCATGCATTGTGCTAAAAGTAATATCTTACAACCCTAACTATGTTATTTGTCATCTAACCTGCAAAAACAGAAGTCACACTAATAACCGTTTGACAGATGAGTCCAGTTCAGCATGCATTGTGCTAAAAGTAATATCTTACAACCCTAACTATGTTATTTGTCATCTAACCTGCAAAAACAGAAGTCACACTAATAACCGTTTGACAGATGAGTCCAGTTCAGCATGCATTGTGCTAAAAGTAATATCTTACAACCCTAACTATGTTATTTGTCATCTAACCTGCAAAAACAGAAGTCACACTAATTTTACTTTAATTTAAATTACGCGTATAATGCAGAATGTTTCTATTTAGTAGTAGTCAATAAAGAGTTTTTAATTGATACTAAGTATTTATTATTATTATTTCCCCAATAATCACAAAGTCAAAATTATTTGATGGCACGTCTATGACCTCATTAAACATTTTTTTAGAAAAATGGCACGTTGATATGTAAAGGTTCGCCATCCCTGGCCTACACTGAGCAAAGTATTGGAACAAGTCATACTAAATCGATACCTCCCACATCATAATGAAAATAAGACCCTACCGAATGAACAATTCGGTTTCAGATGTAACCACTCGACGGTCTATCAACTGACACGTGTCACAGAAGACATCTCAAGAGCTTTCAACACCAAGAGATACATTGCCATGGCACTTCTCGATCTCGAAAAAGCCTTTGACACAGTCTGGATGGACGGGCTCATATATAAACTGTATATCACCAACACGCCCATGTACATCATAAGAATAATACAAGTATATCTGAAAAACCGATCGTTCGTCGTTAAGGTGGGAGAGACGAAGTCCACAAAACGAAATGTCCTCAAGGGCGTGCCACAGGGAAGTTTACTCGAACCCCACCTGTTCAACCTATATACACACGACATTCCTCCACTCGTGAAATGCGAAAAGGTAATCTACGCAGACGACATGGGCCTGTATGCCACATCAACCAAAGCCACAATAGCCATTAAATACCTACAAATAGGCCTTGACGAAACTTCAGCCTACTACAAAAAATGGCGCCTTAAACTGAATGAGGCCAAAACAGAAGCCATCATGTTTACGCGTCGAATCAAACACCGAATTCCGCAAAAAAAATAACCATGAGTGGAGCTGCACTTGAATGGAAACCCGAAGTAAAGTACCTTGGCCTAACCGACTAAACTGGAAATCACATCTCGAAAACGCAAAATCGAAAATGCTCCAAGCCATAGGGTCGGTAGGCCTAATATTCAACCGAAAAAGCCCGTTAGCTGAGAAGAAGAAACTGCTTCTATATCTGACTCAGATTCGCCCAGCCCTGACATATGCAGTACCCGTGTGGGGGCAATATAGCCAATACAACATACAAGAGGCTACAAACCCTACAGAACAAATGCATCAAAATTATTTATAACACCCCGATGTACACAAAGTTACATAGAATACATGATAGAGAAGAAATTCCGTCAATACAAGAACATGCATTCCAACTAACTACGCAATTCTATAGTACATTGAATAAAAATAATCCATTGATCAAAGGGCTGGGCAACTACGAGTCAACAGACGATCTTCCTTTCCGTTACAAGCATAAGATGCCAAAACACCTCATACTAAAAGTTACTGGGGATGACCACGATGAGGGTGAAACAACAGACGAAGACTGACGCCATTTTTACGCACAAATACCTACCGTTTCCCTGACCTTTCCCAACATTACCTAACAAGCCCTGACCTATGCAACATTCCATACTGATGCTCGAACCTACTTGGCGCGGTATTTCCAAGCTGGCGCTGAATCCTGCACATTCCATCTGCGTGGCGTGGAGTGGGCGAGATTCTCGGATTTTTTGCACTCGATAGGCGCTGGCGTAAAAATCAGCGCAGATCGGGCCGAAATTAATGATGTTTTTGTACCAATTTTACCCACTAGGCATAGGCACCAGGACCAACCCCAAGGACGAGATGCTGACCTGAAGAAAATAAAATATTTACATTCAGTAAAATTAAATGTAAATTTCCAGAAAAAAGTTCAGAACTTATGTTCCCCCTCCTTTTTCCTTTGCAACGTGGTGAGGTTTTAGTGCCGTCCACCCCAGCCATGCCACCCTTCAACCTCGACCCCAGAAGGAAGAAACAATCATCTACCACCACCGCCACCTTCAACATCCCCCTCCCGGGGACTGCCTCGCCATCACCGGACACCATCACCGCCCTCAACACCCCCCTTACGGGGACTGCCTCGCCATCACCGGACACCATCACCACCCTCAACACCCCCCTTACGGGAAGCTCCTCCTCGGATTCCCCCTCTCTGGATCACGCCCACTCCAATCCACCAAGACCGTAAGCGAAAAGCCCCAAACACCCCCCACGAAAGACCCTAAAAAACACTCACCTCAAACCGCTTCTCCCCCCTGCAAGCAATTGACATGGAAACAGTGACAAACTCTGACACCAACACTACTGACGGTCGCGACAACAACTGAGACCAAACTGAAACTACCATCCCCAAACCCCGCCCTACCAAAATCCCACCCATCATAAAATCTGACAAAAACTGGAATTTTTTGAGACGTAAGCTGGAGGATGCGGACGTAAATATCGCCAACGCCAAAGCCATCCCCCAGGGCATTGTCCTCCACACCAGGGACTCCTCCAGCTTCTATCTTTCGACCAAACTTTTACAAGAAGACCAGACTAACTTCCACACTTTTGAACTGTCCGAAGACAAGACCACAAAAGCCGTCCTAAGGGGCATCCCCACCACCATTTCCGAGGAGATCAAGATAGAACTGCTCGACATGACCCTGCCCGTTATCTCCGTCACCCACATGCGATCAGGACCGGACGGTACAAAGTCCCCATGGTCCTGGTCCAACTGAGCCATGGAGAAGCTGCCCAGCGAATATTCCAGTTACAGTCAATATTCCACCTGAGGATCAAGGTGGAATACCTTGACAGAAAGTCCGCCCCCACCCAATGCCACCGCTCTCAATTCTTCAGGCACTCAGCCAAGGGATGCAACCTCCCCTCCGCTGCGTAAAGTGTACAGGAGGCCACTTTACGGCTGAATGTACAAAGCGGGGGAGGATTGTTCGGCCACCTGCACCAACTGCGCCGGACCTCATCTCGCCAACTACAAAGAATGCCCGAAGACCCCCCCTTCCTCAACCCCCTTTAATATTTTTGACTTTATAAAAAAACATAAATTTCTCCAGGATCGGTGACCTCATCGCCGACCTAATCCCCAAATTCAAATCTGCCTCCTCCCTGACAGATTATCTCACCATCATTCTCACAGCAGCCCCTCAATTCTTCGCTCTCTTTACTGTCTAATGGCTAACTCTACTACTATGTCCTCCACGCTGCGCATGGCCTTCTGGAATGCGAACGGTCTCACCAAGAGTTTACAAGAACTCAAATTATTCACCAACACACACAATCTCGATGTACTACTCATAAATGAAACACACTTGAACCCATCAACAACACCTAAAATCGCAAACTATACACTGTACCGAAACGACAGATTACACTCACAAGGTGGCGGCACAGCTATCTTCGTGAAAACTAAACTCGCACACAAACACAATATCACCCCCACGCTTTCATCCAAAGAAAGTACCTCTATAACCCTTTTTACCAAGCAAGCTGGCCCTTTGAGAATTAATTCAATATACAATCCACCAACAAAGACTTTACAAAAGTCTGATCTTGAACTACTTCTCGAAGGTCAAACACCTACTATTCTGATGGAAGACTTCAACTTGAAGCATCCAAATTGGAATAGCAGGCGCGCAAATAGCAATGGTAAGATTAAACTGTATTCGTAAACGAGACAAAATTCACAAACAAATTAAACACACACCGTATGACATGGAACAACTTAATTACTATAAAAGATATAGAAACATCTGCACGAAAATTATTAGAGTAGCTAAGGAGTTATACTACAGAGAAAAACTTAAAGAAAATAATAACCCGAAGGAAATATGGAGAATTTTAAAAGAAGTTACATACACACAAAAATACAAACAGAAAAATACTATTGAACATCTAAATATTAACTCAAACAAAATTGATGCCAAAACAAATACAGAATTTATGGCAAACCATGTCAATAACTTCTTCGCAACTATAGGGAAAGTTTTAGCGAACCGTAAAAAACATAGCACAAACAAAATAACACAAACAAACATTTCAAACATCAATTCTCAACCGACACAACACAGATTTATAATAAAAACAACTTCGGAAAAGGAAATTGACAAAATAATAAACACATTAAAAAACCGGATTGCTCCTGGATTAGATGAGATAACAACGGATTGCATTAAAATAATAAAAAATGAAATATTAAAACCTATAACACACTTAATCAACCTTAGCATAACACACGCCTACTTTCCTAGTACTCTTAAAAAAGGACTGGTGATACCTATTTATAAATCCGGAGACAAAATGGAAATAACTAACTATAGGCCAATCACATTGTTAAACTCGCTATCAAAGATTTACGAAAGAGTATTAAAAATCCAAATTATAAAATACCTGGAAGAAAACAAATTAATCTCGGATAAACAATATGGATTTAGAGAAAAAAGAAGCACAAAAGAAGCTTTGGCAAGTACAATAGATTATATACATAGCAACTTAGATCAAGGGTATAAATGCATAGCGATATATCTAGATTTAGCTAAAGCGTTTGATTCAATCTGCCACAAAACACTTTTTAAAAAATTAGAAAATATGGGTATCAAAGATAAAGAACTCCAACTATTGAAAAGTTATATGAGCGACAGAACACAACAAGTCAAAATTAATAACCATACTAGCAAACCACTGCCGATTACATACGGAGTTCCACAAGGAAGCATACTAGGGCCCATTCTTTTCACCATTTATATAAATGAACTTTGCAGCATGGAAATAGACGGTGAAATAATCAGTTACGCAGACGACACAGTTTTACTCTTTAAAGCTAAGGATTGGAAAAAGGTATATAACAAAGCAAATCTAGGAATCACGCAAGTGAAAACATGGCTGGACTCTAACACACTTACACTAAACATATCGAAAACAAAATTCTCAACGTACAGTATAACTAACACGGGACAGCCAAAAAACGATACAAATACCATAAAAATACACGAATGCATTAACACAAACATCTGCGATTGCCCTCCTCTAGAAAAAACGGAACAAATAAAGTATCTAGGTATCGTAATTGACCATAACCTTAGATGGACACATCATATTAAACAAATCACAAATAAACTCCTCAGAACAATACACATTTTCCTAAACATAAGAAACATATATAAAATAAAACAAATGAAAACAATATATTTCGCACTTTGTCAATCAATAATAGAATATGGATTAATTGCTTGGGGAGGAGCAACAAACGCAGCTATCGCTCAAATAGAAATCGCACAGAAAACGATCTTAAAAGTAATACTTAAAAAACATAGACTAACCGATACAGATCAAATATATAAAAGTTGTGACGTACTAGATATACGCCAATTATATGTAAAAACACTACTGAACTACATTTTTGACCAAAAAAACACACTCCAACAAACCCCAAATATCACTAATAGACCAGTTAGACAAGCGTACAAAGAAAACATAAAAACTCCGACGGTAAACACTACCTTTGGAAAAAGACACCATAAATACCAAGCTATAAAAGCATTCAACAGTCTTTCACTTGAAACAAAAATTGAGGAAAATAAAAATAATTTCAGACACAAAATAAAAAAAATGGATTAAAGAACAAAATAGACAATTTTACCAAAATTTCATAACATAAAAGAATAAAACGTATTCTCCCAACACACAAAACCAATATAAAACACGTAACACTCACAAACACATAAAACATAATATACGCCGATTTTCATTTAATTACTTTATTTTTTTAGTTTATTAATTTAAAATAATTTAAATTTTTGATCTCTATTTTTAGTTTAAAATTATCTTTATTTTAAATGATTTTTTTGTTTGTTTTATCACCAACTTTGTATATTTCTTTTTTTTTCAAACTATAATGTATAAAGTATTATATTATAAAATGGGGGCCTCAGCACGGGTAAACAACCCAGTGAGGCCAACATTACTGGTTTGTACTATAAAAATTTGTAAAATAATACTGTATCAACAATAAAAAAAAAAAAAAAAAGATCCTTCTCAAATTCTCCAAATCCCACCCTGACCTAATCGTCGCCGGCCCTGTGGAACCCACCCATTTCTCCGCCCAGGGCCATCCACCCGACGTATTAGACATCGCAATATTCAACAAATCACCCTGGATGTACTGTATCGAATCTATTAACGACCTCGACTCCGACCACAACCCCGTGTTGCTAACTCTCAATAAATTCACAGACCCCTCCCCCCCTCTGCCCTAAAAAAAAAAAACCGATTGGACATATTTTTCACAGATAGTCGGGGATAAATTATCCATTAACCACTCCCTCTAAAACTCTGCCGAACTCAATACAGCGGTTGACACATTCGCTGAGCCAATAATGCCCTCAGTAAATAAAGCCTCAAAAACCCTCCCGGAGCGCTATCAAAATCTGAAAGAAAACCTCCCAAACACAATAAAAGAACTGATAAACACCAAAAACAATCTTCGCCGCCCCTGCCAAAAAATTGAAATCCCAAAGTCAAAACCAACATAAACCGCCTTCAAGCCCTCATTAGGAAAAAACTAACTGAGCACTCAAACACAACATGGAACATGAAAATTCAAGAGGTAAATCCGCAGGATGGCTCCCTGTGGTAATTATCCAAAAACCTCAAATCTACCCCCTCACCGAACCACCCCACTCACGCCGAAAACGGCCTCATCTTCGACGACCTAGACAAAGCGGAGGCGTTCGCCGACAGTCTAGAAAAACAATTCAGCCCCAGCTTCAAACACGCCAACCACGATCACATTGCAGATGTCAACCGCCAAGTAAATAGCATCTTTAATTCACTCCCATACCACTCACCTACATATTTCAACCAAGCAAAACCCGGCTGATCTCATATCTAGAGGAGTGTCTCCAAATGATCTACTAGCATCCATTTGTTTACAATTTTGGCAGCTTTGCGGACGACGCACAATACGCAGTGTGCTTAGTAAATGTATAGTTTGTTTCTGGTCAAAACCTACAATAATGCAACCATTAATGGGAAACCAACCGCATTGGAGACTGCAACCAGCACGCCCATTTCTTACATGCGGTGTTGATTTCGCAGGACCCTATCATATTAAAATCAGGAAATACTCGTAGTAAAACAACAATCAAGGTTTATTTGTGTATCTTTGTGTGATTTTCTACTAAGGCAGTTCATCTTGAGCTAGCCACTGATTTATCTACTACAGGTTTCTTCAAATGTTTCAATCGCTTTATCGCACGACGTGGAAAATGTGCTCATATCTACTCAGACAATGCTGGGAATTTTGTAGGAGCTTCAAATGAACTCAAATCCTTAACAAGTTTTTTACAGAATTCTTTGACTCAGAATGAATTTTGGGATGTTTTTGGTTCTCACTCTATTCACTGGCATTTTATTCCTGCTAGATCTCCTCACTTTGGCGGATTATGGGAAAGCGCAGTGAAGTCAGTCAAGCATCATTTGACCAGAGTCCTCCTAACTTGTCATTGACATTCGAGGAACTGTATACGGTTTTAACGCAGGTCGAGGCTTGCCTCAATTCTCGTCCTCTTACTCCCCTGTCCTCCGATCCATCTGACCTCACTCCTCTCACCCCTGGTCACTTCCTTATTGGCGAATCTTTGGTTGCTGCACCGCAACTGGACCTGACCACTACGAATCCTGGAAGGCTGTCCAGATTTGAACGGGCAACTCAACTCGTTCAACATTTCTGGCAAAGGTGGTCTAAGGAGTACCTCTCTATTTTGCAGGAACGAGCTAGATGGAGGACAAGGACCCCAGACGTGCTGCAACCAGGCTCCTTGGTGCTGCTTTCCGAGGATAATCTTCCTCCTACCAAGTGGGCGCTCGGTCGTATTCTGACCTTACACCCCGGCGCAGATGGCATCACACGAGCGGCTACTGTCGCTACCGCTAAATCGACAGTGATGAGGGCTGTCAACCGTCTCTGTCTGTTACCAATTGAACAGACATCATCATCATCATCTCACGTACCATAGCGAGATCTTTTTTCTCCAGTGACATTCCCTACAGTGACTTTCCCCAGTGACAACAAACACAGTGACATTTACCAGTGATCTCACCAAACGGACATTCCTGAGCCAATAGTGACTATCATCGAAACTAAACATGAACAATCATTCTTATTAACAAACTTAGTTTGTCAAAGCCGGGAGTATGTTGGATGTTGTGTGTTGTGATTGTCCTATTTTATATTTAAATTCATTTAGCACTGAACACTTTTACTTATCATTTCTTCTAATCTCGATGTGTAGAGCCCTTTATCGTAAACTTTCGCGTCTATGCCACCGCTTACTAAAATATTGCAATAAAATGTCTGTCTAAAACCTCTTTTGTCTGTGGCCGCGTCAGCTTTCTATTTTGTGTCTATAAAAACGGCGTGTTTTGATTTTGCTTGTCACTTATTCACATTCTCTCTTGTTATTCTTCTTGATTCCAAAACTCTGCTTGTTTACCCAGAAATCAAATTGTCTTTCGCTTCTGTAACTTTAATTAGTCTAAATTATTGTCGCCAGTTAAGTGCTGAGACCAGAATCTCTCTGTATAAAATTATTCAAACGAATAAACAGAATCAATATCCTAGGACAAACACAAGTGTTTTACTAAACAAAGGATTACCTCAAACTCTACTCTATCATCTCACTGTACGGTTCCTCGGTGTGGAACAGAAGGAAGCCTATAAAGCAGCTCAACCTTACAACCTGACTGCAGCTATCTGGAGAGAACCACACCTGAGCCTACGCAATAATAATCTAAAGGAAAATATGAAAGAGAACAAGACACATTTTTTCATATTTTCATTTAGATTATTATTTTTACCTTCTTCTTCAATGATATTACATTGATGGGAATAGCCTTCAAAGTTATAAAAAGAGAGTTTTCTTATAAAATTGAATAAACATGATTGTTTGTATTGTTATAGAATGGCCGAGCAGTTTGATGACCTTGAGAGCACCGGAGACGAACTAGCGGTCCTCGCGACGGTATGTTGTCTATTAGTATGAGTTCATCCTTTCATCCAAAATTGAAAGTCATAGTGTAACAATAAATATTTATAGTTTTATTTATAGACGAAGGGACGAAGGCGAGGTGGATGATAATCCAACTCCCTCAACATTCATATCGGGCTCCGAGGACTCAGGTAATTATAATAACACCTGGCTAATTTCTACAGTGCCATTTTTGTCTTGTATTATCTCAAGGACGCTTTTCATAGCTATATATATTTTTTCTATTCTGTCTATAGGTTAACAACAACATCATCGCCACCTTCGACGGATTCTCTGACCACGAAGACAACGTTGACGAAGATGCTTCCGTCGATGGTGACGAGGAAGTGATGATGGAGTTGGATCGACCTGAGGACGATTTGGAGCCCTCGGATGAAGAGGAGGTGGATTATAACCCCGAGGAACAGACATTCACCTGGACTGAAGATTTCTCCACCTTCTCGGCTCAGTGTGAGCATTTTACCGTCCTTCAGCCTGGCCCATCACCAGACGTCTTCCCTCCGACAGTCGCTCAATCACCATATGATGTCTTCTCCACAATATGGGACGAGGAAACAATGTCCTATATCGTGGAGGAGACTAATAGATATGCATGCATGCATGAAAGAATATACGCAACCGGTGACTGCACTAAGGTCACACCAGAGGTGCCGGTCGCCTGCTGCAACTGTGGAGGCGCTCACCCCGCTAACTTCAGCGGATGCCCGAAGAGGGTAGAATATGTAGCAGCACTACAGCAAAGAGCTAGAAAGAGCGCCAATCAAAAGGCCACAGGGCCGCACCAGAGGACAACCGAAACGCGCCAGCCCTTAACATCGGGCAACGCAGGCGGCCAAATGAGCTATTCCGAAGCAGCGGGTAGCATCACCAGGGCTGCGCAAACACAAGAATAGCACAGCAGGGCTTCCCAAAATGAAGAGCCCAACAACCAGAGGTCTCAACCAAAGATTGCGAAAAAAGAAGGAAAAAGAAAAAGATTCGCATAGTGACTGCCGCCTACGACAGTCGCTTTTGAGGCGCCACTAACTGCCTTTATCAAGGCACGAAGAAGAAGAACGACCTGCACCACCGAGACCCGAAGACGACAAGACCACCCCCGCCATTCTCAAGAGGAAGAGAGGACGCCTGCCGTGCGGATGATTTCCGCGCGGCTCTTTTCTGCCGAGGACTCCGCCCGCCAATACTTGACTAATACTGGGACCATCAAGGTCCCCGCCTCCCAGACATCACAGGACCGCCCCACTGACCTGAGGACGAAGCCGACAGCCATCCCCCTACCGCCCCCTAAGATGCCAGAGAACGTCCCCGTAGCCGGACCCAGCCGCCCCCCAGTAGGCCCAGCTTCAGGCTACGTACCGCCCCCCAGACCCCAGCAGCCCCCCCAGGACATGGTGATGACCAGACAGGAGGAAGGTTGGACGAGGCAGTCCAACACCATCAAACGGCCCCTGTCCCCGCAGGAACCCAGGGCGGTTGTTGTCGGCAACCGCTATGGCGAACTCAAGAGGTGATCGAAGGCGGCGGCACGCCGTATGCAAAACGCGCCAACAATACTAACCATGCCTCTTCTTCTTCCACAGGTACCAGCGGCCAAGCAGCAGCAAGGAAAGATCGAGTCCCCCTGGTTGTGATGACCCTGGAGACCCTCACTCATGGGCAGGTCACCTCTGCAGTACAAGGACACCTGGGCCATCGAAACTTCACCATCCAGTACAACCGGGGTGGGACGGCCAACATCCTCGTGCGGAGATCGGGATGCGAGCGGAGGCGCGCGGCTTCCACACCTACACGGCAGAGGCGGATAAACTAAAAAAGGCGGTCATCAAGAGCCTGCCAAATATTGAAACGGAGGAGATTGCGGTGGACCGGACGGAACAAGGTTTCCCCCCCGGCGAAGGTCATCAGTATGACGACAACCGCAGCTGAATACCCGATTTACCTGGCCACCTTCAATAAGGAAGTTAATATGGGCCAGCTGAGGGCGGCAGTAAAATACCTGTGCCACTGCAGGATCCGCCTGCAGAAGCACCGCAGCAACCACATTAAACCAATTGTTATGTTTTTGACAAAATGGTGATGATTGATTAATGTTTATTTTGAGCTTTAATTGTTATATTTCTCAAACAAATTAGAATTTCTAAATTAGAATTTGTGTAAAGTTGTATTTTAATTTTGTGCAAAGGCATGGGGTGCGTTCGGACAGCCAGAAGTACGCGTACGAATGCTCCCCTTTAGATTTTATTAACCACCAGTATATCAAAATTTAATTATTATGAAATAAAATATAGGTAGTATTTCCTTTTAAAATTATCATGCAGACAGCACAATAACATATATTTCCTTTTATGACGTATTCTACTTCTAACAAAATGAAATATTTTTATTAAGTCAACCTTATAATTAATATTTTATTGCAGAATCATGGTGCGAAAATATAAAAAAAGGGTACGCTTACTCAAGAAGTGGATGAAGAGTCCATGAATTTAGCAATTAATGATGTAATACAAGGACAGTTGTCGTATAGGAAAGCCGCGTTAAAATACAACATCAAAACATCAACGTTGGAAAGCAGAGTCAAGAAATTTAAAGATAGCTCTAACGCCGATGAACCCTCACGAACTTTTAATTCTAAATTCACCAGTCTACAAGTCTTCTCCTTGGAAGAGGAGGCACGCTTAAATGACTATATTACTAATTGCTGCACAATGCATTATGGGCTAACGATGGTACAAATTCGGAAATTTGCCTACGAATAAAATGGGACGAAAATCAAATGGCTGGCTTAGAGTGGATGCGTAGTTAATTTAAATAATTATGATGTGCAATAAGTTCCAAAGTAACAACCAAATGTATAATTACCTACTTTCAGTTAATTAATAAAAAATTTACGACTTTAATTGGCTTTTTAATTACCCTGTATGAATCTACCCCATGGCGTACGAAAGTACCCCACCTACTGTATCTTATTGTGGAAAAATGGCTATAACCCTTTAACCTTTGGACATGATAGTTTCGGACTTTTTTGTAACAAACTACAATATATTTGTTACACTTAGGTACATAAACTACATAAATTCGACAATTAATCACAAAGTAAAAAAATAAAATCTAAAAAGTGTACGAAGGGTAACCACTTTCCCCTACTTGAGAAAAACGCCAAGACCATCTCGCCATTGTGCACGCTGGACGAACTGTCGTCGGACCACCTGCCCGTGAACTTCAGTATAGGAGGAACGACTTCAAGGAGCCCCAGAAAGCGGCGAAACTATAAAGACGCTGACTGGGAAGGATTCAAGAAAGAGATTAACGAACGAATACATCTCACGTCGGCAACCCTGCGCTCAAAGGAAGAAATCGACGAAGCCGCAAGCACTTTGACCGAAATCATCCAATATGCCCAAGACATTTTGATCCCCCTTAAAGACGAACAGACTTACGTGATCCAGCTTCCCGAGTACGTCTTATCGCTCATCAAGGAGAAAAATCGCCTGCGATGCATCTACCATCATAGGCGTGACGGCTACTTCAAAACGGCTTACAACACACTACAGCGGGAAATCAAGCAAGAGATCACCGACCTCAGGCGCAAACTTTGGACGAAGAAAGTTACGTCACTCACGCCAAAGAACAACAGCCTATGGAAAATGGCAAAAGCGCTGAGACACGAAGATCACACGATTCCCCCGCTAGAGAAGCTAGACGGATCAGGGCTGGCACTTTCGCTTGAAGAAAAGGCAAATGTGCGCGCTTGCCGACGGATTCGAGAGAGCCTACGCAGCCACGGACAGCCTATCCGACCCGGAAACGGATCGACTAGTAGAAGAGTCTCTACGAAATCTCGAACAAGCCGAGCAGACGAATGCCGCCGATATCCACTTCAGCCGACAAACTATCGGCCGATTAGCCTACTCTCCACGCTGAGCAAGGTATGTGAACAGTTGATTGAAACAGACTTTTACCACACCACGAAGACACTTTGCCAGACGAACAATTTGGATTCAGTAAAAGGCATTCGACCACCCATCAGCTCTCCAGAGTAGCGGAATTCATCACAAGAAGATTCAACGAAAATCGCTACACCGCCGCTGCACTGCTAGACTTGGAGAAGGCATTTGAGCACATTGCTTACATAATAATGTAACATTATGTATTGTTGTAGCGTTGTTAATAAACTGTAAATAGTGTAACTAATGTACATGTGAAAACTACGTTCTACGTGCACATCGTTTTGCTAATAAATTGTATATAAATAGACTGTTGTTTGTAATTTAGCTTTACATACATAATACATACAAAAGGATCAACTTATCATTGCATCAGGCGTGAGTATTTTTCAAAATAAATACATATTTAAGAATGTATTCGTTAATTTGTCATCTTACACTTGATTAAAAAATAATAATATTATATAATTAGTTTGGTCTCAAACCATTTGTTATATTTTGGTAAGAAATTAATTTCTCTTTTCGGCTTTAGAGGTCAGCACCGCATAGTTTGTATTATAATACTTTTATAGAGTAGTTGTTGTTGATATTACTACATAAATTCCCTCTATGGAGTAAGAGGTTGTTTATAAACATCAATTGTTAATTTCCTTCTCTCATCTCTCTCATCTGTGAATAAATTGTGCTATGAATTAATAATGAATAAAAAATGTATGTTTTTATTGTTAGCAGCACATTCAAATTCTGCCGCCGCGGAGTTTAGTTCGCCTATTCGCCGCCAGAGACCGGCCTTCAACAGGGATCTACCTAAGCTAAGCGAGTGGTTCGCGTCTGAGACAAACTACTTGCTGGACTTGGATCTTCAGTTTTATTTTTATTTTTTTTAAACAGTCAGTTTAACTTACTTAATGGAATCATAAGGATAATATTATTTTGACCCGTGACTCGGCGGGAGAGAATTTTGGTTTTCCTTTTCACTCCTTTACTTTGGGTTGGTTTTTTGTTTTTGTTTAATGTTTAAATTTATTTAACGAGATAATTAATTGTGGGATTATCATGTGCGGTATAGAATTTCTCCGCTTTTGCAATTACATAGCTCCTTTATCGGAGGGATACACTTTGGCGCATTCGATGTTCTTAACTTACCGATTGTTATTTAAATCCTTTTATTATAATTTGTTTATTCTGCTGGACCGTAATAACTTCTGTAATGAAATATATGTTTGGATCAAAGGGCTTCTGCACAAACTTCACAGACTAAATATGCCCATATACCTAACGAGAGTGATACAAGAATACCTCAAGAACAGATCCTTCCAAGTCTTCATCAGGAACGCGCTGTCGACACTACGTGACATCTTCACGCACGACATCCCCCATGACGAGAGATGCAATCTATCAATATATGCAGAGGACGTCAAACTCTACGTTTCCTCGTCAGAAGCAGACATGGCAGCCATGTACCTACAGAGGGCGCTCGACGCTCTCGTAGAGTTCTACAGAAAATGGCGACTCAAACTGAATGAGGCGAAGACCGAAGTCATAATGTACTCGAGGAAAAGTAAAAGAAGCACACCAGACGTCAACATCGAAATGGGAGGACACGTCCTAGAATGGAAAGATGAAATCGTCTACCTGGGCCTGACAATGGACTCACGTCTCAACTGGAAATCTCACGTAGCCAAGATGCACGCGAAAGCCAGAAAGGCAGTCGGCGCGATGAAGTCCATCATCAACAGAAGAAGTCCACAACTTCCCAGAACCAAACTCCTGATATACTACTCGCTCATTCGGCCGGTACTGACTTATGCTATACCCGTGTGGGGCAGCATCTCCTACTCTGACCATACAAAACTACAGACCTTACAAAATCTCTGCATTAAAATCACATACAACACAAGACTCCGAACAAACTTGAAAAAACTACATGCAAGAGAAGAAATACCGACCTTATTTGAATACACACACAGACTGACCGACCGATTTTACAAGTCACTTCAACATAGTAAAAATAAACTCATCAAAGAAATCGGTCAATACAATGCACCTAGCGATCTTCCTTTCAGATATAAACACAGACTACCCAAACATATCCTAATGGACCTTAATTACATTTGGCACAACCCTGAAGCAGACGCGGATGACTGAACAAGCAGTAGATATTCCTAATCACCAGACCCCTCCCCACAACTTATTTATTTATTTTTTCATGTTCTCCGTAAAACGGTTATTCACCAATACATTATGGAGAAGATTACAAATTTGACAAAAAGTATAGCAAAACACATAAAAAGGTCAGTTTCACTACTTTGTGACATACGTCAAAAGATAATTGTTAAACTGCCTGTAGGTTACGTTAAAAATGTCAATGGTCAATGCAGACTCGTTGAGCAGTTCAGTCGCTCTCTTGACTGGCGCGTTCTGATAGGCAGAAGTCCTCGCTTTTGGAGCATAAAAAAGGGTATGGGACCTTCCACGAGTATACTTGTCTGGGACATATAAGTTAATTTCTTTCAAAATAGGTGGATTATGTATAGTTCCAGAGATTATCTTAAAAAAATGTTTTCCTAAAAATATTTTTCGGCGGGCTTCTAATGTATTAAGATCGAGCATTCCTGCTAAGAATAAGGATGGATACAGGAAAGGGTAGTACATATATTCTCTCATATATAGGTAACGCATGAATCTCTTTTGTACTTTTTCTATTCTTATTTCTTATGTCTATATATCTATGTATATATTTATATAATAATATTTATTTTATCTATATTTATGTAAGTTTATCCTAAAAAATCCCATAAAGTATATTTCTCAAATAAAAACAGACACCCAAACCCATCACCACACAATGCAGGATTTCACCTACTGAAATCACTGAAGGCCGCATAGTTTCACATTGACTATCGGCTGACTTTTCCCGGATGAGGTTTTTAATGGTTTCCTTATTCCCAAAGGCAAACGCAGAGGAGCTCCAAATAAAAGGACATGACCGACTCCTTCCCACTCCCAACATAACACAAACACACACGTATGTATATATTTTCACTTGCTTGAATTCAGTTGCTTTGTGGAGCAGAGCGAAACATGCAATTTTAGTAGGGTTTTTTACATAAAAATTTTTCCCTACCGACAAAACACAAGACCTCTAAGCCTATAACAGCCAGGTACTATTTTAAATACCCACATATGACGCCGTTCTATTTGTATAAGGAACATTAACTTTAAATTTAGTAAATTTAAATGATTCATCTCTTCAAGAAATATAAGAATCGAGAAAATCAAAAAAAAATCAAAGCACATAATCAGAGGCTTCAACATTAATCGCTGCACAGTAATGTCACTATTTGACCTCGAAAAAGCATTTGACACGGTTTGGATGGAAGGCCTTATCTACAAACTGTACATTAGGGTGGATCGCCATTGTATGGAATTTTTTTTTTATAGAATAGATGCTCTAGGTACATACAATTAAGCATACAAAATATCAATTTAAAATTTTGATAACAAGTACTGCCCCAAAGCAGTTGAATTATTTAAAATCTGGTAAAAATTGTCTGTGGTAATGAATTTCAAGATTTAGCCATATTTGCTATATCTTTATTACTTTTACCGCATTCTAACGCTGACGTAGAGCAGTTATTTAGCATGATGAACGTTGTTAAAACAAAACACAGAAACCGAATCAAGTTTGATTTACTATCTTCAATTCTCACAGTCCGTGCTGGTTTAAAACGTGAAGAAAAATGCTGCAATAACTACATATTACCGATTAATGTAGAACAAAAAATCAGAACCAAGGAAATTTATTCCACACAAACAGGATTCGTAGATGCCGATTCTTCTGAAGAAGATTGCCTTTAAGATTAAATTTTATAATAAGTACTTGTAATTAAGTGAACAAAACTAAACAATAATTTAAAAATAAATTACAATACCGTTGTTTTATTTTCATTTAATAGTTAGGTATTAACTGTCTGGCATAATACGATGGTTTGAGGGATAGCCAAATTAGTGGTTTTCTGGTGGGTTACGGTACCACAATTTATGGATTGGTCAAAATAAAGTTGGTAACACTGCCGGTGACTGCACTAAGGTCACACGAGAGCTACCAGCTGCCTGCTGCAACTGTGGAGGCGCTCACCCCGCTAACTTCAGCAGATGCCCGAAGAGGGTAGAATATGTAGCAGCCCTACAACAAAGAGCTAGAGAGAGCGCTAATCAGAGGGCCACAGGGCCGCACCAGAGGACAACCGAAACGCGCCAGCCCTTAACACCGGGCAACGTAGGCGGCAGAAAAAAATAGACTTCGCAGAATCCATCTAAATACCCATGAGAGGTGCTTCAAGATAGCAGTTAACTCTCTGGGAAGGGAAATAAAAGACGAAATAGCGACACTCCCACCACTCAAGTGGCCCAACTCGACGATCATGGCACTCTCAAACGAAAAAAATGCGAACACCTTATAATCTGGAATTAATCGGAATAATATCTGGAAGTTTGTTCCAAATTAACATAGCATCGCATTGATCCCCGCTTCTGCTAGCGAGAACTACCTAACTTACTGTAACTCGGAACTCGGGCCGCCGTTCTTGTCATCTCTTTCTGAAACATCATTGTCTATAATCTACAACTGAGTGAGAACGTATGACTTCCCTCCTGTTTCCTAATTTCTATCTTAATGCGGGCAGAAAACGGAGCTCGGCGGGCGAAATAGGGGTTAGTTAGTATCTCAGTACCATCTTACCTCGTTAAGCCGATTAACTTTTTAAATCGCCCAAAATTTTAAAAACATTAATTGGAAGGAATAGTTGCATGGAATAAATTGGGACTTTGGCTTTATGGTGTAAAAAGTGGTAAAAAGTGATTTAGGGGTGACATAAAACCGTAATGTTAAACCATTAAACTTTATGTTGGTGCGTGTGTTATGATATTGAATCAAATTAAATAAACTAGCTGACCCGGCCACGCATTGCTGTGGCTAATAAAACACAGCGTCATCTACTGGATGGTTATCCAACCTTTATAACCACGGCCATCTTTGAGTTTATCGCGAAGAGACAGACAGATGCCGCAGGTAGGGTTGCCATCTTCTAAAACAAAAAAGCCTGAATCTGCACTCTGAAAGGCCGGACATTTTGACCGAAAAGCCGGACGTACGTACACGATTTTGGACATAACTATTATACATAATAATAAAAAATCTGCTACAAGTTACAGTTGTTTATTAATCACGCATTAACCAATTTAATAACAATCATTAATCCGTCTTATCCTTGTCATCAGTTGACATTTGTATAGTATATATCAGTATTGTATATTTCAACAACAAAATAAAAAATATTGAATCTTCCTTCTGTAGACATACTAAACTTATAAAACAAACAAACCATAACTTTTTTTCTGGTTAAACAGTTGACTAAAATTTTTCGTTAAATAGATATAAAATGAAACATATTTATCTTTGTGGACAAAAAACGAAAAACATAAATTAAAATGAAATCTCGACTTCTCCAAATTATTAAAAATTTACAAAAATCTACCATTTTGTACATTTGGCGTTTTCACCTACTTTATCCAAAACGTCGTTTTCTTTGGAAATCATTTAATAAAATCCCTGACATGTCATTTTTAAATTATACAATGTGTACACCATTTTAGCAATTGTTTGCAATTTATTGAGTTCCTTGGTCCACTGGGTGTTTATTAAAGAGAAAACTCTTTGAAAGTAATATTCCGCCAATTTCAGAAGTTCGGAAGACAAAACCCGCGCAAACCAAAAAAGCCTAACAAAAGCCGGACAGGCCGGACATATAAATATTTAGCCGGACACGACCTAAAAAAGCCAAACATGTCCGGCTAAAGCCGGACAGATGGCAACCCTAGCCGCAGGGGACTTTAATTTAAAATACGTAGAGATGGTGTGAAAGATTATAATAATGTGTATGAAATGCTTGGGGTAACTAACGCATTTAAGTTAATAAGGATTAATACTGTAACCGTCTAAATAACTTTTCAATTACCGCAATGTATGTGACCATTTTTTTAGAAGATAGAATGGGTGTAGTAAGCTATCCGTAAAAGATAGATATATGCCTTCGCAGACTTTTTTGTAGATCTATAAAAGAGGAATATCCCACCATGCATTGTTTTGTTATATCCCAAAAGGATTAGGTAGCGTTTACGATGAAAGCTACCAGGCGGCTCGACTTTTTCCGACACTTCTAACAATTATCGTTATGTTCAACCAATTTACACAAATCCTTGACAAATTACATACCAAAACCTTCCTCACGAAACACTCATCTATTGGTGAAAACCGCATGAAAATCCGTTCAGCAGTTTTCGAGTTTATCGCGAACAGACAGACAGACGACGCGGAGGACTTAATAATATGTAGAGAAGGACATAGAAGGAAAAGTATAGGTAGTAAGGACTGTGTTTATTGTTTTGTTTTAATTTTGTGGGTAATAAGACCTTTAATTGTTGATTACATTCTGATTAGTAAGGTGTGGAAGTGATGAACTTTTAAAAACATACTATAAAAATAACTGGTGATAATTTTAGATAGTTTATTTTTGCGACTAGTCTGGATTTTCTGGCGGCCTGGCAAGTTTGGTTCCACGGCGGATTGGGACACTGTCAGCACAGAAAATAGACTAATCATAAAGGAAGACTTGAATGGTGGTAGACTGACGCTATCCGGTGCCGCAAGGCGCCTGAGGCAATCGGCCGCCCGACATTCAGGTCGGCCCAAAAACCCGACATGCGATTTTTCTGAATTCTGAGACCTCTGATAAGCATTTCCGATTAGCCCGATTCTCTGGCGGCTTGGCAAGTTTGGTTCCACGGCGGATTGGGACACTGCCAACACAGAGAATAGGCAAATCTTAAAGGAAGACCTGAATGGTGGCAGACCGACGCTAACTGGTGCCGAAAGGCGCTAGGGGCAATCGGTCCACCCGCCGACATTCAGATCAGCCCAAAAGCATCTATACTAATCATATTTTATTTGACAGCAACCACTTCTTCCCCCCCTCCCCCCCCCCCCGGCAAGACCACCCAGCACGAAAATGGACACGCGACGGATCAGGGCTGTAAACAAAGGATACCTGCATAAGACGGCAGCACGTAAAACCAGGAAATATGACGTTCCGATGGTATTCCCAGAAGGGGCCATCGGATATAAGATCAACCAGATTACCAAAAAGCCGGAATTCGTATTTTCCACAACGACAACTACACAAAAACCCGGCACAAGCGCCGAAGTAAAGGAGCCCACACCACACGCAGCTCACAACAGCCTATGGATTTTGGCTGGACCTGGGTGGGAGCTTCAAAGCACCCGTACTCCCCACCAAAATCAGACACGCATTTCAACATTAAGAAGACAAACAGGTTTGAAACCCTCGGAGAAGTTGGCGACGCGCACCTAAGCACAGCGCAGCCACTAAAGAAAAAATCAACCCGCCCTGTGGCGCCCGCTAGACAACAGGCGGAGGCGGCGATGCCGGCAAGGCAAGAGACGGAGGCGGCGGGAGCACCCAGAAAGGGCAACAGAGTGCCTCCCGTCATAATGACCATAGGAAATATAAATCATGGACAAATTACAGAGGAAGTCAAGAAGCACATTGGAAGTGCTAACTTCAGTTTCCGCTACATCGGGGCGGAAAAATTAGCGTTATGGTGAGCTCGGTAGAAGCCCATAAAATGCTGACAGCGGCGCTTCGTGGTGAGACAAAACCATTTCACACCTACACCACTGAGAGCGACAAGACTAAGAAGACCGTCATCAGAGGGCTTCCGAAGATGTCCACAAACGACATCATGATCAGTGGCGGCCGCTGCCCTGAGAATGTGGTGGTTCACTGACAATCCGTACCTACTTATGACAAAAAATTATTAATTAGGAATTTTTAATTATTAATTTATTTTTAAACAAACTGTTATTTCTTCTAATATATTGAACACTGGTTGCACTCGTTTTGGTAATAAAATTATATATTAATAAATTATGTTATTAGTAATCAAAGATCGCAGCCCTACCCAATTATCGTGCAAAAGACAGAAACCAAATGGAATGATGTAAAACAACAGTTACTCAATACAAACTGGATAAGCCTACTGGAGAGAGAACCTTGATGCAAATAATGCCTGGATGTAATACCATTTTAATATAGGTTACCTACCTTTGTCATCCGACAGCCTCCCAGAGCATAAAGAACATCCATCTCAGGATGGTGGAGATAGGGATCAGAGATGATGCATATAAATAAATGAAAGTATTTTCTAGTGAAATGTAAAAAAAAGGCTTTATTGCACTTTGCAAATAACATCAAAGAAAGGTAAAAAAAAAAGAAACATAAATACCTTTGGCATCTATCAGATTTGGAGAGAGAGAGTTATGTTAAAATTACGGTTGGTTATTAGAAGCGCGTACGTCCCGTCGTCGTGATTCTCTTCCAGTCGTGTAGAGCAATCCTCAACAGCGATCGTCAACAGCAAACTCCAAAACGCCGTTCCACACGTCATGGGGCGTTTGGTTAAAGGGAGTCCTCCCAACACAAAAAGCTCGGTTGAGCCTCCATCCATCAGGCGGCATGGGGAATCTCACCGGCCCAAAGGTACAACAAAGGATATTTGGCGGGTCCAACAGAGTCTAGGAGCCGCTTCATCAGTAAAGGGAATTCACCCAACAAAACGAGCACGGAAGGTCCTCACCCATCAAGCGGCATGAGGGAACCTCATCGGCCAAAGGATTCACCAGCAAAGAATCCTTGCGGGCAGTTCATCACCCGATGACTTTGGTGTAAAAAACATCAGCACGCGGACAACATTATCTCGCGGCATCCGGCGGGGGATTTAACAAAATAAATCGGCTACAGTGCCATTAGAGTTGTCACACACTCACGTGACGTGTAAAAACAAACTTTCTAGGCTACATCGCCTTCGTAACTCACAACATAATCCCCATCGCCCCGAAAATCTGCTCCCCCACACAAAACTACGTTATGTCTTCCGCCATCTTTCCCCCGAACGCCCGTTTCCGGTGTCGTTGCAGTTTCGCCAACCAACAAAGTTAAATAAAAAATAAAAAAATTAATAGACAATAAACAGTACCTGCTTTAAGCAGTACCTACTCGCGAAATAGATATGTTACATGGAGTAAATTCATTAAACATATAACATACACCATCATGTCAAATACAAAATCAATAGAAAAAAAGGTTTCGCATAAAAACCAACATCTTAAACCATGGATAACTCAAAGCGTTATAAATTGCATTAGAAAAAGAGATGAATTACATAGGAAAGTTAAATTAAATCCTTGTGATATTTTTATACAACGATACTATAAAAGGTACAGAAATATTTGCAAAAATGTTATACGAAATGTCAAAGAAAATTATTATAAGAAGGAAATAGACGAATGTAACAATGACCCGCGCAAATTATGGAAGATCATTAATGAAATTACAAATGCAAAATCATCCCAGTACAAGAACATGGAGGAATTAACAATTGAAAATACCCAAATCTCTTTCGCAAAGCATCCGGACAAAATTCTCGAATATGTTAATGAATTTTTTACTAATATAGGGTCACAATTAGCAAAGAAAATCAGACAACCAAAAGTTAGCATTCTACCAGAAGAAAAGGAAAATATGAACCAGATAGAAAAATTAAAGTTAACTGAAGTAACCAATACTGAAATCAGAAACGCAATTGCATCCCTTAATATTAATAAATCATCGGGAAATGACGTAATCTCAAATAAAACAATAAAACAACTACAAAAAGAACTGACCTTCCCATTGACATACTTGGTCAATCTGTCTATATCTACAAATTCATTCCCTTCATGTCTTAAAAAAGCTACAGTTGTACCCATACATAAAAGTGGTAACAAAAAGGATGTATATAATTACCGACCCATAAGTCTCTTAAGCTCCTTTTCAAAAATCTTGGAAACTGTAATGAAGAAGCAAATTGTTCAATTTCTTGAACAAAACAAATTATTATCACCATCCCAATATGGTTTTAGAGAAAATCTGAGCACCAATGATGCCATAGAAAATCTAACAAGCATGGCCATAAAAAACATAGATGATGGGAAAAAATGTTTAGCTTTATTCATAGATCTTCAAAAAGCTTTTGACACAATAGACCATAAAATATTACTAACTAAACTAAAAAAAATTGGAATGGCCGAATCAACAATGAACTTATTGGAGTCATATATAACAGGGCGAGAACAACAAGTACAAATTGGCAAACAAAAGAGCAAACTTCTATCTTTAAACTATGGCGTTCCTCAAGGGAGTGTACTGGGACCGATTCTGTTCATTATCTACATCAACGATTTAACTAACCTTACCATTAAAGGAAACATAATCAGTTTTGCTGATGATACTGTTTTATTATTAATTGAATTCAACAATTTAAATAATGAAGACTTCGAAGTTCTGAAATTTGCTTGCAATCCGATTCCGATTTTAAAGATGTCACCAAAGAAATGAGCTCTGAAAGCAAACTTCTATCTTTAAACTATGGCGTTCCTCAAGGGAGTGTACTGGGACCGATTCTGTTCATTACCTACATCAACGATTTAACTAACCTTACCATTAAAGGAAACATAATCAGTTTTGCTGATGATACTGTTTTATTATTAATTGAATTCAACAATTTAAATAATGAAGACTTCGAAGTTCTGAAATTTGCTTGCAATCCGATTCCGATTTTAAAGATGTCACCAAAGAAATGAGCTCTGAAAAAATGTTACTTTCGAAATTATTTTATTAGCACACGCTCTCGTAACTAGTGACGTTCTTTTACGTACCTCGGTGAGGTGGCTAAGCCGAGGGAAACTTCTGGAACGGTTTTATTCTTTGAGGCATGAAAATATTTTGTTTTACTGAAGAAAACTTTATAATATTTTAAAATTATTTAGCTGTCTTAGCTAAGAAATTTAAGAGCAGATTTCAGGACTTACTTTATGTATCAAGAATTGTTTGTTACTTATAGAAAATCCTTGACACCTAGAAACAGCAACAAAAACGCAATTACGCAAAGCTTTTTGATGAATTTATTGGATTTAAGAATGATACTAATCAGAAAGCTATTTTTTAAGAAAAAAGAGAGGGAAAGGAGTACATCGATTTTTAGAAATTAGTTCCTGAAAAATACATGACTGTACCTTCCTACTCCTCACATTGTTTGTATCCAAATACCTTTGTGAATCATCGTATTCCAAAATGCAATTTGCAAAAAAGTATACAGAAAAGGACTTACTGATTCCCACCTTGATGGTGTATTGAAGGTAGCAGCAATTATAAATCTTATGTATCTAAAATTGTTGGCAATTTATATCAAATTAAAAAATCACACTAATTTTGAAATAAACCAAACCTTGGAGACACATTACTTTTGAGTTTAACTTTTTTCACTATTGTAATTTTTGACAAACAGTGCTGATAAGCGATGTATCGAACTTGTCGAAGAAAGTATATGATACAACTGTAAATCCAAGAAATGGAATTTACGCTCCCACACAGTATCATGCCGCCAGCACGTTATCCCCTCCATAACACGCTAAACAATGGGAGTGCTGCTGTTGGCTAACGAAACACTGCATTTGGCGCATCTTCCAAACGATGTCCAAAATGCTATTCTTCAATTTATATATATTTAACTTATCAATTAAAAACATAAACGCAATTGATAATAAGTACGCACATTCAGCAGCTTCATTGGAATCGAAAACACATCTGAATAACCACGTAATACTTTCAACAGAGTCTCCAGGCAGCAATGATCACCACTAAGAAAATGGTTGAGAACGCAGATAATCATTTTGGTCGGTAGTTTGTATTTTTGATATTGTTATACGTTATGTGTATGTTTTATTTACAGGAGTTCAGCCTATAATTTTGCCTAATAAATGATAATGAAAGGTAGGCCAACTCCACTTTGCATAATTAGCTAATAAGAAATAGTATAAGTCTTAGTTTAATTGATATATCTTGGAAAACCCCTGAAAGTTGTAGAGCCGGGGACCCATGGACTTTTTGTATTTTATGTTCTTTTCTTTAATAAAAACATTGCAGAGAGATGGTTTGGTCAACAGAAAGAATACAGAGAAAAGGGTAGCCTAAAGGTCAAAACGCCCGTCACACGAATTGTAACGGAGGTTATGGCCTACGAAACATTCGTTTGAATGAATAGGGCTGCACCAAATCCTCCACTCGGTCGAGGAGGATTTTGGAATAAATAGCGGTGCGGCCCCGGAACCAGGGCACTCTAGTACAGAACACGACAGCTACCCTTCTTCTGCCAACCGGACCATCTCTTGACAGAATTTCACACAATTGGACTTTCATTTCATGAGACCTAGCGGCTGATACTGACTACCAGGCGCCCTATTTTCACAGTCTATGTGAGTGACGGAAACGTCTCTTACATACCTAAAACAAACACCCCAAGAATAGGGAGGTTCAGTGCCCCAAAAGCCAGTGGGAAGTCAGTTAAAAACTACCATCCAAGAAGAAACAAGTCTCCAAGAAATCAGTCTCCAAGTTCTAACCTACTTTAAAAGTGTTTTAATAAGTATTAAATTCCATTCTACCTTTCTCCCAGTAGCCCAGTCTACTGAACCCCAACAGTCCCCAAAAGTCTCCAAAGTGCAAAACATATTTTTAATTCAGTAATAAATTCAGTTTTGACCATTTTAACTAGAATAATTTATCAAGTAATAAATTCATTCAAAAGACCTTTGGCAAACCAAGATTCATTGGCGTACCATATTCCCAGTCTCCTGCTAATCCCAAAAGTCTGCAAGTCTTTTGTGTTTTTATATCAGTAATAGATTCAGTTTTTTCAATTAAACTTAGAATCATTGATCCAGAAGTAGTTATTTTAAAAGGACATTGGCATGCCAAGTTGTGCTCCCTATTTTAATACAGAATCTGTACAAACGTCCCACTCATCTCATACAAGCGATATGTAGTATTATTACTCTGTATTAATTGTTTTTGTGTTGAACTTGATAATAACATTATTAAATCAAATTTTATTCCAATTTTTAAAAATTATTATTCTGGCAGAAACTAAGCGCTCCCAGTACCGCCACCGATGCCTGATGGGCACTGGATGAACTGAGGCCAGCTGCGACAAGAAAAAAAACACGTCTGTACCTCTGCCTAATTCGCCCTCACACACCATTTACCAACAACGTACAAACTTCAAGTAACTCTAAACTCGCTCGGATAACCCGCTAATCAAAGGGCTATGCAATTATAACATACCAGCGGATCTTATCTTCAAATACAAATACAGGACATTAAAACACCTTATCGTGAAGTTCCGTAAGGATGATGACAGCAGCGACGAAGAAGAATATCTTCCTGGGAGGTGGTGGTGGGGATGCCTCGGAGAACTGCTTTGGTGGTCTTGTCTTCTTAGAGTTCATATGTGTGGAAGTGGCTGGTCTGTAATTCAAGATATGACTTTTGTAAGTAATGTTTTGGAAATTGAATTAATTCTCAACGGACCGGAGTGTTTTGTAAACATTGTGATGGATGTACTCTCTTTTGAGGAAAGTTAGGGGGTGGTATTGTGTTGGTGTGCGATTTTACTTTTCACTTAAATGAGATGGCTGTGTAGTTGGTGATTTTTGGTTTGTGTGAAGAGTTTAAGTATGCTTCGTTTATGAATAAAATGTCTAAGTTGTGTGCGTTGGTGAAAATGCATACTTCATGTAGGTTTCTATGAAGACCGTTTGCATTCCAGAATGAGACGTAGTGCGGAGGGCGTTATAGAATTAGCCATTTATGAGTGAACAGAGAAATGATCTGAGAGGGTTGCTGTAAAAAGTCTATTGATACGCTAGAAAGATGGCGCAGTTTGGAATTTAGGGATGATCTTGGAGAAAAATTCATTTTTGAAGAAGTCAAGTATATTGATAGAACTTGCTGAGGGAGGGTGGGGTTAGAGTGAGGAGGAGGAAGGTGTTAGGGTGAGCATAAGAAATGAAAGGGTTGATTTTGTGGGAGGTGAATATTGTTTGAGGAGGTTTACCTCAGTTGGACGGGAGTGGGAGGTTGAGGTCCCTTGGGGACAAGTGCTTGGGGCACTCCTTGTAGTTGGCCGGGTGGGAACCGGTGCAGTTTGCGCAGCGCTATCCTCTCTCTCCGCTTGCTGCAGGTAGCCATCAAGTGATTCCCCATGCACGGTAAGTGCTGGTAGGTTTAGGTCCTGAAGTTCAGGACCAGTTTTGTTGTCTTATCCTCCTGGAGCTCCAATGTATGGAAGCGGAAGCTGGAGGACTACGCCGGTTGGGATATCTTTTGTGTTCACCATCTGAAGAAAATTTACAATCTTAAGTAGAAATAAATAATTAGACACAGAACAAACATAGACAAACAATAACTCACACATCATCAAAAAATTTGTTTCAAAACTCGTTATATCCATTATAACAGGGGTTCCCAATCTTTTTCAGCCAGCGGAGCACTTCCAAGTTCAGTATTTTGTCACGGCGCCCTACTTTAGTAAGCTGTTTGGAATAGATATAGTGACTGATATGAAATTGCGTTTTATTATATTTATAAGAATTGGAACAGAGAACGAAAAAGACTTAGAAATAAATAAAATACGATAGTTACTCAGTCAAATCAATGTGACGGGTGAGCTTGATGATTTCCGCACAGTTTTTCAAAGCGAGAAATAAGACTATAGACAGTTACTCTCATTTCTTGCTCCACATTGATCTTTGAGCGATATTTGTTCTTGATTACAGCTACAGCTTAAAGTCCAGCTTCACATAAATATGATGTGGCAAACGGAATGAAAATTTTTAAAGCTTTCGAAGTTAAATTTGGATATTCATTTTGAATCGATAACCAAAACTCCACCAAATCGGAACTGGTGAATCTAGTTTAGAGGTTGTTGCCGCAAGAGAGTTCAATGAGACTCTCTTGCTCTTATGTTGTGAATCCTGGGGGAGCTTGTGCACGGAAAGGATCTTGGATCCACGCAAATTTTTCGACATCATCATCTGCAAAGTACCTCGAAAACCAATCGGTTAGAAGGGCCATCAGGTCTCGTGAGACAATCGGGTCTTGTGAGACAACCAGTTCATTAGATGCCGCATATTTATACAATTGCGGGAATGCTATTAATGCAATTGCAATTTCTCCGTAAACGCCGCAATTCTCTCCGATAGTTTCAGAATGTGCGTGTTGTTTGTTGCCTTGCAAAGAAAGATTCCAATCATTTAGTTTCTCAAATATATCGCACAAGTACGCTAGTTTTAGCAAAAAATCTGGTTCCGTAAAATATTAAACGGACATTGCGAGCCAGTAGTCGTTGTCGGGTTAAGATGTGAGAGGAGTAAGGTATCAACGGTTTTCAAGCGCGTAGGTACTTTTCGGCGAGTGAGCGACGGCGACGAGTATGTACCTATGTTCTTTAGATGCGAGAGCTCAAAATAGGAATTGTTGCTTTATTGGTACCCGCGAATATTTGTGGTTTCGGATAATGATAGAGGATCGACTCACAGCGCCTTTCTTACTTTCTACGACGCACCAGGGCGCCGGGGCGCAAACATTGGGAACCTCTGCATTATAATTTGAGAATTATTAAATTTTAACAATCAAAATTAATATTAGGTTGTCAACTTTTTCGCCGCTACGCGCATCAATTCATGCGAAAATAATTTGTGCCCCCAGAGCTACGCACATCATATCATGCGTTTGACTTTAGCGGCCGTATACTACGTAAATACGCGACGAATTTAGCAGATAACTGAACCAAAAAATAATTCAATCCTTTATCTTACTGACATCTGGCGTTTGCTGGTTAAAATATAATAAATTGTTTTCATAAAACATTGTGAAGACGATGATTCGTTACATCTTCATTCAGTCATTTGAATGTCGCGCCGCTGAACCGTTGTGTCATCCACACTATTTCATAGGTGATCCAATCTGCTTTGATGGACTTTTGCATCCATGTAAAATATTTCTATTTTAGCGAATCTTTTTAAGTAATTTATTTTTCTGTGGTACATTAATTTGTTTGTGAACTTAACTGACGTGACGTGTTTTAAAAATAATTATTTTACTCAAGACTTTTTGATTGACTTTCTTTTGTGATTTTATTTCTAAATTTTGTGAACAACCTAAATTGTAATATATCTGTCTATATTTATGGGCTTACCGTTTATGTATCAAAATTGAACTCCCGTAAAAATGGCAAATCGCAGTCTTACGGAAGACGAAATTTATGAAACATTTTTAGACGTTGACTCTGATTTAGAAATAAGTGAAGATGATCAAGATATACCAATTACTGAAGAAGTTAGTGACAGTGAAATAAACGCCCCCGGGACAAGCCAAGATCATGACTCTCGTACACCTAACTTAGACTATACTGTAAATGCAGACTGCTTTTCTTCTTGGACCTCTGGTCCATTTATTCCATCAGTTCATGAATTTGATGATTTTGTGTCAGGTTTTGATCCATCCACTTTATTTTCTGGTAATTCATCAGAAATTGACTTTTTTTAATACTTCTTGAACAAAGAAATAGTGACAAAAATGGTGATCGAAACTAATCCATATTATATAGCCACCATATCAAAACAAGAACCTTCCCAAAAATCCAGACTTCGTAAATGGGTTGACACAGCTGTCGAAGAAATGTACATTTTTTTGCACTGTTAATGTTGATGACTAGAAACCGACATCTTACAGTCGAAGAACACTGGTCCACTGACCCATTACTCGCTAGTACAATTTTCGGAAAACCATGTCTAGGGATCGTTACAAAATTATATTGTGAATGTTACACTTCTCAAATCCCGACACACAAATTCTTGGTGACCGACTTTACAAAATTAAAATCCTAATTGACCATACCCGAAAATTGTTCAAAAAAACTTTGATACCTTATGAAAATTTATGCATCGATGAGAGCATAATTGTTTTCAAAGGGCGTTTAATTTTCAAACAATATATACCATCCAAACGTCACCGGTTTGGAATTAAAATGTTTGTATTGTGTGACCTGAAGACGGGTTTTATATTAGACTTCATTATTTATTGTGGCGAAGGGACTGACATAACTGACTCTGAATGTCTCAGGGTTTCGGGGGCTGTAGTAACGACACTACTTCAAGATTATTTAAATAAAGGACATAATCTTTTTATTAATAATTGGTACAGTAGCCCTCAACTTGTTATGAAAATAATGTAATGTTTATATTAATTCAATTAAATTATTTTACTGGCCACTAATAAATTCACTTTTTCTCCAATAACTTAAACTTTTGATCGTTAGGGGTTCATAATCGATTTCCCTCACTTTTTGGATTGGCACCTTTTGGGCAGGGTGTGAATCCGACAGTCAACAATGTAGATTTAAGTTTAATATGGAATTTGTTTAATCGGCGGGTTTATCAGTTTAATTTAATATGTGAACGATAAGTTTCTATAATTCTCAGCCGGTACAATGTGATCGCGACTGTAGAACCTTAATTTTACGGGTATTGTTGTGTAAAATCCCGATGTGCTAAAATGGCGGTTTGACCGAGCAAGTTTATTATAATCATCGATTATATTTACCATCCGTCATTCGACGAGATGAATCACTATTAATTATATATCACACAATCCGTCCGCTGATTCCACGCCGTATATTTCTGCAACCTGATGGAAACTTGTACTGCAACAACCACATAATGGAGGACGCTATGGGCATGGCGTTCCCATATTTAACAATCACCTAAGATGGAGGGAGAAACTCGCAAACCTGGCGCTGATGCAACGTGAGGGAGATAGGGGCCCCTCACGGTGCAATATTAGGCATCCGGAATCGTCGCATCAAACGTAATAGGTTTTAGCTAGCTCTTCATAGGAATGGTCCACAGGTACGCATATACTTTCAATATATAATAATCTTGTTATACATCCACTCTTTTATTTCTTATTCCCAAGCTTCACAACAATGAATAAAATAACAGTGCCCACGCTCTGATGAGAGATTTTCATGCCTACCGACACAGTCAGCATATCTCGTACCTACGAGATTTGGCGTCCAAGATCCCAAGGGATTAACTCCTTGAGGTACGAGCTTTTTTTTCTTATTTTTTACCTTTTTTTTTTTTTTAATCAATTGATGTAACTTATAATAACGAGGAAAAAATATTTAAAAAAAAATTGGACTGAAGGCTTTTCAGGAACGAGGTGGTCAAAATTTTATACCACAGTACACATGGGAAAAAAATATTAGGTTCAAATCAAAAGTTTATTAGAAATAAAAAAAGGCCATTTTATATGACTAATTGTGGAAATTTTCAAAACAGTTTTTATCTTTTTTTACACAAAGGGGTACTTTGCAAACACAACATATCCAGTTGGAACGTATGGGCCTGTCTTTTGTACTACAATTCGCACAACGACGTGAAGTAGTATGTTCTGGCCGGTGGGCGCTATTTTTCAGACGTATTTCAGGGTCCACGTAAGGCTTATGTCTCTTAATTTCCACCACCTCCGATGTGGACCCACGCTTTTTGGTGCATTTCAGCTCCTCTTCAGCCAAAAGTCCTCTGTAAACTTGCCTCCTGAAATCTTTGAGCCTCAATGGATTGTCTTTGTCAGCCTTACCCAACTTGCAGAGCTCTGTGTAAACAATGTAAGAATTTACAATTGTTGCTTCTAAAAAGTGGAAAAATAAACGATGCCACCATTTTTTAGACTTTCTGTTTATCGAGTAAACCGCCTTCTTTTGATCAAACTTTTCCACATAATTCATGCAGTTGTTATAATTATTTAGAGCCAACGGACATGGCACCCTTGTGATCTCACCAGTTTTCTCTTTACGGTTGACATGCATGGCATCCTTTGGGTTGTGAAAGTTTGAAAGGAGGTGTACAGCTCTTCTATCTCTCCATTTTATCATGGAAATTCCTGTATCACTCACGTACCAGTCATATTCACCTCTTTTTAGGTTTTTATCATCCTTCATCTTAGGCAAATATTTTCTGGTTGATTGGACAGTTCCACATGAGCGAATATTCATATCTTTCAGCTGTTTTTGTAGGGGGTAGCAATTAAAATAATTATCAAAGTAAACTGTGTAGTTACGACCTTGAATAGATTGACAAAAATTTAAGACAACTCTTGGCCCTAAGTTAGACTCAGCGTAGTCACCAATTTTCCATGTGTATATTTCAAATTTTAAGTTGTATCCATTTTCTGCACACATCATCCAGATCTTATAGCCTCTTTTAATGGGTTTTTTGGGCATGTATTGCTTCAATGTGCTGCGGCCTTTGAATTTGACCATGCTCTCGTCAATTGCCAAAGTAGGTGATGGCTTGTAATTTCGATCAAAGGTGTCTGACAAGCAGTTCAACAAAGGCCTTATTTTATATAATTTATCGAAATTAAGTTGACCTCTAGCAGGCATCAATGAATTGTCGTTGAGATGAAGGTTTGACAACAGCCAGCCAAACCTATGGACTGTCATAAATCTTGAAATATAGGGGTCGTGTAAATCAGGGGACGATGACCAATAGTGTCTATAACTGGGGGATTTTTTAATTCCCATTACTAAATTTAGTGCAATGAATTTTTTAATTTCCTGAACGGTTGTGGGTTGGTGATTTTTCCCGACTTGTTGTGCGTATAGATTGGTCTGGAAGCAGATATTTTCAATCAAACTAGGAGTCCAAAATTTCAGAAAAATTTCCAAAGGTGTGGGATTTTCCATCGTAAGAAAGTCATTATGTAGTCCTGTTTCTTCACGGAATTCACCAGGGAGGGCGGTATTGAACGTACGGCTCCATTTAGGCACGACTATAATCGCAGGTATGACAGGTGTAGATGCAGTTGTGCCTGGAACAGCAGCGGTGGATGACAAAACGGACATTGAGATATTAGGACTATACTGGGCAGATGGAGAAGACGATACTGGTCGGTTACGCGTACGCGAAAGATGAACATCAAAAGTAGATGGTGGTTGTGAACCAGAAGGGCTGGATGTGCCTGCTATAGGGTGATCGAGTGTGGTAGATGAAGAAGACGCCGGGATTTGATTCCTCACACAAGATAGAGGCAGTTCATCATCATCATCGTCCGAAGAGGCGCTAACTGTGACATTTGCTAGATGCTCCTCCTGTAGATCCTCTTCCTCATTGTCTGAGCACCTATAACAACTGTCATCATCAGAAGGTATCTCTTCTAAAAGTATTCCTGCGATTTCTTCTTGGCGAAGACCTTTCTTCGGCATGGTGTATCTGTAAAATTATAAAATCAGAATATCCATGTTGTAAGACTAAAAAAATTACCTCAAGTACGGTGGTCGAAAAGCAAAACCACCAAAAAATTTTGATTTTACAAAAAAATACAATATTTATAGACATTTCTTATTGATAATTCAACAAATGAAATACAAGGGCATTAGAATTCATAAGAAATGGACAAAAATTCGAAATACATACCGTTATATTTCACTTTAAAGTCGGAGATCACAAAAAACCACAATTCGCTGGCAATTGTCGAACACATAACCAAACCGTGCAAAGCCACCTATTATCGCTATTGGAAACTAAATAGTAGAGAATCTATGTCTCACATGGCATTTAAAAAACTTGTCAATAGATGGCCGTTTTAGCATAATTATTTATTTTCAAGGTGGCCGAATTTTGAAACCACAGTACTTCAAAGAGTTAAAGCTGATAACTGTGTACCTTCATATATAACCCTGTATTTATAACATTTAATACACCCACTCAATAAGAGGTGTATATGACATGATAATATCACATAGCAGGTACAAAACCAACACAACACTTCCAGTGCATTACATTCAATTCTACAACCCTGATATAATAAAACCCTACCTCAATCCTTTTACCATAACATGGCGCCCAACTGGTGATAACGAATATATTTTTTTCATTGTTGTGAATCTTGGAAATGTTAAATTCATTATATAAGCATGCCCTTAACATATTTTTAAACTTGCCTTATGTTATGTTTTGTTTTGTTTTAAAATATTAGGGTAACAAATTTATTTTATACCTGTAATGATTTTTTTCAATGTTTTCTATCTGAAATGTAGTGTGCATAATCTGAAATACCTACATGTTAAACCAACATAACCTCAATTCCTCAATAGAATTGTTATTGTCATTTTATTAAAATATGCTTAGAAATTGGTCATAGACAATATGCATTATAGAACCCTTTAATTTTTTTTTTCTAATCCAATGAACAGTAGTTATTTTTCAAAATAATTTAAATTATCTATGGCAATTTCTTGCTTTCGAATTTACCTATGGATTTCAAATGTCAAAACATTGTTCAGGCGCGGATCCAGCCCTCCAAAAAGGTTGCGGGCACAGCCACCCGAAAATCGGCCAAGTGCGAGTCGGAATACGAACTCGCTCATTTTTCCGAGCATCAGGACTTTGGCCTTAGGAATGAAAATAATAATCATTGGAGGCAGTCAGATCCGATTTCGTCCAATTAAATAGTAAAACATTTTCGATTAAATTCCAAACCATTTTCAATCAATAATTTTTTTTCTAGTAGCCAGTAACAAAGCCAATATAGGGACACTAACTTGAGGCAGGCAACCAAGATTTTATTCTGCGAAGAGTAGAAAACGATCTCTCTGCGGTAGCTACGCTGACCGGAAGAGTTGCCAGTATTTGTAAGAAAATTTTTATGTTAGGGTACAAATCTTGGTCGCATGCTTCAAGAGCTACCGAGCCAGGTATGGCCGAATTGTTTTCACATCTCATTTCCATTTGGTCATCCAGAGTCGGTATTCATGTATAACAGTCGATTCACTATCATTAATGAACAGGCGGTACATCTGGACCACTTTTTTCACTTTCATTGTCTCGATATCGATATCCCAGTCCCTGACACTAACATTTGGTTCAGGTAGAAAAACTCCCAAATGAAATAGGTCAAGTACCTCCGGAGATAATCTTTCCTCCAAATCATTAATAATGGAATCTAATAGAGGTATCTAATCTAAACTGATTTCCGAAAGTGCTCTTCCACCGATTTCGTCTCATAATTGGACCTGTTTGTTTGCCTTGGAACTGTACGTGGGGATTTTAATATAACATTTAACTGTTTTGCTTGCTCTGTCGCCTCTAAAATAATTGCTTGAATACAGACTCAGCGTTTTGGCGTTTAGATCGTAATACTTCCATGACATCCTTCACCGCATCGGTGGCTCTTTTGATATCAACCGATGCAGTTTGCAGGAATAGGCTCAACGAAACTGTAATTCCTAAAATATACAAAAACTAGGGAATTAAAATCTTCCAAGTCAGCAACCCTTTTATTTTATTCGTTAGTGTTTTAAACACGACGTACGCATAAACTCAAATTGCTGCAGTCAGTGTAAAAGTCAGTTTGTGTGTACTATAATGTCCTCAAAAGCGGGAGATTTACATCATCAGCTTTCTTGGCCTATAAAGGCTCTCATGATGACTTGCTAGCGCAGCTTTGCCAAAAAAAAATTAAAAAACAGCAAAAGAAAAAATTATGGAACACATAAATGATGTTATCCGAAAGTTCAAGGTGACGGCCACAAAGAAGAAATCAACAACGCTTTTAGTTATTACGCACAGGTAAGTTTACTTCTTTTCATAAAGAACTGGCCATAAGTACGTATTAAATATTTTAGCTACCAATGAAAACATCAAGCGCGCCAGCAACACTATTGTCAGCAAGCCCCAATCAACTATTTTGAATTTATATTTTGAATTTCTATTTTGAATTCCTATTTTGAACTTCTTCAGTGTTTAAATTGGCCAAATTCCTTAAAAACGTAAATATACTATAAAAATTTTCAGATAAAGGTTTTTTTTCACTGTGGGTAAATGTAAATATATGAATTTTTAGATATCCCTTTGTAGCACATGAATAGTTAGTCGGGACATAAAAAAGGTTTTTTCTTACTGTGGAGAAACAAGTGATGTTTAAAAGTTCCCTTTGAAGAACATGAATAGTTGCAGTCAGGACTCGAAAAAGGTTTCTCTTCACTGTAAATCATGAGTGCATTCTTGGAACTCCCTTTTGAGAACATGAATAGTTGCAATCGGGACACGAAAAAGATTTTTCTCCTCTGTGGGTAAATATGTGACATTTTAGTTGTTATTTTATAGAGGATGTATATTTGTAGCCAGGACACGAAAAATGTTTTAATCCACTTTGGGAATTCATGCGATTTTTTTAGATTTCTTTTCGTAGTACATGCATAGTTACACTTAGAACATGAAAAAGGTTTTTGTCCACTGTGAATCGCGCTGTGCATTTTTAAATCTTCTTTCGAGAACTTGAATAACAGCATTCGGGACAAGAAAATGGTATTTGTCCGCTGTGGGTAAACTTGCGATTTTTTTAGCGCCTCTTTGTAGAACGTGAAAAGTCGCAGTAGAAACATGTAAAAGGTTTTATGTCACTGTGAGTCAGTAAATGATTTCTAAGAAGTTCCTTTGTACAAAATGAATAATTGCAGTCGGGACATGAAAAAAGTTTTTTTCCACTACGAGTCAGCAAGTGACTTCTTAGATATCCATTTTGAGAACACGAATAGTTGCAATCTGGATATGAAAAAGGTTTTTGTCTTTTGTGAATCATACCTTAGATTTTAAAATCTTCCTTTTGAAAACTTGTATAACTGCATTCCGGTCATGAAAAAGGTTTTACTCCACTATGAGTCAGCTATTATATATCATATTGGAGTAAAGTGTTCCACACGGCAGTCTTAGAAAAATTTTAGGTAAGTAGAGGGGGGGTGGGGGTACAAAAAAACGTTACGGCGCGTGGGAGGGAGGGTCAAAAATCTTCAAAATTTCGTTACGTCATACTTGAACGCCCCTTACCTATTAGTATATGCAACAAAAGGCTCCCCAAGAAAACAAAATTTTTGCTACCCACATCACACAAACAAACAATAAATATATCAATTAAAAACGCAATAAATATTTTATTACATCATATGATCATATGTTACTTAGTTTTATTATAAAACAAAGTTCCAAATGATGCAAGGAGTGTGTGCCAAGACCGGGTTGTTTGGCGGTCCGTCCTCTCTGCCTACCCCTGCGGGGAAACGGCGTGGTGGTTAGTTAGTTAGATTAGTTAGTTAGTTACAAATGATGATACATAGCATAGCATACATATTAGGGCTTTGCATTAGAGCGGTAAATTAGAAATAATTTAATTAAAATAACTTACCATGATACAATAATACATACTATGTTGAAAAAATAATCAGAGCAATTTATAAGTTATTTTTTTTAGATTTGGTCAGGTTACCTAAGTTTGACGGTACAAACGAACTATGCACCCGGCCATAGTCGATCATAGATAGTCATCTCTTTTTTTTCCAAAACAAGTATCTATTCATGTGCCAAAGAAAAACAGATAATATGTTGTCAAAAATGTGACATAACGTGTCAGAATGTCGTCTATGGCTCTTTACTGCGTTTCAAATTATGCACGATTCATGCTTGATTTTTATTATTATTTTTATTAAGGCATAGCGTTTATTATCATCAGCATATCGATCTCAATAGACCGTGGAAGTGTGACGTTATAAGTCTATTTGTTTATTAGGGTTGTGGGCATGCCTACCGTGCCCACAACGGTGGATCCGCGCCTGACATTGTTATGTTTTTATGCTTACAAATACTTAACGCTGATGAAAAACTGTTTTATTTTTCTAAAAACAATAATATTATGTTTTCTTCTTCTAACACAGCAAACTTATTTTGTGGCACCATTATGATTGAAATTAATAGATTACTTCGTTTTTACCACTTTTGTGGTAAAAACGAAGTAATCTATTAATTTCAATAATATTATGAGTTTTAAATAAGAATATAAAGTAAATATCAATAATTATGCAAATGTTTATAATGATTTATTGTTAACTAAGTGACATTTTTATTCATAATTACGGAGGTACGTACATTCATCAAATCATTGCAGTAATATTAATAACATATTACTTAAAAGGTATTAGTTAAAAGTATTACAAACCTTTTAAAATATATTTGAACATTATTATTCAAGCTTTATAAAATTATATTATGCCGGTATTCATACAAACCGTGTACATTGTCAAATAACATGATGAAAACAAATATTTTGTATTTTTTATGCAATTTCAAAGATAACCTTTATTAGGAAACCATTTATACGGGATATTATTATTATAAATGTTTAATTAGTTACGAGACGAAATTAATGTTATTTACAGCTGACATCTGTCACAAATATATATTATTGATTGTTTATTTACAAATAATGTCAAACTGACATCTTAAATACTTTTGAATATATAACAATTGTTATGTGTACGCTAATGTCAAACTTGACATTTCAAATTATGATGTTTCTAATGCAATGAATGATTTTTCAAATATGATTTTCTCCATACGAACAAAACCAATGCATGTTGTACGGTGCGGAAGACACGAAAAGGCATGGCGGAATTTAACAAACTTAAAAAGGGTGAAATGAAAGCACAACATCGTGGACCTCTGTTGGCTTTAAAGTGGTGCGATAAAAGAGAAGTTCACATGCTAACAACCTTACATGATGACTCCATGGACATGACGGGAAAAGTTGATTGGAAAACTTGACAACCAATTATGAAACCCAAGTGCATCCTAGACTATAATAAGTGTTTGGGTTCTGTTGACAAAGTGGACTTGATGTTAAGTAGTATTAATTGCCTGCGAAAAACAATTAAGTGGTATAAAAAAGTGGCCTTCCATATTATAGATCTATATTTATTGAACTCTCATATAGCTTTTAACCTCTAATGGGCCGTTTACGCGCAGGCGCGCGCGTATTATGCGCATGCGCGTGAAAATAATTCGAAAATTTGAATAAAATTTTCGACCAAAAACTTTTGTCTGCGATTTTGGCCCTTCTATACAGAATTTGTATGAAGAACAGGGTCAGAATCGCTTGCGCCAACATTACTCTATGAGACGCGTAAAAGTTTCATTCACCTTGCAACACCAGAATATTTTTAAATGATTTTATGTGTGACATAGAAATGTCATAATTGCCGCGAATTTTAGCCGTCACAATTTATGCGTGTTCCTCGACTAAAACATCGTTAAACCTATTAATTTACATAATTAATGCAAGTAATGTTGTTTTGGTACATAGTTTATTGTTCTAGGAACGTGTTTCAGTCAATAAAATATACAATAGCTCATTTGACCGGTTAAATCAATTACAAATAAAAATGTTCATTTAGCAGATTTCCAATTAGCCGTAATACGACAATTGTTGCAAAAATATCATACAACTTCCCGATCCGAGCCTCATTCTCGCTCTTCACACGATTTACCTCTGAGACTAACTGCTAACGCATTAGCAAAACATATGCCCCACCCACGGACATATGAATATATCTGGACCTGCCCTAAGTGATAAAAACGTATTATTTCCCCCTCCACATGGCGCCGGCTGTAGCTCCTCCTTGGAACCGGCTCGCTCCATGGGGAGGGGATATAGCCTCGCTTGAATCTAAAATGTGTGACGTCATCATTCTTGCCGTGAACAGCGAGAAGCTGACATCCATACATTTAACGAAATAACGGCAGCTTGTGCTATACAATATATCTACGTATCAATATGCACATAGCGAATGTGGGCGGTACTCCAATGTGCTCGTCGCTGGTTACAGGGGTAAGTAAATTATGAAACATTTGTAAAAGTGTTTTAACTAAACACGGCAAGAAAATATTGATATGTGTATTGGCGCGAGTCTTTTTGGGGCGAGCATTTGGCCTTAGCAAATAAGTTTTGAACGTGGCAAGCAATTCGCGCTCCCATGTAAAAAGGTCTATTCATTCAAAGCAGATTTTGCTTTTAAGAACTAAATGGTGATATTGTAATGCGAGATGCCTATATACTGTGAGATTGATTGTTCAACGAATGACAGTCATCTTTCCCCTCTTCGCTCTCCATAGTTTGGTTTTACCCCTCATCTGTAACTGCTTGTCTATCCATTTGGATGTCTATGGCCCCACCCAATAAAGGGAAATAATTCTCAAAAACTTCACAGAGCCTGCCGAGTCTGCGCCATTTCTAAAAAAAGGAAAATGTCCCAGTATAAATGCCCAGAGTGTGATGTGACATTGTGTGTGTGGCCATGTTTTAGAACTACCACGAAAAACAAAACTTAAAAACTAACTAAACAAACTAACTAACCATCATGCCATTTCTCCGCAGGGGTAGGCAGAGAGGACGGACCGCCAAACATCCCGGTCTTGGCACACATTCCTTGCCTCGTTTACATTCATACAATGTCTCATACATTCTCTTCTATTATTCTGACTCTTGACATGGCCCGACTCAAGTATCTGATTCATTTGGTCGTGCCATGTCTTTCTTGGGCGTCCTCGACTTCTTCTACCATTCAAAATTGCGTCATATATTCTCCTTACACTCCTTTCCTCGTTCATTCGCTCTACATGCCCAAACCATCGGAGCGTTCCTTTCTTGATCTTACTCATTACGCTTACATCAGCCTTGCATTTTTTGCGGATTTCCACATTTCTCACACGATCATACATGGTTTTACCACACATACGCCTCAGGGATCTCATTTCTACAGCGTTCAGTCTACTTTCAAAACAAAACTTGTGTATAAATATTTCTCCTCGTGTTAACTTTTTATTAAAACTTTATTTGTTAGTAGATATAATAATAAAAATAATAGTGTTTTGATGATATCGGCGCAGTGGTCCAAATCCCATCAGGCCGGGTAAGTAACTACTATAAACAATATAGCAGTGTGCGTGTGCATGCGTATGGCGACAGTTCTTGTTGATTTCTTGTGATGCGTCAGTGTTTATAATATTTATTTGTTAGTAGATATAATAATAAAAATAATAGTGTTTTGATGATATCGGCGCAGTGGTCCAAATCCCATCAGGCCGGGTAAGTAACTACTATAAACAATATAGCAGTGTGCGTGTGCATGCGTATGGCGACAGTTCTTGTTGATTTCTTGTGATGCGTCAGTGTTTATAATATTTATTTATTTATTATTTATTTTTTTTGATGCAATATATTTACATTTTATAAAACAATTCAATGATGTTGGCCTCACTGGGTGGTTTACCCGTGCTGAGGCCTCCATTTCATATACAAAATTATACACAATACATATAAATATATATATAATATTGGTGAAAAAACGGAAAAAAGTAAATAAAAAACATACGATTAAGATAAATTAAAATTAAAAAGTAGAGATTAAAAATTAACGTAAATTTAAAAATAAATAATATTATACAAGGTGTCCGAAAACTCGTAGTACAAGCGGGAAACTGGGGAATCCTCATCACATTTGGAGTCGATTTTGTGGTATAATTTTTTTTGATTTGAGCTTTCGTTTTCGAGTAAATCGAGTCAGAAGTTGATTTTTTTTTTGGTCAAATTCTTATAAATTATTACTGACGATCATAGTACATAACTAGTAAAAAGTATTTAAAAGAAAACAAACAAAGAAATCCGGATTTAAAGCATTATTTTGAAATTATCCACAATTTTATTTCGTATTTTACAGTCATTCCACGGTTAAAATCAGCTGTCATTCTTTTCGCGCTTCCAGGTCAAACAAAGTACAATGCGAAATTTGCTGTCCCTTTCTGCGCTCGGTTCGATCAATACAAAAGAAGAGATAAGCAACACTAAGCTTGGCCTTGAACTTACGAACCAAATTCTGTACCCGAAACATACGGATGCAAGTCCAAAAGGCTAAATGTTCAGGAGAGCCAAAAACTATTTTTTCTGTAGTATGGTCTCATCGTAGTATGGTATCTTTCTGTAGTATGGTCTCATCGTAGTATGGTATCTTTCTGTAACTATGGTCTCATAACTTCTTCGGATATCCATGCTGATAGATAAGAACAAGAGTAATTATTAAATCAATTAGTTTTGTTTTAAAAAGGAGCAAAGAGGGGAAACGAAATTTTTAAAACGTAAAGCCTTTAAAAATAATTGTTTAAAAAAAACGCTGACTTGAGTCAACTTTTCAATTTGGGAGGCGGGAATGGGTACCGCCGCCCCGGGAACCTTTATTGGATAACCAACACCTCTGCCATAGGTCACCCCTAATGGTTCGCTACCTTGGTGATTTAGCAGAAGTGCCCGGGTTCATGGGGTTAGGTTTGTCTAGGTCTTGGAGGCGGATGACCAGGACACACTGAAACCTAGATTCCTACCCACCCCTTAAACCCCCTTCCTTCTCAAAACTCTCCTCTCCTTCCTTAAAAAAAACCCTCCACACAGCATCCCCAAAGATGACATAGGCCCCGAGGGAAATTATTTTCATCAGGGCCTCCTGTGTGGAGCTCATGTAAAAAAAAAACAAAAACATGGACTTGAGTCCTACTGCCTCTAAATGAAGTAGACTATTTTGTTACGACATGTGGTGTATAAAAGCAATAATGTCCATGGTACATGGTACCGCCGCCCCGGGAACCTTTATTGGATAACCAACACCTCTGCCATAGGTCACCCCTAATGGTTCGCTACCTTGGTGATTTAGCAGAAGTGCCCGGGTTCATGGGGTTAGGTTTGTCTAGGTCTTGGAGGCGGATGACCAGGACACACTGAAACCTAGATTCCTACCCACCCCTTAAACCCCCTTCCTTCCCAGAACTCTCCTCTCCTTCCCTTCCTTAAAAAAAACCCTCCACACAGCATCCCCAAAGATGACATAGGCCCCGAGGGAAATTATTTTCATCAGGGCCTCCTGTGTGGAGCTCATGTAAAAAAAAAAAAACAAAAACATGGACTTGAGTCCTACTGCCTCTAAATGAAGTAGACTATTTTGTTACGACATGTGGTGTATAAAAGGAATAAAGTCCATGGTACATCCTTCTGCTTCTAAGATTGTTATTGCAAAATCCTATTTTTTCTTCATAATGGGACTTCCATCTTTCTGCCACTGATAAACATGATAATTTACTTCAAGAATCGTGGTCTAAACACAAATTAATCAATAAATCGGCTAAAAGTAGAATTTTTGCAAAAATTCAAGTCTGCATCAAAAACTCATTCCTTCAAATTTCGGACTTGGATCCGTTTCACCCTCGGGAACTAAAATAAAAATGGTCGCTATTGTTAACATTCCAATACTGCAATTGGCTACAGTCGTGTTCGAACCAATTTGAACAAGGTTTTTTATTATTTTTTTTAATAATGTAATAAAATGTATCAATTTGGAAGGCGGGTATGGATACCGCCGCCACGGGAACCATTTATTGGATAACCAACACCTCTGCCGTAGGTGACTCCAGTTACTAATATCTACAGCCTGTATGTCGGACGAAGATCTACAGCTCATATGTTAGACTAATATCTACGAACTTCAGAGCGTTGACTAATATCTACAGAGCTAAGGTCGGACGAATATCTATGGCGGTCCCAGTGTTGACTAATATCTACAGAGCGTAGGTTGGACTAATATCTACAGAGGGCAGCTGAGCAAGAGGTTGTACGGAGAAGCATAAATTACTTCAATTACGCAATTACTAATTACATAAAGGCTTAATTGTTTAAAGTACATAAAGTTTTTGCATAATATTACGTATTTTGTTGTTTACGAGGACAATAATTTATTGAACAAACATGGAGGTCTTAGTACAAAGATATTTATTTATTTCGAAATACACGGCACCACAACCTAAACTAACCTAACCTAACTCACATAGAAATAGTCATGGTAACAGACTAAATAATTTAGAAGCACTCGAAATAAAGAAAGCTGTTAAAACAAAAACCCAAATCCTTAATAATCAGCTAAATGTGTCCAATAATTCGATATTAGGGGTTTTTACATACATACATACATAAATAAAGTTTTTTTAAACTGCATTATTACGTTATTCCAATATGCTATACGTAATTGCAAATCCAACCTCTGCCAGTGCCGTAGATATTCGTCAACACTTTGGTTCTCATAGATATTAGTCAGCAGTTTGAGCTGTAGATATTCGTAAGCACTTTGGTTCTCATAGATATTAGTTTGATTTTTTCAGTTTTTGAATTCCTGTAGATATTAGTAGACGCTTCCGTCGTAGATCACCCCAAGTAGTTCGCTACGTTTGGTGACTTAGCAGCTGTCCCCGAGTTCATGAGGTGAAGTTTGTCCGAGTCTTGGCGGCGTTTATTTGTCTGTCTACCAGCTGCATGGCTGGAGATCGTGAGAGAGTGGTTGAGGGAGTCCCAGTCGTACTCTCCAGCCGTACTCTCTCGGAACATTGCCTTTATTTTATTTTATTTGTTAGCGTTGTAAACAGTCTGTATAAATTCATTATTTACGTCATTGACCAATAAAATAACGACAAATTATACGACGTATAATACAGGGTGGCGCAGATGGATCGGGTGGTTTTAAAATTCTTGTCAAACTGTCAATTTTAAAGGTATTGGATTGATATAAAGTGCAAAACGTGTAGTTACAATGGAAGTTTATTAACAAAAAAATTATAAAGTTAGTTTTTAAAAATTACATCCATCAAATGCCCTCCTTCTCGAGCGACGCATTCTTGGAGTCGGGAGAATCTTCTGGAGAATCTTCTGGAGAATCAGGAGAATCTTCTGAAATCGGGAGAATCTTCTGTACCACCATGATTTTATAGGGGTGGAATTTCAGTTCTTTGTTAAGAATCCTTTGAAGGCTCCGACGTGACATTCCAAGAGCTTCAGCACGATGTATCGTTGATCGACGTGGGCTCGTAATGACATCGCGTCTCACACGCTCCACGTTCTAAGGCGTTCTTATTGTTCGAGGTCTAGACGTCCATTTTGGAGCACATGAACCAGTAGTGCGGAAATTATGCACCCAACTCAATATTGTGTCTCGCTTAGGAACACTACCGCGAGGTGGGATGTTGAAACGCCGGCGAAAGGCACGCGTCACAGCAACAATTGACTCGTTATTGCGTATAAACTCTTCTACTGCGAAAACACGATGCTCAACGGACCACGTAGCCATCGCGACTGACTGCCAGTCTGCAACTGAAACTTCCCGTCCCCCCCACCACAGCACGAAGACCGCCGAACACCTGGCTCCCCCACTCCAGACGTACAGTCCACTTCAAAACCACCCGATCCATCTGCGCCACCCTGTATCAATAATATCTTTCAGGAAGTGATTTTATTTGAATTCGAACTGCTAAAGGTAGGAAAGAAAATATTGTGAACTAAAAATAAAAAAAAGAGAAATACAGAAATCAATGAACTATTAAGTTATTGGTTAAACATGCGGCATTCAATGGAGTGTTATTTTTTATGCATGCTGTGAATTTATCAAAGTGTTAAACACATCGATATTTGGGCATAATCTGTTAAATGTGCTACAGCTTCTTCTTATAAATACATTAATCATATTCCACCGCGATGGGAGGAATGAATTCATACGTCCGTCACTCCTGGATACACCAGATTCCTTCCCACCCTCATACCCTTTTCCTTCTCAGAACTTCCTCTTCTTCCTTTTCTTAAAATACCCCCCCACACAGCAGCCCCAAAGATGACAAAGGCCCTGAGGGGAATTATTTTCCTCAGGGCCTCCGGTGTGGAGCTCATATAAAAATAAAATAAAATAAAAAAATTATTTTGAACACATTTAATACTACATTAAGCCGCCGCTACCCGTATTTCTGCTGATTTCTTACATATCTCCCTTAAACATTTGAAGTTTTTTTGAAGATAATATCTAGACGCGTTCCATGCTTAAACGCTTATTATAAAATTCCCTCGATAGAAAAAAATCGCAAGGTATGCTCCGAAAATTATTATAAATACGTTTTTGTCAATTATTTTACAAGTCATAGTTGTGAAAAAATTCACAATGTTTCTTTAAATGATATTTAAGACGCCTTCCATGAGATTTTTGCTCTATTTTAAACGAGTCGTGTTTTATTAATTATTTTCACGCTACAACGCTGTCCGAAACGTTGGTTAAAGAAGAAGAAAACGCAACAACTTCAAAAATCAACCATGAAAATACGTTTGGTCCTGAGAATTTAAAATTACATATTATGATATCGTAATGATATGATACGATCGAAAATTGGTAGGTACTCGTATATCTCTTTTTGTATGATGTCCGCAATAATGAACTTATTTAACTTATTAATATTATTTAATTAGAAATTAAATAATATTCGTGTTCAGCAAGCACTCTATTGTACTGACCGGATGTTTTAATATTTCGCGTCGATATTCATTCAAGAAAGCAAGGAATGATGTGCCGCAAAGTTCATGCATGCATCTCATTCTAACGGCGTTTGAAAAAACGAAATAATAATATTTGGCTGATTTATAAAGCGCCGTTTTCATGAAAAATCATCTCAAGGGCCACTATGTAAGCGACGTGTCCGCCGCTCACATAGACTGTAAAAATAGGGGGCCGGTAAGTCTTTAACAGCCGCTGTATCTCTCGTGAAATCAAACTCGAGTTCTGGGTGAATTTCCGTCGAGAGATGGTCCGGTGGCAGAGAGAGAGAAGTGTAGCTGTCGGTGTTCTGAACTAGAGTGCTTGGTTACCGGGGCCGCACCGCTATTTATTCTAAAATCCCCCTTGACTGTGTGGAGGATTCGGTGCGACCCTATTCGTTCAATCGAATGTTTCGCAGGTCGTAACCTCTGTCACCATTCGCGTGACGGGCGCTATGACCTTTAGCGCTAGTTCACTCTAGTTCGCATGCAGTTAAGTGCCCTTTGCCCAATTAGAAATAGAAACTAACTTAGTTTGTTTTCCCGCTTCGACGTGTATTGTTCTTCTAATTGATTTTATTCGAACAGCGTAAACGCCGTCGCGCTTACACAAACTAACTAACTTATAACTAATTTGGTTCAAATCAAATGTGTGTTTCTTGTGTTTTATTTTTATTTGAAACGTAAATAATAGTGCGTTATTAATAATACCGTTTAAAAACTTTAAAACAAGGTGTTTTTGTGACGAGTTTGTTATTTTCTTGTGTGATTAATTGTGAATGAAATTAAGTGAATTATTGTGCGATTAATTAGTGGATTACGATGGAATATACCAATGCAGAATATTATGACATGCTAATGTGTCTTGGATGTTCAAATGGCAATGCAACAATGGCAGCAAACGAATATATGGAGAGATTTCCACATCGGAGACAACCAGATCGAAGAGTCATTAATGGAGTAGCAAGACGTCTTCATCAAACTGGAAATGTGCATTCAAATATGGGCGATACTGGTCGACCAGCGTTACGCAATCATCGTATGGAAGAAAACATATTAGCATGTTTTTATCAAGAGCCAGAACGAAGCCTTCGATCTGTTGGGAGAGAATTAAATATTCGACACCAGGTGGTCTGGGATACCCTTAAGAATGATGGACAACACCCGTACCATTACCGGTGTGTCCAAGCGCTGTTGCCCATGGATAATATCCATAGGAGAGAATTTTGTGAATGGATTATTCAAATGGAGAGACAAAATGGGGGATTTATCGAACATATTCTGTGGACAGATGAGTCAACCTTCAGTCGAGACGGCATGTTCAACTCTCGAAATGAACACCAGTGGGCACATGTCAATCCTCATGCAAAGCGTCCAAGACATTTTCAACACCGGTGGTCATTAAATGTGTGGGGGGGTTTAATTGGTGATAGAGTGCTGGGGCCATGTTTTCTTCCAGCAAGGTTGAGTTCAGAACTTTATTTGCATTTCTTACAGAACGAGCTGCAGGAGCTCCTTGAAGATATTCCTCTGATAATGATAAGGAATTTTTGGTACCAGCAAGATGGCGCTCCACCTCATTTTGGGCTTCAAGTTCGAAGATATCTCGATGAAGAGTTCGAAGGTCGGTGGATAGGACGTGCTGGACCTATCGCATGGCCAGCAAGGTCACCGGATCTGACACCAATGGACTTTTTTTTGTGGAGTTATGTTAAAGGGAAAGTCTACAGGACAGAATGTCCTGATATCGATACGTTGAGAATACGTATCATCGACGCATTTGATCAGCTAAAAATTAACCCAGGTATGATTCGAAGAGTTCAACAATCGATCATTCGACGGGCCCAACTGTGCTTGGAATTTAATGGTGATAATTTTGAACAGTTTTTGTGATGTGTTTTTGTAAGTAGGTACGTGTACCTGTGTAAATAATATGACTGTGATTGGTGTGAAGTGTGCGGACTATCTGTGCGTGTGAAATATCTGTGCTTTTAATCAGGGACACTAGAGGTCTAGATTCGTTCAACGTACCTGTGTAAATAATATGACTGTGCAAGTGTTTGAACTACCTGTGCTAATATTAAATGTGTGAAATATCTGTGCTAATAATCAGGGACACTGGAGGTCTAGATTCGTTCAAACTTAAATGTAGATTCGTTCTTTCAAAAAAATTAGAGTCCTTGCGAGAGCCTTGAAGGAGTAACAATCTGTTATTTATACCAGGGCGGGAAAGCGGTGGACACCCTCCAGTGTCATTGATGATAATTTTGATAAATTTGAACAGTTGGTGATAAATATTTGTGGTGTGTTTTTGGATTTGAAAACATTGCAACAGGATGCAGAGCTGCTACACAACAAAATAAATAGGTACGCTAATTAACCATATTGTAATGCCTAGAATGGTGGGAGAATAAATTATTAAGATGAAAATAAATAAACTATGGAAACGAAAAGAGATTTAAATAAATAAACTATGGACACGAAAAAGATAATTTTATAATAACATCTTCCATCTGTCATCATGACATTTCCGCCATTCGAAAATTTCAACCCTAAAAAAGCCGAATTTTTTTTTAAATATTTTTTTTTTCTTAATTTTAAATTTAAAAATGCTTAAATTGAAAATCTTTATGTTTATTTGGGTTCTCTATGTGATGTAGGTTCACCAATTTTCCGCTTGTACTACGAGTTTCCGGACACCGTGTATAAGGTTAAAAACGATATTTTTAATAAGTGTTGTGTGTTTGTGTTTTATGTTGTTTTTGTGTGTTACTTGAATGTTTTTTTTTTATTTTATGCTGATATTTTGGTAGTATTGTCTATTTTGGTCTTTAATCCATTTTGTAATTTTGTGTCAGAATTTATTTTTGTTTTCCTCAATTTTATTTTCAAGTGTTAGACTGTTGAATGCTTTTATAGCGTGATATTGGTAGTGTCTTTGTCCAAAGCTTGTATTTACCGTCGGAGTTCTTAAGTTTTCTTTGTATGCTTGTCTAACTGGTCTGTTTGTGATATTTTGTGTTTGTTGAAGGTTGTTTCTTTGGTCAAAAATGTAATTTAGTAGCGATTTAACGTATAATTGTCGTATGTCTAGTACGTCACAACGGTTGAATATTTGGTCTGTATCAGTAAGTCTATGTTTTTTAAGTATTACCTTTAAGATCGTTTTCTGCGCAATTTCCAGGTGTTCGATAGCTGAGTTTGTTGCTCCTCCCCAAGTAATTATTTCATATACTATTATAAACTGACATAGAGCAAAATATATTGTTTTCATTTGTTGTATTTTGTATGTTTCTTATGTTTAGGAAAATGTGTATCGTTTTGAGGAGTTTATTTGTGACTTGTTTGATGTGATGTGTCCATCTAAGGTTATGGTCAATTATGATTCCTAGATACTTTATTTGTTCTTTTTGTTCTAGAGGAGGGCAAACGCAGATGTTGGTGTTTAAACATTCGTGTATTTTTATGGTGTTTGTGTTATTTTTTGGCTGTCCTGTGCTATTTATACTGTACGTTGTGAATTTTGTTTTCGATATGTTTAGTGTAAGCGTGTTTGAGTCTAGCCATGATTGCACTCGCGTGATTACTAAATTCGCTATGTTGTATGCATTTTTCCAATCCTTAGATTTAAAGAGTAAAACTGTGTCGTCTGCATAACTAACTATTTCACCGTCTATTCTCATGCTGCAAAGTTCATTAATGTAAATAGTGAAAAGAACGGGCCCTAGTATACTTCCTTGTGGAAATCCATATGTAATTGGTAGTGGCTTGCTAATATCTAATATGGTTGTTAATTTTTACTTGCTGTGTTCTGTTACTCATATAACTTTTTATTAGTTGGAGTTCCTTGCCTTTGCAGGGTGGCCACAAAAAACGGATTTCAAAATTCCCTGATAATTCCAGGTTTTCCAGGGCAGTTTCTAAATTTTTCCCTGATATGTTTAATTTGATATAAGGGGATATCGTTTGTTCGATAAATAATAAAGGGAATTCCGTCATACGAGGGGAGGTTTTTACGTTCGCGGAATGGGAATGAAGATGATAAGTGGGGGTGTCGCTGAATTAGGTACTAATTAAACAACCCATTATAAGTATAAACACCAGATTTTATCGTAATTAGGTCATTAGTCTTTGAGCTATCGTCGACCAAACATGTCAATCGGGAAGAAATTGTGAAATATGGATAAGATCTAGTTCCGCGCTGTTATAAAGTTCCTTACCAAGCAAGGAAAATCAGTTCAGACCATACTGAAAGAGATGTCATCCGTTTGCGGAAACTCTTGTCCAAGTAAAACTATGGTTTACAAGTGGTATATCCTCTTTAAACGAGGCAAGGATCACTTGAAGACGACCCACGACCAGGAAGGCCGATCGAGGCGACCACTCGGGAAATTATTCAAAAAGTCGAAAAATGAATACTAGAAGATGCCAGACTAAAGAAGAAACAGTTCGCAGAAATAGTTGGAGTATCAGATACAACCATTTTCAAAATTCTTCATGGCCATCTGGCATGACTTAAGTCAGCACAAGATGGGTGCCGGGAATGCTCGCCGCCTCAAAAACAACAGCACGTGGAGTGTTCTCGTGCATTTTCGGATCTCTGTAGGGAAGACAAAGATGGAGTGTTCGCTCAAATTGTTACTGGTGATGAAATTTGGGTTTATCATTATGAACCTGAGTCTATGCGTGGCACAGGAAAGCACACCACCACCAAGATCTTTAAGGTGTCACAATCGGCGGGGAAAATTATGGCGACAGTCTTTTGGGACCCAGAAGGAATCCTGTTTATCGATTACAAAGATAAAAGTGTTTCCATAACCGGAGATTACTACGCTTTAATCCTAGAGCAATTATAAGAAGCCATCAAGGAGAAAAGAAGGGGAAAATTGACCAAAGGTGTCCTCCTTCTGCACGACAGCGCGCCAATTCACAAGAGCCGTGTTGCGATGGCTGTCCTGAAGAAGGTGGGCTTCGATATTTTGTCACAACCACTTCACAGACCTGACCTGGCTGCCAGTGATTATTACTCATTTCCAAACTTTAAAAAAGAACTTCGTGAGAAAAAGTGAGGGATGTGAAGAAGTGAAGGATGTAATTTCGGCATATTTTTTAGACTAAGACAAATCATTTTTTTTGAGCATATACATAAGTTGATCGAAAGATTCGAAAAATGTATTAGGGTAGCAGGTAAATGTATCGAAAAGGAAAAATAATTTTGGATTTTTATTTCCACTCCTTACTCCCCATTCCGCGAACTTAAAAACCCACCCTCGTATATAGCATTTATTATTTCTTTGCATCACAATAATCTATTAAAAACAAAATACACTTGTTACAAATTTATGATAAATTATGATCATTAAAAAATTATCTAAAAATGGAATAAAAGGAAAGGCATTGAAACGGTTCAAGGATTATTCAACTAATAGATATCAAACCACAAAAGTGGGCGAGACAATCTCCGAACCAATGAAGATTACATTGGGAGTACCACAAGGGTCTGTTCTCAGACCTATTTTTTTTATAATTTACATTAATGATATGATATGAGAATATTATGAACTCATAATGAATCATTTAAATTTTAAATGAAGACCTACATAATATATCAATATGGCTGAAGAAAAATAAACTAAAATTGAATGTAAACAAAACTAAATCTATGAACACGAGTAACGCAAACAAAAAAAAGACATATTGATAGACGGTGAAGTTTTGATTTGAAATTAAATATTTGGGAGTAATAATTGACTCCAAATTGACTTTCGCTCAAAATACAAAACCAATTATTAAAAAGATTGCCAAAAAAATTTCGCTGTTGGGAAGAATAAGAAGATTCCTTGACATAATCTCCAGTAAAAATGTGTACAACGCATTCATTGTACCACACATAAATTACTGTAGCAGCATTCTATTCTTAGCCAACGGCGGATTAATGAAACAAATGACAATTCTACAAAACTGATCTATGAGAACTATATTGAAGAAAAATGGGTACACTTCAGTCAAGAAAATGTTGAAGGAGTTAAATATCTTGTCATTTAAACAAATATCTTGTCATTTAAACAAATTATTTACTTTACTTCAATACTATATTGTTAATCTACAAAATAATCAATGGCCATACGTCTATTGAATTCCTAAGAAAAGAAATGAACTAAGACTCCCCTTCAGGAAAAAAAACACAGAGTCAAAAGCCGTTGATGTACGGAGCATTGAAGATATTTGGAGAATTACCAGAAGAAATAAAATTGGAAGAGAGCATAAAGGCATTTAAAATTAAATTACGAAGATATGTGATGGATTTGGTATACATAGATGTGATATTTTAAGTGTATGTACATATATATTAGGATTGTATTAGGACATAGATAACTATGAACCTATTTAAAATACCGCAATAAAACAACTTTGGGGTTCACAAATCGCAAAATAAAGAATTTAGTTTTATTTTTGGAATTCCCTGATATTACAATTTTTTTTTGAAATTTCCTGACATTTCCCTGATAATTCCAGGTTCAGTAAAATTCCCTGATAATTCCAGGTTTTCCAGGTCTTGTGGCCACCCTGCTTTGATACCTATGTTTTCTAATTTTATAAAAAGCGTTTGGTGGCAGATTGAATCGAAAGCTTTAGCTAAATCTAGGTATATCGCTATGCATTTATACCCTTGATCTAAATTGCTATGTATATAGTCTATTGTTCTCGCCAAAGCTTCTTTTGTGCCTATTTTTTCTCTAAATCCATATTGTTTTTCTGAGATTAATTTATTTTCTTCCAGGTATAGTCTGTCAAAATAGAGTAGAAAATATAAAAACTGGAACTACTAAATTTGTAGACTGGCAACACCAATTTAACTGTCAAATATTTCTTTGAAGTGCAATGACACTGAATGTATAGAACACAGTAAACCACATTTTAAAAAACATTTTTTCTTCACGACATAAATTTTATTAAAAGGTGATTAATAAAGCGATTTGCTCTAATTTAATTTAACATAAACTTGAATTTAACAATAGATAGAAAGGAAGAATCACTAATGGTGAGTTTAGTTAGACTACTTTAGATCTGAATGAGTTAAATATATTCAGATCTAAAATTAGAGACATGATCTAAAGCCCAGGCAACGCTAAGTACTTTATCTAGTATTAAATAAATGTGAGCAATTTCTAACCTGTGCTTTATATTTTATTACATTATAGTTATTCTTCATTATGTTAACACAAAATTGCAAAGGTATAATAATAATATACCTATATTCAATTCTAATTTTGAGATCGGCGGGTATCTATACTGCAATGAAAAAATATTTTTTCCACTATTATGCCTTTTTAATTTTTTATGAAAATGTAGGTTACACAGCTTTACTTTAACACCATGAGTTATGTGTTTAGTATTGCCATTTGATCAACAGTGGCGCCCTCATATATTCTCTACTCTTTTTTGACAGACTATATATTATAATTTGGTTTTTTATTACTCTTTCAAAAAATTTTTAAAGCGAGTTTAACAATGTGATAGGTCTATAGTTAGTTATTTGCATTTTGTCTCCGGATTTGTAAATAGGGATCACCAGTCCTTTTTTAAGAGTACTAGGGAAGCAGGAGTGTGTTATACTCAGATTGATTAAGTGTGTTATGGGTTTTAAAATTTCGGTTTTTATTATCTTAATGCAATCCATCGTTATCTCATCTAATCCAGGAGCAATACGGTTTTTTAATGTGTTTATTATTTTGTCAATTTCCTCTTCCGAAGTTATTTTTATTGCAAATCTGTGTTTTGTCGGTTGTGTATTGATGTTTGAACTGTTTGTTTGTGTTATTGTGTTTGTGTTGAGAATACAACATAATACTTCATACATACAACAATAATACTTCAAAGTGACAGCTGTCTGCTACATTTGCTCCCGAAAAAATAACAAAATAATAAGTTTTAAAAACTATTAACTTTTCAAATAAGTTGCTGTTTGTACAGGGACAGAATCCCTCCACCTTTCGTCATTTTCTGGTTGAAAATAAGCGAGTGCAAGTGCTATTTTTTCTTAGTTTACACTCTGCAGCAAAAGTCAAATCGTAGTTCAAAAGTCTAATGCTACTTTAGTAGCAAGGCAGTGAAAGTGCATTACTCGGATTATAGATATAAGCTGACGAAATGGCATCTACCCGCAGCAACACGGATAAAACTAAGAAGTTCGCAGCTATCCCGGTTTCGCCCTCTCCTGACTCACACACAACGCAGCTGACTTTAGAAGATTTTAGAAAAGGCATGAATGAATTTGAAACTAATATTTACAAAAAACTAGAAAGGGAAAACTCAGAAACAAAGAAATCACTGGAGTTTATCAGTTCTAAATATGACGATCTTATCAAAAATATAGAGATGGTACTAACTAATAACAAGAAATTGGAAGATAAAATGAGTGTTCTCCAGGAGGAAAATGTTAACCTTAGACAAGAAATCGAATCACTCCGAGACGCTCAGGACGAAATGGAACAACGAAGCAGAGGGTGTAACATAGACATTCACGGCATACCCGAGGTCAAGGGTGAGAATCTGATGACCTTATTGGACAAAATGGGATCAACTGTCAATGTGCCGCTTCCGAGTAGCAGTATTGTGTCGGTGCACCGCGTCGCTCACGGTCACTCTTCGCCCTCCAACCGACCACGCAACATCGTCGTGCAGCTCTCGACAAAGCGCCTCCGTGATGACGTCATCGCTGCAGTAAGGACTCGTCGCGGCCTCACCACGGAGCAACTAGGACTTGGTGTTCCCGCCACAAATTTCTATGTTAACGAGCACCTGACCTTAAAAAATAAAATACTTTTTGCAAAAACACGTGCCGCCGGAAAAGCTAACGGCTATAAGTACACATGGGTGAGGAACGGAAGTATCATGGCGAAGAAGGATGATCTCTCTAGGGTGTTTACCATTCGTCGTGAGGGAGATCTTCAAAAGATGTGACTACTACTATTACAAATCTGTTACTGGTCTTATCGATGCCCGCTTTCTCTCAACATTCTGTACCATATCCATTCACTTCTTATATTGTTGATTTATTATTATATACTAATTAATCTAATAAGTTATCTATGTTTCATATATAATTTTGATGCTTTGTATGTCCTACTTAAAGTACCGCTCCCGCGAATGTGGAATATATCGATATACACTATTACTCTATTGAAATGATCTCATCATCTATATCTGTTTATTACCAGAACTGTGGTGGTATTAGAACTAAAACTCAGAAACTACTTATGAATATTTTATCAAATAACTATGATGTTATAGTTCTAGTTGAAACATGGCTTGTAGCAAGTATAAATACGGCTGAATTAATAGATTCGCGCTACACGGTGTTCCGACGAGATAGGGACCGTACTCTTACTGGTAAGATGGACGGAGGCGGTGTACTGGTAGCAGTGCGCAAGGAGCTCGCAGCATCCCGGCTCGATGACTGGGAAACCAGCCAAATCGAACAAATCTTCGTATCTATTCCGGTAAGGTCTTCCAATCTCATCATATGTGTAGTATACATACCTCCTGTCTCGCCACCAACGTTTTATGATATTTTCTCCAAAAACCTAGAATCTGTATTTTCATCTGAACCAAATAATATGTTTTGTGTACTTGGAGATATGAATCAACCTACTCTTACTTGGTCTTTTTCCGAAGGCTGCAGTCAAGGTCTCGCCTCTTCAAACACGGCTGCATCGCAAACTTTGCTGCAAACAATGTCATTGATGAACTTGCTCCAATATAATTGCATACCTAACCATAATGAAAAATACTTAGACCTCATATTCTACAGTCGCGAAACAAATGTTACACGCAGCAATGACCCTCTGCTCTCAGAAGACAGACACCACCCAGCCCTTGAATTTGATATATCATCCGAAACTCAACCAAAAATCAAAAACAAAAAAGAGCGTAGGCGCAATTTCAGGAAAGCTGATTATACTCAGATTAATAATGACATTAATTGTATTGATTGGTTATCTGAAACCGCAAGTTTATCAGCTGAAGAAGCAGTAGATCGATTCTATTTAAAAATAAATAATATAATTGATAAGTCCATTCCATTATTGGCACGACGAAATGACAAATTTCCCATATGGTTTACTCCCGAACTTATTAGGTTATCACGGAAAAAAGATAAAGTCTGGCACAAATGGAAGACATATAAAGGTCTTTCTGACTATCGTGAATTTTCCTTCTTACGTGTTACATACAAAAGACTGGCTAGTGATTCTCGAAAGTTATTTTTCGACAACATCGAAAGTTCATTGCAAAATAATATTAAAAGTTTTTGGTCATACATATCCTCATTAAAATCGTCTGATGGATACCCTGCTACTATGTCCTTCGAAGGTCGCAAATCTAACGATGCCCAGGAAATTTGTAATATGTTCTCTGAATTCTTTAAATCAACATTCGAACCCTCCTCTGTCAACGACATGATTAACATCGACCAACTTGAAGCCGTTTGCGACTCTGAACTTGCGCACATTCACACCATTGAATTAACGGAACAAGAAGTGCTCTCGAGTTTAATGTCGCTAGATATAAACAAGGGTGCAGGTCATGACGGAATACCGGCATTTTTCCTCAGATCTGCTGCTTCGTCACTATATGTTCCACTTACCATAATATTTAACAAATGCCTGAGTGACGGGGTTTTCCCTGATAGGTGGAAGTTGGCCTATATTATACCGGTCCACAAGGGCGACTCACGGCAAAAAGTAGAAAACTATAGGCCAATATCCATTCTCTCGGCGATCCCTAAACTCTTGGAAAGACTTGTCCATGACCATATATATCCCCAGCTTGCCTCCATAATTACGGAACAACAACATGGGTTTGTAAAAGGCAAATCTACCATGAGTAATTTACTTCTTTACTCAAACTTCTTGTTCAACAGCATGGATCGAGGCCACAAGGTAGATGCAATATACTGCGATTTTAAAAAAGCTTTTGACAAGGTTGACCACCTTATTCTTATTAAAAAAATTATGTACAACGGAATTAGAGGAAATTTACTACGTTGGTTTGTCTCATATTTAACAAAAAGACAACAAGCCGTATCGTTGCGAGGACACACTTCTAAATGGGAGCCAGTTACCTCTGGCGTGCCACAGGAGTCAATCCTGGGTCCGCTGTTGTTTATACTCTTTATTAACACTGTTACTAAATGTTTCTTGCATTGTTTATTTCTTTTGTACGCCGATGACATAAAAATATTTGCCATTGTTAGGAATTTAAACGATTGTCTGCTAATCCAAAGCGACTTAGTAAGGTTCGAAGCATTTTGCAATGAAAACAAAATTTACCTTAGTTACAACAAATGTAAACAAATAAGTTTTACTAAAAATCATAACGCCATCATACAGAATTATTGTATTGGTAACTATTTACTCGAGCGCGTTTACTGTATAAGAGATCTAGGCGTACTTTTTGATTCCAAACTCCATTTCGATGCGCATATTGATAATATTGTGAATAAAGCTTACTGCATGCTAGGATTTGTCATCAGAAACAGCCGTGAATTTCGAAAACCTGAAACATATCTTCTTCTTTACTACACGCTGGTCCGTTCTCAACTTGAATACTGCACCTCCATATGGAATCCACTTTACGGTATCTATAAAGAAAACATTGAAAGTATTCAAAAGAAATTTCTGCAGTGCCTCAATTACAGAATGAGCGCACCTAAACGCGGGTACATAAATATGCTTTCGAGTTATAACGTCTCCACGCTATCTAACCGACGAACGTACCTTGATCTCATGACTCTATATAAAATCTGTAACAACGTTATTGACTGTCCCGACTTACTGAAATTAACAAACTTTAAAGTACCACCCAGAGTAACAAGGCTTAACGACTTATTCCACATTAGCCGGACGCGTACAAATGCTGGTGTCAGGGACCCAATCAGAAGAATGTGCGAATCACTTAATCAGAATCAAAAGCTCAAGGATTCTGACTTATTTTTTGATACACGCAGTACTTTTAGTAGAAAAATGAAGGCTGTTTTCCTAGTTCAAAGTAAACAACTTAGACATACATTCGTTTATATATATATATTTTTTTTTAAATTTCTGTATAACATTGTTTATCTATATTTATATTTTTTTGTTTCAAAAATAATTTGTAAATTCTTATAAGGATATTGCGCATTTATTTCATATCTCTATTTGTAAAATAATATTCTTATGTACTTATATATTTTTCCCCTATTTATAAGACAAAATATTTGTATATGTTTTTAACTGCTGTTTAAGTCAATTCGTGAGAAATAGTTTGGATGCAGGTGAATTCTCTAGTTGATGTTTTGTATATTCTTGCCAATTAATATCTGTATCTGTATTTTCTCCTAAATAAATAAAAAAAAAAAAATAAAAAATTTTACGGTTCGCTAAGACTTTTCCTATACTTGCGAAGAAGTTATTTACATGATTTGCTATAGTTTCTTTATTTGTATTGGCGTCTACTTTTTTTGAGTTAATGTTTAGATGTTCGATTGTATTTTCTCGTTTGAATTTTTGTGTGTATGGGTGATTCTACAAAAATTGGGTAACTCAATGCCATCAGATAATAGAACGATGTGTTATTATATTTTGTATATATTTTTAATATTATTTTAAAACAATTAAACGCCTTTTATTTGGTCACTCAATTTCAGCTACTCGTTTTAATTGCAAGTTTGTAAATTTCCACAATATGTTCTCAAAACGTCAGTACTTTGGCATGTCACAATCCCAAAAACGTGCAATGAAGTAGCTGTGTATTAAATATTACTATGAATTTAAACAAACTTACTGTTTCCCTACAATCTATGAAGTAGTTAACAATGTATATTACAACTTTTATATTATAATATTCTTACCGTTGTTGTAAAAATAATAAAAAAAACTCTGTCATCACTTTTATTCGTCAGTCCGCTGTGTATTGTTCGAATTTGAATTTCCCGTTAAATATTGTCGACTCAACTTAAAATCCGTGTTAAATTTCAACATTGGTAGTGAAGTTAGCTGCAGGCAGTGCCATTTTACGGTGGCCATTAGTGTGTCAGTGCTAGCGTTGTGTTTGTCACCGAAACACACGCCGATCCAGTCAAAATATCAGTCCTATGGTGAGTCAATATTTTCTTGTAAACCTGTGTTATATTTTAATTTATACACAGCTAGCTTTGATTGTTTTAAATGTAGCTCGCTGTTATTCAAAAATATCAAAATTTACATTGGTTCTAATGATAACCTTAAATTCATGCCTCGTTCGTCAGTCCGTTGGCGTCAGTCCTTTGCCTGATCTTGCGCCAGAGGACTGACGTGTTTCCAGAGTACTGATATTTAGCGCGTGTAAGCATTTTTTTTACTTATTTCAGTTTAAAACATTATGCCGCTTCCTAAAAAAATAACAAAATATGTCTAAGGATAGAGAAGATATATTAAAAAAGAAAAGAGAAGCCGAAAAGGTTCGCTTAGCTAGAATCAAAAGCGACCCTATTAAATAAGCCGAATACAAGGAGAAACAAAGGTTGCAGTACTTAAAAAAAAAGGAGAAGGGACAAAGAAAAAACGTTAAAGAAATGACACATCGGGAGCTATGATTAATTAGAAAAAATTGGAAAAATTATTCACCAAGTACAGGCAAAAAAAAAAACAACACTTGAAACGTACTACTGATAATTTTGTATGTCTGATGATTTCCAGAATACTCCGTCACCTACTGACGGTGAAGCAGCAGTTGGTGAAGAAATGAGACCTATTATTAACGAAGATCATGGAGCAAAGGAGGCAAAAAAGAGAAGTAAAAGGCAGAGAAAGTCCAGATATAAACAATTTAAAAAAATTGAAAAAATGGTTTCAAAACTGAGAACTAACCCGAATACTCGGCGTCAAAAACATAAATGAGTTAAAAAACAGTTAAAGAAAGTTGTTAAATCTGTTAAAAAAACCAGGAAATCTATAAGTTTCATTTTGGCGGTTCGCACACCCAAATTTCATTACATACTGTGGTCGTTTACCTAAAAGATTCTACGTTTTCACACTGCAATCGAGCAGATGAACTCCTTGATTAACGATGAGTCGTCTCAACTGGTCGCCTTTAAAGGGACACTATTGGTGCATCAGGTGAACGGCTCAGCTTACATTCCCAACCATCTTACAACGAAGTCTCTAAGTTGTTTCTGCGACGCTGACGCATGTGATCATTTCAAGCTAGGATCTTTTCATTATCAGAAGAAATATTGGCTGAACATAGTACACGTGTAGCTATTTCTACCGTATTTACAGACTCTGAAGATGATGATATTCCACTATCCATTTACGTTAGAGACATTAATGACCACTCCAAATTGGATATCATACTCTAAACACCAAGAGTTAGCGGTAATTCACAGCAGCAAAGTCTTTACAACAGTGGTGTATGTATTGGTCAAATATGTCACAAGGAATATGGAATATCGTTATGCAGCAATCAGCTCTTCTGTTGAAGATGAAGAGGTTGAATTGAGAGTGACTTTCCTCAAAATCTGTAAACAGAATGGCACTCTGTTTCAATCGAATGAAAGAGACGTATCAGATCTGATGTTCCGATGGATCAAGTAATAAAAAAAAACCTTTGCCAAACCTCATTACAAAAGGTAACAGAGTGTTTTACCAATTTAAAGAAGAGATTGATGTTTTTGGAAAGTAATTATTGCAGTGTAAAAGTATTTTGAAGTATTAATTTTTTTGTGGAGACAAAGATCTCATTTTTATTACTTGCTTTTAACCCCCTGAGGGCCAGGCTTTTTACCAGAACAACACCGAAATTTCACGATCTTCAATTGAATGTTTTGTGGATTAAATTTAACCTATCGTATATTTTATTGACTGAAACACATTCCTAGAACAATAAACTATTTACCAAAATAATATTACTTGCGTAATTACGTAAATTGATAGGTTTTATGATGTTTTATTCGAGGTCACGCATCGGCATTTTGACGCGGCCGCCAAAATGACAGTTCGAGATGCCCACAGATAAAAATTATTTTAAAATTTTCTAATGTTGCAAGGTGAATGAAATTTTTACCCATCTCATAGAGAATGTTGGCGCTAGCATTTCTGACCGTGTTCTTATTCAAATTTTGTACATAGAAGGGTAAAAATCAAAGATGAAAATATTTTTTTTTCGCGCATGCGCAAGACCTGCGCACATCCCACCCGACGAAAAATTTCATATAAATTATTCGGAGTGACCGGCTGCATTGCGGCTTTTTCTATGGTAAAGGGCGATAATAGAGCTAGCGATTCTGACCGTGTTTTTCATACACTTTCTTTATACATAAGGGTCAAAATTGCGTAAAAATTTTGATTTTTCATTTTTGTGCGCCGGCGCACAAGCGGCACAGGCCGGGTTAAGGCATAAATTGTCGTAATTTTAGTTCCTATAACTTGTTAGTTTCTTAGAAAATGTACACTGATAATTCAGTAATACTGAATCCAAATAAATAAGTTAGCAACATAACAATATTTAAAATGTCTTTGAAGACTAAAGATATTTAAAATGTGTTTTGAAGACTGAAATAGTTTAAGTACTTTGTTATAAATTCCATGTTAATTGGTATCTGGCAGAAAGAGTCATATTTTAGTTTCAATTGTTTGTTGATTATTTAGAAAATGGATAATGTTAAAAGGAGGACAGTTAAATCACCTTAAAGTACTTAGTACTAATACTTAGTTATGTAAAATAACATTATTAAAAATGTTAAAAGGCTGTTTTAAGGTGGTACTTAAGTCAATTAAGACTCAAAGTATGTGCCATTATTAGATTCCAAGAGATTTCTTCTAAATATTAATAAATTACAAACATATCTCATGAAATTGTGTTTTTTGTCAGTACTGTGTCACCCTCGTCAGTCCTCTGGCAGTCAAATTCAGAAAAATCGAAATATCTCAGAATCTACTTGAAAAAGTGACTGGCCCAAACACGAACCATATATTCATTATATTAGCTATCTTATTTAAAAAATATCATAAACAAAATATCCCTAAAAGTTACCCAACTTTTGTATATTCACCCGTATGTAACTTCTTTCAATATTTTCCATATTTCCTTTGGGTTATTGTTTTCTTTTTTTTTAAGTTTTTCTCTAAAATACAATTCCTTAGCTACTCTAATAATTTTTGTGCATATGTTTCTATATCATTTGTAGTAATTAAGATGTTGTATGTCATACGGCGTATGTTTAATTTGTTTGTGAATTCTGTCTCGTTTACGAATACAGTTTAATATTCCCTGTGTTATCCACAGTTTAATTTTTTAGTTTTGTGTGTAAGTTTTACTTGTTTTAGAGTAGTGTTATTATTTATTTCTTGCGCTAAAATTGTTGTGAATTTGTCCCAGGCCTCTTCGACCTTCTCCATTTGGTATATTGTAGTCCAGTCTATTTTTTTGAGTTTTTCTTTTAAGTTTGTGTAGTCAATTATTTTTTTTTGTGAATATTTTATGTTGGTTAGGTTTTGTGTTTTCGGTATCAATTGCTATCATATAATAGTAATATGTAGTGATCTGTAATAGTGCTTTCAAGCACTATGGTTTTGGTTTTTAGTTTTGTTTTGATCATTATATGATCTATACAACTTTTTGTGTTGTGTGTGACTCGTGTTGGAACATTTATCGTTGGCTCCAGTCCATGCTGTTCTAGTATTGTTAGGTATTCTAAGTTTTGTGGGTGTCCGTTTTGTAGAGTGTTTATGTTTAGGTCTCCAATGATGATGATATTTTTGTGTTTGTTGAGATCATTTAATGTATCATTAAGTGCAGTTAGGAAATTTGTAATATTGTTTTTGGATGGAGATCTGTACATTGCAAGAATACACATTTCTTTTTCGTATGTTATTTGTAAGCAGTTGGAGTCTACGATATGTATTTCTTGGACGAATGTGTTTATTTTTATCATTAGTGTATACGACTATGCCATCATTTTGATTTTTGTGTTTTTTTGTGTGGTGTGTGTTGTAGTGTTCAATTGTTTTTGGGATATATTTTTCATTCAACCAGCATTCTGTCAGCATAATTATATCGAAGTTATTATCTAGTTGTTCTAGGTATACAAGGTGTCCGGAAACTCGTAGTACAAGCGGGAAACTGGAGAATCAACATCACATTTGGAGTCGATTTTGTGGTTTAACTTTTTTTGATCTGAGCTTTCGTTTTCGAGTAAATCGGGTCCGAAGTTGGAATTTTTTTGGTTAAATTTGAAAAAAATTTTCACTAGAGGGTTGATTTCAGCTGTGTAATGTCTTATTAAATGCAACGAAGGGTAAACCGGGCTCAAATTTTTTTTTAACCCTTTAGTTGCCGATAAAATGGAAAAATAGAAAAAAAATAATATTAAAATCGAAATGCTTAGATCGAAAAAAATAAGTTTTTTGGATTCTCTACGTGATGTAGATTCACCAGTTTCCCGCTTGTACCACGAGTTTCCGGACACGTTGTATAGTGAATTCTTCAAAAATTTTATTAATCGATCTGATGTTTTGGTGCAATATTTTGATTTTATTTTTTTCTTTTGTGATATTGGTCCATAGATTAATATCGTTTGTACTTATACAGTAGTTTGGTTGTCCGAGTCTTTATGTTCCATGTTTTCAGCCATGTTGGTGAGTGAATAATGCAAAGACAAAATGTATCAGGCTAATTGGAGGAATAAAGGAATAGAAATAATTTGCGATAGATAAGTTAATGATAAGCATAGGAATATCCAATATGGACAGACAGATTATATGTCTTATATCATGAAAAATAATTTCATTAGATAAAGGAGTAAATAGAAATGTAGAAATTGAAAATTTTAAAAGGATTGCATACTTATAGTGATTGGAAGGCTTATAATAAGACATTATAAATTTATGGATGAAGTTGGTTGAAATAAGTGAAGGTACTGAAACAATTAGGAGAATAAATACTAAAATGACAAAAAAAATTTAAATATTACGATTTTTTAAATATAAGAAACGATTATAATAGTTTGGAGTAAAAAAACAATTTGAACAATAAAATTTGTTGCTAAAATAAATAAAATAATTTAGGTAATAAAAACAATTAGAACAATAAGATTTGTTGGTAAAGTAGTTAAAATAATTTGGGTAATAAAAACACTTAGAATAATAAAATGTGATGTTAAAATATTTAAAATAATTTGGGTAATAAAAACATTTAGAACAATAAAATGTGATGTTAAAATAATTAAAATAATTTGAGTAATAAAAACATTTAGAACAATAAAATGTGATGTTAAAATAATTTGAGTAATAAAAACATTTAGAACAATAAAGTATGGTGTTAAAATAATTTGGGTAATAAAACATTTAGAACAATAAAATGTGATGTTAAAATAATTAAAATAATTTGAGTAATAAAAACATTTAGATAGTGCTATCACTATATGTAATAAGTTAGGAATTAAATTAATATCCTCTGATGATAGATCATATAGTTATAGTAAACCAGAATGGCAGATTAGATTAGAAAATGATGTAGTATTTTTAAGAAGTAATATAGTTAGAGTAATTGAATATAAAAATGGAAATAGAAGTAGGAATATTTTGAGATATGTAGATGAAATTGGGAGAAAATTTGGTTATAGCATTGGTAGTAATAATAATGAAAATATAATCAATGATTTATTAGATTTATTAAAACAAAAATTAGGTGTAAAAGCTAGTAGATTAAAAAGATATAATTATACATATAATAAAAGAAATAATAATAGATTATTTCAGAAAAATGAGAAAATATTTTATTCCAAACTCGACGATAAACAGAATATTATTTCGAATAATAATATTCCGTTGCCATCTGAATCAGATATGCGCGATTTTTGGACAAACATTTGGAGTAAAGATATAAAACATAATGAACAAATGAGTTTTTCTGATATATCAGTTGAATTGTTAGCCAAAATTATAAAAAATACTCATAATTGGAAAGCCACGGGTTGCGATTGGATACATAATTTTTGGTACAAACGTCTAACTACTTTACATCCTCTTTTTGCAAAAAATCTTTCAAAACTTGTCAGAGAACCTCAAAATTTTCCTAATTTTCTAACTAAGGGCATTACTTATATGTTGCCTAAAAGCGAACATATTAATAATCCCTCTCAATATAGACCCATTACATGTCTACCGACAATATACAAAATTTTAACCTCTTGCTTGACAGATTTAATATATACTCATTTGGATGAAAAAAAAATATTTTATCTGAACAACAAAAAGGTTGTCGCAGAAAACATATGGGATGTAAAGAACAGTTAGTTATTGATTCTGTAATTTTAAAACAAATTCAAAATCAAAAGCGTAATTTACATACTTGTTATATAGATTATCAAAAAGCTTTTGATAGTGTCCCGCACTCGTGGCTAATCAAAATATTAAAAATATATAAAGTTAACCCAATTATAATTAGCTTTTTGAAAAATATTATGTCCTTTTGGAATACAGATTTGCTAGTTAATTTAAAAGGTAAGAAAATAGTAGTACCGGGCATTTCAATAAAAAGAGGGATTTTTCAAGGAGACTCATTGAGCCCTCTTTGGTTTTGCTTAGCATTGAATCCCCTTTCTAAAATGTTAATTAAAAGCAAGTTTGGAATAAAAATTAAGGGTAATACAAGAGAGAGTAGTATAGTTTCACATCTATTATATATGGATGATATAAAATTATTTTCAAATTCTGAATCAAATTTAGAGAAAATGATTAAGGTAGTTAAAATTTTTTCAGATGATATTAAAATGACTTTTGGTTTAGATAAATGTAAAACTATCCATATAGAGAAAGGCAAAATTGTAGATGGAGACGAGGGTATATTTAGAAATTTCAAAATTCAAAGTATGAAAGGGGATGAGGTTTATAAATATTTAGGATACCCGCAATCGAATAGATTAGATCACACTAGTATTAAAAATGATATTAGGATTAAATTTCAAACTAGGATCAGAAAAATTTTAAAATGCAATCTATCTGCTAAAAATTTAGTAAAAGCAATAAATACTTGGGCAATACCTCTACTAACGTACTCATTTGGCATAATTAAATGGTCCAATACAGATTTAGATAGTTTAGAACGATTAATTAGAACTACGTTAACAAAATTTAATTGCCATCATCCAAATTCAGCTATAGAACGAATTAATTTACCTAGAAATTTAGGAGGTAGAGGTGTAGTCAAAATAACATCTTTGAAACACAATCAGGTAGAAATGCTTAGAAATTTTTTCCATAGGAAAGCTAATAGCTCAGAAATGCACAAAATAATTTGCAAGGCAGATAGAAATATTACACCTTTAAATTTATATGACGAGAATGCCAACATTCTTATAAATACTAACCAGGAATTATTAGATTCCTGGTCAAATAAAATTATTCACGCAAAACACTTCAATTATCTCAACCAAACGTATGTTGACAAACTTTCGTCAAACAAATGGTTGAGTATTGGAGAGTTGAGCGCAGAAATAGAAGGATTTATGCTTGCCATTCAAGATAGAGTCATTAATACTAAAAATTATAGAAAGCATATAATCAAAGATATAAATCAAATTGATGATTTATGTAGAAAATGTTTGGCTTTTCCCGAAACTATAGAACATATTATATCGGGATGTTCTATATTAGCGCCCTCCGAGTATACATTTAGGCACAATCAGGTTTTAAAAATAATTCACCAAAGTTTGGTAATTAAACATAACTTGATTGATTGCCGTAATGTAGTACCTTATTATGAATATGAACCAAATTCATTTATAGAAAATGAATTTTATAAAATATATTATGATAAAACTATACTAACAGACAGAACAATTAGTCATAATAGACCTGATATAGTTTTACATGACAAAATTAAAAAAATAACTTATATCATTGATGTAGCTATTCCAAATTCCTGTAATATTCAAAAAACTGTTTCTGAAAAAATTAGAAAATACACAGATTTAGGAAATGAGATTAAAAGAATTTGGCATTCTCGGACTATAAAAATATTACCATTTGTTATTTCGGCCACTGGCATAATACCTAGGAATCTGATTCAAAATTTAAGCATATTAGATTTGTCAAAGAATTTGTATATAAAAATGCAAAAAGCAGTAATTTTAAATACATGTAGGATTACAAAAGATTTTTTAAATATTTATATTGAGGGATCAGTAGGATTTATAGGTTCAATTAGAAATGCCACAGAGCCGAACCCTCTGATATGAAAATATCTGGAGTCGGTGAATTATATTCCCATTTGGTCTCTAGTAGGTTGACATGTTGTTCTTGTATTGTTTTGTATTTATAATACTTATATAGTGCAATTGCATAACGTGGATTCACTAGATGATCATTTGGGGAAGTGTATGAAAGGGTTTAGTTTTTCCTTCTTTTTTTTTTTTTTTTTTTTTTTTTTTTTTTTTTTTTTTTTTTTTTTTTTTTTTTTTTTTTTTTTTTTTTTTTTTTTTTTTTTTTGGGGGGAAAATTTAACCCGGACATTTAAATCTGGTGCGTAAAATAAAATATGGTGTTAAAATAATTTGGGTAATAAAACATTTAGAACAATAAAATGTGATGTTAACATAATTAAAATAATTTGGGTAATAAAAACATTTAGAACAAAAAAATGTGATGTTAAATTACAAAATAATTTGGGTAATAAAAATATTTAAAATATTTAAATATTTAAAATATTACCATTTGTTATTTCGGCCACTGGCATAATACCTAGGAATCTGATTCAAAATTTAACCCGGCGATACTCGCTACCGGGTAAAAAATACCACATAGTACAAAAAATTGGTTGTATTTTTTTTTTACGCGTTCTGGCAACCCAAGATTCTAAGTACCTCCAAACCGATAGTTCACACACCCTCACCCTACGGGGGGGTCAGTTCACGCACGGCGCTTGTTAATGACAGACGTGTAAAGTGAGTATGGGTAAAAAATACCCGGTAGCGACGATCCTTGTTCCATTATTTTTCGATATTTTTATAATAATAATAATATTTGGCTGATTTATAAAGCGCCGTTTTCATGAAAAATCATCTCAAGGGCGCTGTACATATAATAAGCATACAATAAAATAAAATGAATACGATAGGCTTACAACTAGGATTCAATCTTATAACTAGGAACCTACATTTCAGACTTATATGTAGCTAGTGACTTACAACTAAGACTTATTACTACTGACTTAAAACTGGTGACATACAAATATTTGCAACCGTGACTTAAAATTAGAGATTTACAATTAAAATAGGTATTTACATACAACAATAAATATTTTTAGTTTTGCCAGGTATCTAATATTACCAAGTGATCAACAAAACTCTACAGATATAGGTACAGACAGAGAAAGAGAGTCGAAGCAGTTTGAGGATATTATATATACATACATAGATATTTTATTCTACACATTTTACAAATTATTTTATACCGTATTTTAATATTAATATTGTTAGCGCCCGAAGAAGAAGGAAGTTCGTACATAATATTACAATTTTATAACACGGTTGTGAAAATGATTGTAATGGGTTAACAGTTTTTAAAGGAAAGCATAGGTATCTTAAATGAATGAATGAATTTAATCGTCGATCTCAACTGCAATAAGATAATTCATCGCTCAACAACAGATTGGATAGCAATGTTTGAATGAAATAGCGAATTTATGGAAATGAGTGTTTAAATAGGTGAGTTTTAAGTTTGGATCTAAATTCTGTTGGACTGGTTATACATCTTAATTCCATAGGAAGTTTATTCCAAGCCTCAGGGCCGGATACTTCGAAAGCACGATCACCAAAGTTAGTGTTCGGATTTCGCTTAGGTTCTTTCAACCTTCCGATTGCAGATGATGTCGCTGATCTAAGAGTTGAATGTCTTAGACCAATATTTTCCGGAATGCACAGTTCAGAGATATAGGGTGGAGCCATTTCGTTGAGAGCTTTAAACACCATCCAGCATAACTTGTATTGGATCCGTTCAGGACACTTCAGCCAGTGAAGATTTCGAAGGTGTTCCGAAATGTGCGAAAACTTGGGTACCCCAGTAATAAGCCGTGCTGCGGCGTTGAACACTGATTGTAGTTTATCAGTTTGGCATTTAGGAAGTCTTGCATAAATGCCATTACAGTAATCAAGACGTGATACTATGTATGAGTTCACAAGAAGCTTAGTTGCCTCTGTTGAGAGGTTCCTACGAACTGATTTAAGTTGTCTTAGATAGAAGAAACCAGTACTGACGGTCCTATTTACCTGACTTTTTAGCGAAAGGTCTGAATCCAGATAAACACCTAGAAGTTTGACGGTTGTTTTTGCAATTACGTCGCTGCCGGAAATAGAAATTGGTGAGTAGTCTATTAAATGTTGGCGTCTTTTCGTGGCTGCCCAGAGAAACTCGGTCTTTGTGGGATTCAACTTAAGTTTGTTCGAGGACATCCAAAGACTGATCGCTTCTAGACAATCAGTTGTGCGAATTTTAAGACCGTTGATCTCATCTGGTGTGCAGTAAAAGTATACTTGCTGATCGTCAGCATAACAGTGAGATAAGAGACCAAATGACTCGATAATTTTTGCGACATCATTTGTAAAAAGAATGAAAAGAAGTGGACCCAAAACGGATCCCTGAGGTACCCCTGAAGAGAGTTTCGTGAAGTTGGACTGTTTGTTTCCAACTTTTACCGCTTGAGAGCGATTGCATAGATAAGATTTTAGCCATTTTTTTATGTTAGACTGTAAACCAAATGTTACTTCTAGTCTCTTAATAAGGAAGTTGTGGTCAATGGTGTCAAATGCGGCGCTCATATCTAAAAGCGAAAGAAGGGCTAACTTACCTGATTCTATGGCAAGAGTTATGTCTGACAGGACACGAAGTAATCCGGTTTCTGTTGAGTGGAACTTGCGATATGCGGATTGATGATCAGTAAATAATTTGTTCACGTTTAAGTGGGAAGTTATTTGGGAAGCAACAATTTTTTCAAGTAGTTTCGCTAAGAAAGGCAGATTTGACACAGGTCGGTAGTTACCCAAATTGTCGGCATCAAGCTGCGGTTTTTTAATGATTGGGGTGACTACTGCAGACTTAAGTGGTTCTGGGAAGTCACCTGTACTTAAGGACTTATTAAACACGTGAACCAGGAAGGGAGCCAACACGTCGCTACATTTCTTGAGGAGCCAAGTTGGGATAGGGTCAAGAACACATTGTTTATTAGGCGAACTTAAAATTAACCTTCCTACTTCTTCTAGCGTTGTAGGTTTAAATGATGACAGGGAACATTTAGAATTGGCTGTAAATATTGGTGGGGGGGCAGAAGATGTGGAGGCGAGTATGGATTCTATTTTTTCATAGAAAAACTTAGAAAAGGCCTGCGGAGTAATGTCTGTAGAGGTTTGCACGGTATTATTAGCAATGACAGTTTTAACGGAGTTCCAGAGACGTCGTGGATTTTTCCGCTCAGAGTCAATTTTATTGACCCAGTATTCAGATCTTTTTTCACTTAATCTCGCCCTGTACTCTGTTTGAGCATTAATCCACTCGTCTCGTGGAGTAACGTCAGGGTTTTTTCGGTATGACCTCTCTAGTTTCCGCATAAGCCTCTTTTGACTCCGACACTCTTCATCGAACCAGCCATCAGATTTTCGAACTTTACGTATTTTCGAGGTGGTTGGAGCATATTTATTCAGTAAACCTGATAAGATTTTGTTATACTCCTCGATGAGTTCTGTCGGTGTCTTAATTCCCCAGTTACTTTCTACGCATAAAGTAGAATTTTTAAGTTCATCAAAGAAATTGTCGAAATCGAATTTACGCCATTCCCTCGATTCTATTGTCCTATATGGAACTTTAGGAGGGTTGAAATCGATTTCAGTGCGGACAAGACGATGATCCGACAAACCTATATCATTAACTTTGGCTATTAGTGGTGGGCCCTTACACCTGGATATAAAAATGTCTAATATTCCACCAGCGTCATGAGTTGGTACGTCGACCCATTGACGGAGTCCAAAGCTATCCAGTAAGTCAATGAATTTGACAGTATTGGGTGACGTCTCACGCTCAAGGTGAATATTAATATCACCTGTGATGATAAGAGTTTCGGATAGACCCACTGCCCATTCCAAAAAACACGACAACTCCCTAAAAAAATCCACACAGATCGGTTTAGAACCAGGACGGTACAGCGTTAACAGCGTAAATGATGATCCCGCAGAAGAAACACGGCACCCAATGTACTCAAATGTACTGAATGTACCGTTTGCCACCTTGGTAAGCCGAAGTCCTTGTCGGGCTATAATCACAACACCTCCGTGATTCACATTTTTAGAGTGTTCCGTAGCTCTAGGTCGAGCCTCCTCCAGAACAGTGTACCCTAGGGCTTGTAGTTTCTTGATCGCATACGACTCGCTGTTTTCGTGCCAGCTTTCAGTCACGGTGAGTATGTGGAGCTTACGATCTTTGAAAACCTCATCCACATCCTCTAACTTGTTGTTAAGAGATCGTGCGTTCCAGGAACCCACGGCAAGCCGCCTGCTTCTAAAATTGGCATGTCGTTCTGTTCGTATCACTTTCAAGTTGGGGCAATTATCACGAAGGGCTTCAGAAACTAGGCTGCTTCGTTTATCAGTAGGTATTACCACTTGAATTCCCTGTTCTGACAGTGTGTCACTATTATCACAATCCGTATTAGTTTGTTGTACCTTCGTGCGTACATATTTTTTATTGTTTTGTCCACCACGGCAACCTCGATACCCGGTTGTTTTTACATTCGGGTCACGCACTAGGTTATATAAAGTCACTTTTGCGGCAATGAAAGGGTTCAACAATACACTTTTATTTTTAAAACTTAACAATTCTGCCCGATTGTAAACAATATTAGTGTTTACAGGATGCATTGCATCACAAAACAAACATCGTAAATCACTGCACTAGAGCTAGACACTCGAAACTAGCTTTTGGGTCCGAAGGTCCAGCCACATGCGCTATGCACATGTGTTGATTTTGTGTATCCCTCTGACCATTCGATGCAACCGTGGTGAATTTTACGAAACAGCGTACGAACTTGAAAATAAAATATGTGTTATTTTATTAAAAACTAAATTAACCGGTAAACTGCGACATTTAAAATTATTTTGATTTTATACACTCAACATAAAATATTATTTCAGTTATTTTATGATGTTTTCACGACGAAAAGACAAGGACTTCCTTAATATTTTCAAAATAAAGCTAAGAACGATAGAAATGCAACCGGCAAGCTTCGAGAGCGCCTTATGACTATGTTTTTTGTTTTCGAGCTGTAATAAAATGAGTATTCCTCAAAGCGATAGTACAATAGAAGAGCTGCTTCAAGAAGAAGACAGCGGAGAAGAAAATGTGTCAGAAATAGAAGATTTTGATGAGAATAGTGAACACGAAAGTGAAACTGAACAGGAAGCTGATAGTTCAGGCGCGCCCTCAAATTCAGAAAATGTTTTTGACCGTCTACCTTCAGATTCAGAAGTTGGTTTGCGAATTGTGCTCCAAAAAGATATGCCGCGAGCATACAACCCCAATATGTGAGGATTGCTATGATAGAGTGAAGTAGTTTCGTTTTTAGCAAAATATTTGAAACAGTTTGTTTAGTGTTGATTATCTCAATGTTCACTCAGTGTAAAGGTATCATTATTTTTTAGTATTTTAGGAGTGTATCTAGTTTATTTTCGATACCGATCTCAATTTTGCCAAATTTGTAAGAATTTTTTTTTATTATTGTTGATTTTCGTAAGATTACTAAGAAAAAAATTATTTTTTGATTATTTTTTAGGATAAACTCAAATACCAATAAATAAACATTAAAACTTGCATTTTTAGTTTTATTTATGAACCAATAATACCAATAACACAAATTAACACAAATACATTGTCAAACATTGAAATTCAAGCGTATTTTTAAAAATAACGGCAATTAAACTCTGTGGTATAATTACCCGGTAGCGAGTGTTCATGTTCGTAAATACCTAGCAAGTACCGCCGGGTTAAGCATATTAGATTTGTCAAAGAATTTGTATATAAAAATGCAAAAATCAGTAATTTTAAATACATGTAGGATTACAAAAGATTTTTTAAATATTTATATTGAGGGATCAGTAGGATTTATAGGTTCAATTAGAAATGCCACAGAGCCGAACCCTCTGATATGAAAATATCTGTAGTCGGTGAATTATATTCCCATTTGGTCTCTAGTAGGTTGACATGTTGTTCTTGTATTGTTTTGTATTTATAATACTTATACAACGTGTCCGGAAACTCGTAGTACAAGCGGGAAACTGGTGAATCTACATCACATAGAGAACCCAAAAAACTTATTTTTTTCGATCTAAGCATTTCGATTTTGATATTATTTTTTTTCTATTTTTCCATTTTTTCGGCAACTAAAGGGTTAAAAAAATTTTTGAGCCCAGTTTACCCTTCGTTGCATTTCATAAGACATTACACAGCTGAAATCAACCCCCTAGTGAAATTTTTTTTCAAATTTAACCAAAAAAATTCCATCTTCGGACCCGATTTACTCGAAAACGAAAGCTCAAATGAAAAAAAGTTAAACCACTAAATCGACTTCAAATGTGATGTGGATTCTCCAGTTTCCCGCTTGTACCTACTACGAGTTTCCGGACACCTTGTATAGTGCAATTGCATAGCGTGGGTTGACTAGATGACCATTTGGGGAAGTGTGTGAAAGGGTTTAGTTTTTCCTGCGGGGAAAATTTAACCCGGACATTTAAATCTGGTGCGTTTAAAAAAAAAAAAAAATGTGATGTTAAAATAATTAAAATAATTTGGGTAATAAGAACATTTAGAACAATAAAATATGATGTTAAAATAATTAAAATAATTTGGGTAATAAATACATGTAGTAAGTCGGGTCCAAAGCTCGTCATTTGTCTCAATTTGTCTTGATAAAATCATTGACAGTCCCACAACAAGTAAATGATTTTATCAAGTTTGTCAATGTTTCGAGTTTAGTTGTGCTTCCCGTGTTCGACGGAAAACATTCCCAAAACACTTCATCCCGGGTGAAGCGGGAAGGCAGGCGGGGGGGTATAATTCATTTAATTGACAGGAGTCGCGCGGTGTGGTCGTATTTATGGAAGAACAAACCGAACGACTTTTTGAGGTTATGTGTAATGTATAATGAGCGAGCTTAAATATTCATGAGTTTAAAATATTATTATACTTACGTATAATATTATAATAAATATATTTGATAATATAATTATAATATATTAACAAATATTAACATACTTATTCGGTATCGAGAAACGCCTGGAATATTCTCCGCGCCGCGCGGGAACGTCATGTCTTTGTACAGTAATATACAGTGCCCTTGAAATGATTTTACACAAAAACGTAAATTTCATAAACAGCCATACATTGTTATTATAGTACTTTATTATTATGTTATGTAGGTACTACTTGTCAAATTGTGTTCACCATGCCAACTTGAATAATCAGGAAAGATTTCTGACTAATATCGATTATGGCACGACCTAAAGTTACGAATTTAGAGTGCGTAAATATTAACGTCAAAAACAGAATAATTATAAATATTTGGTATTATATTATAATTTTATTATTAAATATATTTATTATAATATTATACGTAGTATAACAATATTTTAAACTCGTGAATATGCCCGCTCATTGCACATTAAATGCACATAACCACAAAAGGCGGCCGTTCCGTTAATTCTCCCCACACGACCGCATTGCGCGGCATCTGTCAAAAAATGAATCCCCCCCCCCCGCCTGCCTTCCCGCTTCACCCGGGATGGAGTGTTTGGGAAATGTTTTCCGTCGAACATGGAAAGCACAACTAAACTCGAAACAACAAAAGTTGAGAATATTTATTGACAAACTTGATAAATTCATTGACTTGTTGTGACAAATGACGAGCTCTGGACCCCGCTGTATAATAACATTTGAATGTAAAATACTTGGTATAAAAAGTTAATTTAGATAAATAGGTGTAAATAAGACCATGAAAGATAATTTGAGAAATGAGAATTTTAGGGGAGTCACATAATTTCAAAATTATAAAAATTAAAATAAGTAAAATTAAGTGTAGTAAGTTAATATAGATAAGTATAGAAAATATAATTAAATGATCTATATGATTTACAATTTGGGTTAAATATCGTACATAGATTGAATAAGCTTTGCTAATTGAACAAAGTAAATTCTTTTTATCGAGTAAAATTGTATAATCTGAGTTTATAATAAGAGTGGAATAAAGGTGTATAATATAATATATGATAAAAGCGTATAATACAAGTATTAAAATAATTAAAATTAAATTGAGTAAATGAACATAGATAGATTTAGGAAATATAAATAATAGATCAGTTCGATTAACGATTTGGATAAATGTTATCGGTACTAAATTTTCTAAGATAACTACAATAATTAAAAGAATTAAGAAAAGTGCAATTTGAAGAGAGAATAGGTTATTTTGTAGAATGTTTTTACAGAATTTAGAATTTGAGGTTCTATAGTTAGTTTTAGCATCCATTTTTAAATATCATGTTTAAGAACAGTTTGACACTCGTAACCATCAGTTGAAGCTATTTTTAGATAATTGGTAGAATTATAGTACTTCTTGACTTATTAGATAACTGACGACCGGTGGTGCGAGTGCCATGTGCCATCTAGATAAGTTTATTTAGATCGTCTGAATGCTTAACATAGATTATTTTTTCATTTGGTGATTTACGAACCAGTATTTTGTTTTCCCTAAACCAGACATACATATATTTAGTTTCGTTTGCTTTCTGTTTAGTTTTCCAGAGTAGTTCTTTAAAGTATGGACAAATGATTTCTCCTATGTAGATTTTTTCGCTGCCCAGGGTTGTCGCGGTTTTGGCGTCGATGTTCTTCTGGATTTTTAATATTTGGTCTCGTTTGTTGTTATCGTGGAATTTAACTTGGGTTCTCGGGTAGGCTCCTGGTCGTCTGTCCTGGATACATTTCACCTCCTTCAGGTCGTGTAGCTGAATCGCCATCCCAGCTGCCGCAGCCACCTGTTGTACTAGTAAGACTGGCTGTTCCTCATTTGATTGTGGGATTCCACATATTTCTATGCAATCTTCTTTCGAGGCTTGTTCTAGTTCCGCGATTCTAACTTCAAAGCTTTTTATAATCTTGTTTTTATCATTTACTTCTCTCCGAAGCATCTCAACTTCAGACCCCAGCTTGGTAATATTTTCTATTTTAATATTTTTTATTATCATATTGGTTACTAATGAAGTTACGTGAGTTTCGAGATTCAGCATTTTCTTCGTCCATTTTCTTGAAGAATTCTTTTTTCATTTCTTCAAATTTATTGTTGACAGCTGTTAAGACAATGTCAAGAATCTCTTTATGTTCTGGGAGTATAGATTTTAATTTCAGATCACTCTGGTTTGTATTTTTGCTTCTTGTTTGTTTATCCATTATTAGAGATAAATTATTCAATTGAGTGGGTAAATAAGTTATTTAATTTGAATTTGAATTATACTCGTAAATAATATCACTTTTCTTGGTTAGTATTTTGTGTGATGGGAGTAGTGATGTAGACCCGGGAATATTCCCCGACCTGAAATAAATTCCCGAAAACGGGGAATTTATTTAATTTTTAATAAAATGGTTTCTACACTTCTCTTGGATGCTTTATTGAGAGTTGGCAGTTATCTAAGGGGACATCCCTTGATGTAGGGACTTCCCTACCACTTATGCCCCCCCCACCCCCCTTAGAGAAGTCCCTGCAGACCAGGGTATCCCATGTAGGGATTTCCTCAGGGTCCCATGTTTAGGGTTAAGGGAACTCCCTTAGACATGGGGGCCTTAGGGTATCCCATGTAGGGATTCCCTGAGAGTTCCCATGTTTAGGGACTTCCCTTAAGGGGTATCCCTTTGGGTTTCCTGGATGGGAACTCCCTTAGATTTGCTATATAACATACTGGATCCTGGTCTCTCTGCTCAGTGTTGTTGTGTAGCTGCTGAAAGGTTGTGTGCACGAGTTTTGAGATCAATAATCTAAAAATTACTATAATTATGGGCAGGGACAGGAGCAATGTTTGGAAATATTTTAGAAGTACTGGAGCTGGTGGATCGTGCAAATATTGCAATTTTGTCTACAAAATAAAAAATGCTACAAAAATGGTGAAACATATACAAACTTGTGTGAAGTGTCCTGTTGAAGTGAAAAGGCTGTTGGCAGGAGATTCTGAAACTGATATTAGGAGCATGATGGTTAGTAGGCCTGCAAAACTATCTGAAAGTGCGCCTCTAGCTGAAAGTTCGACAGAATTAAACTCGACACCAAGCAGAGCTTCAAGTTTAAAATCAACTGGCCTTCGTTCGTTTATGGATCATATGGAAGTCGACGAACAGGTATGTTTCTTTCTGCAGTACCTTCAATTTATTTATTTTGTGTGTTGTTCATTAAAAAAGTAACTGAACTCACTTTTGTATCTTTTTAGGAAGTTTTAAATCAAAATCTGTGCCGAGCCATTTACGTCAGCGGAGCACCACTTAGCATGGTCGAGCACCCCCTGTGGAAGGAATACTTCAGCCGTCTTCGTCCTTCGAACAAGCTGCCAACTAGGGAAGCCGTTTCAACCTCATACTTAGACAAGGAATATAACCGTGTGCAAGCGAATACCAGTGTCATAATAGCCGACTCAAGAAACTTGGCTCTTCAGTGTGATGGGTGGAGCAATTTAAGAAATGAAGGAATACTGAACTTTGTGGTGAACACTCCTAAACCTATTTTCGTTGACTTTGTCAATACAAAAGACAATCGACACACATCCGAGTATTTGTGCCAGGAAATGAAAAAGATTTTGGAAAAGTTTGGCCCCAATAAATTTTTAGTTGTGATTGGAGACAATGCGGCCAATATGAAGAAAGCGTGCAAGCTTTTACAAAGTGAATATCCGCACATTGTACCCCTTGGGTGCATAGCTCATACAATGCACCTATTGGTGAATGACATTCTTTCAACCAAATCAGCAAACGTATTCATTCAAAGGGTTGTTAGTATCGTTAAGACCATCCGTCAATCACAAATACTGAGCGCATTACTAACTGAAATAAATACAGCAAAGAAATTGAATTCGACTCTATATCTTCCTGTCAAAACACGCTGGGGCAGTTATTTAAATTGCCTTGACAGCATGATGAAATGTAAAGTAAGCCTGCAAACTTTTGCAGTAAACGAAACTGCCTCATCTTTACCTCGTGATATGAAGAACAGCCTGTTAGACGATGATGTTTTCTGGACAAGAGTGACATCATTAGCCGATGTTCTGCGACCGATTGTTTCCTGGATTACAAAGCTAGAGGGGGACGAACCACTAACCCACAAAGCATTGTATGCTTTTGAGGATATTGACAGCAGTCTAAGTAAAACTCTTCCAGCATCTCTACTGTCAAATGCCGAAGAGAAGCAAATATTAGAAAAGGCGACGCAGCGCAAAGAATTTGCTATTGCTCCAATACATCTGGCTGCTGCCCTACTAGATCCTGGTTCCCAAGGACATCTGCTAAGCCACGCTCAGCAACTTGAAGCACTTGAATTCATTGACCAAGTAGCAAGTCATATGGAGACTGTTGATAGTGCAAATGTTCTTGTTGATTTAGCCAATTATAGGGCTAAGGAAGAATCATGGAGCAAGGCATTCCTATGGAAGTGTGTCGATAAAATCACGCCAGTGACCTGGTGGAAGGGGATGTGCGGATGTTCAGATTTGTCACAGGTTGCCATAAGAATATTGACAGCTCCCATTACTTCCGCAGCCACGGAGAGATCTTTTAGCACGTTTAGTCGCATCCATACAAAACGGAGGAATCGTCTAACAACTCAAAGAGCAGGGAAAATAACATTTGTGGCACACAATTGGAAACTTCTTTCCTCTGAAAGTGGCTCTCAAGCTGCTTCCAAGAAAACCCTTTCTTCCACGGATGAGCAGATTGCGTCTGCTTCGCATCATAACGTTTCAAACTTATCTGGTACTCGCAAACGCAAACATCCAATTGACTGTGCCGAGGAAGAGGAAAACGTAGATAATCCTGAATCGGCAACAACTTCGTCCGGGTCGGATGAAGAAGAAGAAGAATATGAAGATGAAAGTGGAAGCGAAGTTGATAGTGTCCAATCAGTATCATCAGATGAACAGTAACGATCTGTGAAGTTGTGTCATTTTTAAAGTTTTACGATTTTTTTGTTTTATGTAGCCTACCGTACACTAATAGGTAATAGCGTAAAGTGTATAGGCTACTAATACTGTACATACAATAGAGATACTACTCAATGTAAAATAATTTTGATTGGTGCTTTTTTTTTTTTCTCCTGAATCCTATTCCCATATATATTGGAATAGATTTGACTTTTTATGGATCTATATTGCTTGTAACCGACGTGTTGCTCTCCCTCATTTCTTAATTTTTAATCTTATATGTTTTGCTTATGTACAATGCCCCGGTGCAACCAAATAAAGCTTGTGTGCCAAGTTTGCACCCGGAGACATTCTAGAATCCTATAATTTTAATAATTTTAACAATTAATACTTTATTTATGCTTATTTACGCCTCCAAAGGCAACCAGGCTGACTAGCCTCCTTTTATTTTTAATTAAGACCCCTTTGAGGGCCTTAATTTCCAGCCTTAGGCTGAAGCCCTAAGAAGGGCCATTTGCCTTCCCTCCCTTGCCGCTCTGCTGTTATGGCACTGCAGGAGGCGGCAGCTCCGCCAAGCGGGCTGCTCTCTATTTTTAATTATGGCCCTTTTTAGGGCCTTTTTTCGTCCTGGCCACTAAGTTCAATAATACCGTGCCGCCAGCAACGATCTTTTTCAAAACACATTTTTTTAATTTTAAATGTCTTTTTCTTAATACACAGATGCCCTGGTGACACAAGTAAAAACTTGGTTACCAAGTTGCCACCAGGAGACATCCTAAACTTATTATTTCATCGCCTTCAGGGCTATTTTTCCGGCTACAAAGCCAAAAAACCAATTTGGGCGTCCCTATTAAGGGCCTTTATATTGGTCAAAAATACACCATATTTTAATATAACTTCGTTTAAACACCCCGTAGGACGCTGAAACTAAGACGTTTCAGTGCAGAGTCCTACGGGGCATCCATAGAGCCATAAATCAACCTTGTGACTCTTAAACTGCCAACGCTATATGCTTTTGCGCACAAATTTTGTACTTAGAAAATTTCCGATCAAAAAACAGTATTTTTCCATTTTAAAAATCCAGGAACCTCGTAAGACGACGAGACAAACCGGTTTCGGTAGCCAGTCTTACGAGGAACCTGGGGAAAATACTAACTTCTTCACATCACTTTGCAAACTTAAATTAAACTCAAATACCTACCAACAAATGATAAACATTTCCAAAATTGTTCCTAAATTCATTAAACTAAAAATCTACGGGTAAAGAATACCCGTACATACATGTTAGAATTAAGAAATACTTTATAAAAACTATGTTATAACCTATAGAATTATTATTAAATAATGATTTTAATCGACCACTTTCTTGAGCGACACAAGCAAAATGAAGTGCGACAAGAAAGTCGGCGTATTTATACTTACGGGCGAGGTCCAACCCCCCACCCCATAAATGTACCATGTGATCACCTTTTTGCCCAGATTAGGGTATAAAAGGGCGCGTATTTTCTAAATAAAGTTAGTTCTTCTCTACAGTCAACTCGTGTTATTATTCCTACTGGGAAATTTATTATCACTCAGCTGCCTCCCCCGCCGACCTCTGCCTGTCTTCAGTCCTGGTGCCAACACTCCTCCAGAAGAGCCGGCCCTACTTTGGCAACCGCCAGGCGCCAGGATCAGGCAGAGGATTAAGCACATCCAGTGTCCTTCACGCATCAGGCACTGGGTGCACGGGAGGTCAGTATTATTATTTCAATCATTTCATCCTGGTCGTGTACTGAAACCGGTACCCTTTTTTTACAGTCTTGTACAGGCTTGATACGTCTGGTACATTGCTAATATGTACCATATGTGTGTATTTTTTATATTTTAGTTAATAAATATTATTCTTTTTGAGGTATTATGTTGTTAAAATCAAAATTCCCAATATTCCCCGTCCAGGGGAATATTCCCCAAAAATAAATTCCCGAGAATTTATACATCACTAGATGGGAGTAAATCCATATGGTTTTGACTGTACTTAAGACACTTAAAACACAGAACTAAAATACTAGCAGCAATTAGTGCACTTTTCAATTATTATTAATATCTGTATCCTGCGTTTATTGTTTATTTATGTGTTTCAACAAACTTCAAGAGCATTAAACATTAAAAGCAAATCATAAATCTGTCTAGAAATAAGAGATTTATAGCTGTTTAAAGTGGTAGGTTTTGATTTTCAAAGTGAGTACCGCGTACGAGTGTAATTTTCGGTACCTTTGATCGCAGAGAAAAGGTTTAACAATTTTTCAAAATAATGGTGATTCTCTGAGTGTGATATTTACGTTTCTTTTCGATTACTTAAATAATACTTTCTAAATCTATTTTGATAGTCGAAGTAGCCTCAAGTGGTTTACCAAATTTACCTCATTTATTGACCTTCAATTGTTGTTTTCGTTTTCGTTTTTTGAATAAGAAGCTTTACAAACATATGTAGATCCAAAGGCATTAAAAGTTATTTGGAAAATATGTTAGTACATCACGCTAACTGTTCCCGCTAAGAGGTTTATAACTAAATATTCGGCAATCCACTTCTGTATAAATACAATGGCAAAAAAATGATAGGTAGGTAACACTCATGGAAGTTGGAAGGGAGCAGTTTTATCTGGGACGTAGTTCCTTTCAAGATGAAATCACCATCTGAGATGTACAGTGAAACTCTCTTAAGAAGTTTTCCAAGGGACCGGGAAAAAAAAACTTCTTAAGTGGGATTCTATTTTAGCCATTCATATCTCCAGTCCGTACTCGGGGCATACCTCATTTCGGCGTATGTCTGTCTACCCCAGTTAAATTGTCATGTACAAGCTTATATGCTCCAAACACTCAAATAAATAAATATATTTATTATAGGTATCTTCTAGTAGTTACACATCATGGTAATTAGTATTATTTAGAAAACGGTAGGAATGTGAAATAAATGAAAAATGGTAAAACATAGTTGATTATAAAAAGTTTGTTTACATACCTACATTTAAATTATTATTCTTTTCAAAGTATTTATCTATAGTCGATTGCTCTACCTTCTCTATTATTTGGGAGGCAGTAATTTGTACCGCCGCCCCGGGAACCTTTATTGGATAACCAACACCTCTGCCATTAAGGTCACCCCAAGTGGTTCGCTATGTTTGGTGATTTAGCAGGGGTGCCCGGGTTCATGGGGTGAGGTTTGTCTAGGTCTTGGAGGCGGATGACCAGGATACACTGAACCCCATATTCCTAACCACCCCTTAAAACCTTTTCCTTCCCAGAACTCTCCTCTCCTTCCTTTCCCTAAAAAAACCCTCCACACAGCATCCCCAAAGATGGCATAGGCCCTGAAGGAAATTATTTTCCTCAGGGCCTCCTGTGTGGAGCTCATGTAAAAAAAAAATTATTGAATTCTTTTGTTGTAAAATTTTGCATCTCTGCCGAATAACCCTTAAAAGCACTAAACCAATCAAAACAAAACCATCCCATGGACACATTCCTAAATATTTTAATCCCTTATCGGCAATAGAGAAAGTAAACACAATTTTTAAACTGTTAAAAAAAACCTTACGTTTTTCCGAGAATGGCGCATCGCAATTGCAAGCAAAAGTGTATTCGAAAGCCATTCGAATTCGGATAGTAAAAGTTGCAGCATTCCAAAAGGTTCATACTGTTGATCTTATTTGAAATTGGTGTAAAGGCAATGGATTATGCTTGTTGGTAATTACTCGCGTTAAACTTGACAGTTGAAGACAGCGCAGTGGCTATACGCTGTCTCTTTTTACGCTTTGGTTTTCTATACGAACTGAGGGAGAAAGAAAGACTTGTTTTGGTTAATTTTAGCAAGCGGTTTGATAAAAGGACACCTGCGGGTTAGCAGGTTATAGCGGGTTTTACTTGCCTCGGAGCAAGCGTTCCGCGTGCTGCAACCCTACCATGGCCCTATGCAGAAAAATCTCACAAAGCCCCACGCGGCAAACTGTTTATTATTTGGCGGAATTAACTTTTTTGCACGCTTGCTGCTTGCTCGAATGGCGTTCACGTGTCGGAAATCGGACAGTCTATTTATTGTTATGGTGTGTTTTCACCAGGCACAGTTGACTATCATGTATTTTTAACCTTTTCCACGCGATCGTAACAACAGTTGATACGGCAAAAGCCATGCCTCACACGCGCCCGTATCAGCCCTTGTTACGCTAACTATGACTGCCGATATAACAGCGCTACTATGTCACAGTATTTTTTCCCGCTCGCTAGGATATTCGTGTAACTATCACGATGCTGACATATTCAGGCATATTTCGAAAGTAAAAATTTTTTTCGTAAAAAACATCTATAATCAAGTGAATGTGTCCTCGTGCCTCGTGGTACTTGAAATATGACATATACATACCGCGTATGGGTATTGAAAAAACGGAGTAGATCAACGCGGGTAAAAAGTTAAAGATGTTTTAATCCTTTCCTAAAAATTCGAAATTAGAAATACGCGCAGCCCAATATTATGTACCCACCTACCTACCTATCATACGTCGAATATCTACGATTTCGCGCGTAAATAAATGACTTGAATCGGAAAGTTGTATCAAACGAGCTGTTTGACGCTGGAATTTAGAAGTGGGTTGATTCACTCATTTTACGAAATCGATTCCGGACCCGTATTCGACTGAGTGGACTTGATTCACTGGACTCGCTCCTTTGATTCCGGCGATTCCACCGGACTCGCCGAATCAAACTCATTAGGCGCTCCGCCGGAGTCGTTGAATCGGCCGGAACCAAACTCAATTTGACTCCTGCTGATTCAATGCCGAGATGCTGATTCAGCTGGACTCGCCGTACTCGGTGGAATCGTGGAACGTAACTGAGTTGGGGAATCGTGTTTATGTAGCCGGGCGTGTGTACATTAACATGTTATTGTTTATTGCGAGCGAGAAGTCTTATCTTTAAATAGTTAATTATAATGTGTTTGAGATGATTGATATCCTTGTCGGCTTTATGAGAACCGTGTAAGATATTTACGTTAAATTTGAAACTTACGAACGATGGAGTCCTTGTATAGCTGTGAGCCATGGAACTGGCAGAGGAAGGATGAAAGTAAACTGAATGCTGTTGAAATGAGATCCCTGAGGCGCATTTGTGGTGAAACTATGTATGATCGTGAGAGAAATGTGGAGATCCGTAAAGAATGTAAGGCTGATGTAAGAATAATGAGTAAGATTAAGAAGGGGACCCTCAGATGGTTTGGGAAAGTAGAGCGAATGAACGAAGAAAGTAGTGTAAGAAGAATATATGGCAAAATGTGAATGGTGGAAGAAGTTGGGGACGCCCGGGGAAGACATGGCAAGATCAAGTGAATCAGCTTTTCTTATAAGTATATAAGGTAAAGTATTACCTTTTTATGTATCTTTTATATGTATTGTATCAAAAATTTTCAATAAAAAAAAAGATACTTGAGTCGGGCCATGTCAAAAGTCAGAATAAAAGAAGAGTATGTTTGAGACGATGTATGAATGTGAGTGGGGCAAGGAGTGCGTGCCAAGATCGAGTTGTTTGGCGGTCATTCCTCTCTGCCTACCCCTGCGGAGAAATTTTACGTTATTCATAAAAGTAGTAATTCACCAGAGTATCACCGGCGCGAACTTGCGGGAAGGCAAATTTGCTCAGTGATGACCGACAATAGGTAAAAAGTAATGTTCCTTGCTATCTTTTAACTAAGAGATAATGATATTTCTTTTCGAAAAATGTTTTCACGCACGCTGTCATCGCGCCCTGCTAGAGCAATACAACGCCGCCCCGCTCACGCCGCATACCTCATCCCGTGAATGAGTCCTGTATTCTCACTCTGTCACTCGTTCCCGAGAGTGAGAGGGTAACAAAACCCCTCCCGGCCCGCGCCGCGCACCTCCTCCCGTAAATGATTCTTGTACTATCACTATCAACGCCGCGGCCTCCCGGCCCGCGCCGCACACCTCCTTCCGCATCAACCTCGCCCGTGTGCGAGTGACTCCGGAATCGATTCATTACGTTTGACATTTGACGACCTCCATAGTCCAGTGGCTAAGACTCTTGACTCACATTCCGGAGGTCGCGGGTTCGAACCCGGCATGCGCAAATAAATTTTATTTGATTAATTTGTGTTATTTCACAATTAATTAATTTAAAATAATAAATAGTTTATTTGCGGCATGTTCCAGAGTGGAAGATACTATCAGTATCGCCCTGGTGTAAGACCACCATTCAGAATTGAAACGTTGCTTGAAAATGGCTTTAGCCGTGTTTAGTGACCAGATCTGAATAGCCAGGTACTTCCCAACCTTCCTCTTCCCCACCTCCTTCCCCTCCCCACTACCTTCAGCCTCACAACATACCCCAATTGGGGATGCCATAGTCTCACTGGCTCCAGACGGGAGCAGTTGAGATTCTTGTGCGGTATTCACTGTAAAAAAAAAAAAAAAAATTACATTTTGCGGACTCGGAGTGAATCAAACGCATTCGGACTCGGAATCATCGGATTCATTCCGGCCGGAACGACACACTTCTACTGGAATTATAATCCATGCTTTCAAAGTCGGTAAAACTATCGAATTCAGCCTCGCGGTAAATACAAAACAACTACAAAAATCATTAGCGAAGTTTCGTTTCAATCTAAATTTTAAATTTATGCATATGTATTTCCTAACCTTCAAACTTAATTTACGACAAATGTCAGATGAAGCACGATGCACGGCAAATTTTGAAGTTTGATTGAAAAAAAACGTAATTATAATGCATCTTTTACCATCTCCCCCGGCATATTTAATCATGTTGTTATGTACCTACCTAATAATAAAGCTAAATATATTTATTTGAAGGTGAAACATTCCGTATTAACCGTGATCCGATTTGACAATCAAAAGTTTTTCGTGTTTTACAAATTCGATGGAATAAAAATTTTATACAATAATATTATGAAACGTTCAGTATCAAAACGAATATTATTGAAGGAGGCGTCAAATGTAGATCTATCCCACTTTGTCACTAAGGCCGAAAAATACATGAAACGTTATATTAAACTCAACCTTAAAGACGCTTGCATATTCGTTACATAATTCCGCATTGCACATTCGTTCCACGTGCCGCATTGCTATTGTACCTAGGGGTTACGGCTTACGGGCCCGGCGGCCGACAAAGGGTCTGTTAATGGTCTCAGGTACTAGGGATTGCGCGTAATCTGTGAAGCCAACGTCTTTCAATTTATGACTTTGAAAAAGGTTCATTTTAAATATGTATTTTGCGGCACAATATTTCGTTTGTGTATTTTACCGCCGGTTTTCTAAAACCTCTTAACCTGTCATTTGCCAGGAACGCGCCGGCGCGCGAGAATCGAATTTCAAAAATGAATATTAATTCAAATAATTTGGATGAGATTTTAAATTTTATTCCATTAATATATAACATAAAATAAAGCTTAAAATAGCTTCCTCCATTCTTGTTCTTAAGGTAATTTAAAAAAGGTAAGGTAAAAAACCCTGGCCTTTGACAGGTTAAGTGGGAAGCAGTTTTAGCTCTAGAACTTCTTAAGTAGGAAAAAATCATGTTTTTTGCAATTTTTTGTATGGAATTTTCAAGGGACCGAAAATCAAAACTTCTTAAGGGTATATTACCGCAAGCGCAGCATATTTAGGGGTTTTTGATGCAGTTTTTAGAAATGTTCTATATTGTTTATTAGAGAATAATATTATGTTTTGAACAAATAAACTATTCTTCTAAATGGTGCAATAACAAAACGTGTTAAAATGTTTAAAACAATTGCGTAAAAAAATATTTACAAAACCTCTAAAAAAAGCTTAAAGTTCGATTATATCCTTTAATTCTAAATACAGGAGAATTATAAAAAATATACATTATCACCACATCAATGTTGTCTAAATGACTAGATAATAAAATTATTTTGAAAAGCATTAAAACAATGCTTAAATAAATAAAAACCGTTTTTCAATATCACGATATTGTTATTTTGTCTCACGCCATTATATAAACCAAGATACGAGTTATTTCCAGTTTCCAGTCAGTATGCGAGATGATTTCAGAGTGGGAGCACGTCAAATTTTACAAAAAATAAATAACGTAAATGTGTTGGCACATGAGAAAAGGGGTCACACTAAAGATTAGTCGTTATGTTATTGTGTATTATTTCAGAACCAAGTTGAATTTTTTACTAGAACTTCCATTCCGCGGCCGCCTGTCTACAACCAGCGGCATAGAATGTTTTAGAGTGCCCCTTTACACTTAATCGTATTCCTAGTTTTATTTATTTACGTCCTACTGGGCTTTTACATAAATTAGGTAAAGATAAAGATTTTAAATTATCGTAGATAGCAAACACTTTGTGGCTTGACATTATATATAATGAAACAAATACTTTGTTTAAAAACCACTTATTTTTATTTATATTCGTCGACCGGTTTCGGTTGAACTCAACTTTCTTCAGGACAATAAACTAAGTTTATAAGTTTATTGTCCTGAAGAAGGTTGAGTTCAACCGAAACCGGTCGACGAATATAAATAAAAATAAGTGGTTTTTAAACAAAGTATTTGTTTCATTATAGATAAAGATTTTTTTTAGTGAACAACAGATAATAATTGAGAATAGTAGGGAAAATGTTTCATAATAACACGAAACGATCCTCACCATAAATCTCCCAGTACGAATCTAACGAACCTTGCAGCAATAATTAAAACTACCAAATGTGAATAACCAACAAATTGTGCTATTTCTATTTTTTAAATTTTATTTATTAGCGTTATAAACAGTCTGTACAAATTCATAAATGACAGTGATAATAATATGTATATCATTGACAAAAAAAATAACGACAAATTGAAATTTAGAACCATAATACAAAAATTCACAATACCTATACCTGATATAAACAATTCTGATAAAGTGCATCATCTTACTTAAATATACAAAAGTATTTTTTTATCTTCTTACTTAAATTCGCTTTAACCATTGTAATTCTATTTCTTAAATTCTTACCATCGTGATTTCTAATTTTAGAATTCATTAAGAGATGGAGCCACTTCGGTCGGCATCTCGCAAACGGACTTGCCCCTGACTAGCATAAATACCACGTTTTAATGAACTTTCTATTCCGTTCCGCGGCGACGACGCCACTGCTTGTCACGATTATTTTGTACTGGTGAAAGTTAACAATTGTAATTTTTTTTTATTTTATTTTATTTTTTCCTAAATTCTTACCACTGTGATTTCTAATTTTAGATTTCATTAAGAGATGGAGCCACTTCCGTCGGCATATCGCAAACGGACTTGCCCCTGGCGAGCATAAATACCACGTTTTAATGAACTTTCTATTCCGTTCCGCGGCGATGACGCCACTGCTTGTCACGAGTATTTTGTACTGGTGAAAGTTAGTGCTGCTGGCGACACGGTATCGCTTCGAAGTAAATAAGCACACACTTCACGACTAAAAATTACACATCTACCGGATCTGCCGGATCTGCCCTGATGATGGACACTGCAACGATGTCCGAAACGTTGGCTAAAGAAGGAGGTAGCGCAACACGGCACAACACCCCAAAAACATATAACGAAAATGCTTCTGGCCGTGAAAATCTTAAAACTTATCGTGCTACAGCTTCTTCTTACAAATACATTTTCAAGATAATTTGTCTTGCTCTTAGGGATATAAAAGGTATCCGGAGATCGAGTAACTCTTAATGGAAATCTGAAATGAATATTTTGTAGTAAGTATGGGCTATTAATGAAGGTTAAGACCATGGCAGAAGCCGCGCAATAGGAGGCTACGTTAGCCAAAATTGCCGGTAATGTTGACAGGGATGGGGTTCCAATGATTACAGTTGTGGCAGATGGGTGTTGGTCCAAAAGATCTTATTAGACAAGATATGCTGCTTTGTCTGGCGCAGCTGTAATTATTGTATATAGGACAAAGAAAGTTTTGTATATGGGTGTCAAGAATAAGTTTTGTATGACTTGCACTCGGGCCTCAAATAAAAGCGTGACCCCACCCGAACATAAGTGCTATAAGAATTACAAAGGCTCTTCAAGCGGCATGGAATCTGAAATAATTGTTGAAGGATTTAAAAGTTCAATGGCCACGTACGGATTAATATATTCCAAGTTAATAGCGGATGGCGATTGCAGCACTTATAAGAAAATATTAGAAGCTCGACCCTATTCCAATAAAACCGTAGAGAAAATTGAATGTCGGAACGGAATCACCTTCTACGTAATTATATAAATAAAATTAATGTTTTTTCATTAGATACCCAGAACCCTATTCGCTTACGCAAAATTATTAGTGAAAGATTACTCCGTTTGCGTAGATCAATCACATCTGCTATTAAATATAGGATTTCAGAAAATTGTTTGATGGATACCAAAATCGGGAATTTAAATAAAGATATTCTAAATAGCATTAAACATGTGTTTGGCGACCACGCTACCTGTGACGACTATTACTGTACGCATGTGGGTGAGAAAAACTTAAAATTGTGCAACTTATTTTCTAAACTCTCCCAACTCTGTTCGCGTTTAGCTTCAAATTCCCGTCGCTTAATGTATAATCTTGATAGCAATATTGCAGAATCATATAACAGCGTTGTCGACAAAATGGTAGGTGGGAAAAGAATTAATTTTTCAACACAACAGTCTTATACTGGAAGGTGCGCAGCATCTGTTGTTGCGTTTAATACAATACGGTCACACTATGTTCTCCATAAAACGGTTTTTGATAGCAGCCCGCGAGATGTTTTGAAACGTTTTGAAGCAAATAAACACAGAAAACTTAGTAACCAAAAATACAAGTACAAAAAAAAACCGTTAATAAAACACACAATTCATTAAAACCAGATTCCGAATATGGTGATGCATGTCAAAAGCCGGATATGGATAACAGATCATTTGATGCTGCAAAAAAGCAGTTTTTAAAAGATTTGCAATGTTCTTCCCCAGAACGTCGGCGAATTGAAAGGGAAACCATTTTACAGTCTGAGAGTGGTGAATGCTTAGAAAGGCGCCGAAATCTTTTGACAGCGTCGTGGTTTGGCAAGATTTGTAAGCGAAGAATGATTGGTTGTGCGCCATTGGTTAAAACTTTATTTTAAGGACGTTGTTTGAAAAATGTTGAGTCCATTAAATATGGGAAATGCTGTCGAAATTTCAATGTTTGTATTGTGACCCCATCAAAAACAGGGGCAGAACCTCCTTTCATACCTGTAATGATTGGGTCATTTGGGGTTAGGCCTTATTAGATTTTGTTGGCGAGGTTTTAGCGAAAAAAATGTTAAATACATTTTCGGCTTCTAAGGGTTTATCTTTACAACAAATTTTGAATCATTGTGGTTTTGTGTTTTTGTGTGTGTCAAATGTTTTTTTATCGATAATTTCATTTATGATGGACCAAGTCCCTTTACTGTCATTTTCAGATAATTCGTAAAAATCAGATATGATTTTAGATTTTCACGGCCAAAAATTTTATGGTTATTTCCTTTTGGGGTATTATGCCGTGTTGCGCTACCTCCTCCTTTAGCCAACGTTTCGGACAGCGTTACAGTGTCCATCTGCCCCGATGATGGACACTGTAACGCTGTCCGAAACGTTGGCTAAAGGAGGAGGTAGCGCAACACTTCGTAAAAATCGTTTCATTTTAGAGATTTATTTATAATTATTGTATTTTTCCTTTGGAGGGGTGCAGAGATACATTCACCATTTGTTTCACTTTCGACTATTGACATTTAGTGTGTAAGAAAGAGGGGCAGCATTATATGAATAAGAACAAAAGCAAAAAAAAACAGCGCTTTGAGATTAGACTTTTTTGAATTTTTGGAATTCACTCACTATTTAATATTATATTTATCACAATATTGCCGCAGCTCTTTCAAAAGATGAAAATTCGTTCCATACAAAATGTACGAAAAAATAATTTTCTTCATAACTTTTTTTTCCTGAATTTTTCCGATGTTTTAATAGTTCCGATGTTTTAAAATCGGTCCAGCCGTTCTCGAGTTATAAATAGTGTAACTAACCCGACTTTGTTTTATACATATGTAACCGTATCCTATGTATGTACACCTACACATATAGATGATCCAGAAGTTTCAATTTATCCTATTATATACTTACTTATTACATAATGTTGTTCTATTTCAGTTATAGTTAGTGTAACTCGCTCATCAAGCACAAGAACTAGCTTCTTCTTTGGTGAGATTGCAATGTTTAAATAATTTCTGTACCGCTATGTAATTTCTAAAACTCCACTGTACAATTATATAACTATATTAAATAAATAAAAAAAAAAAAAAAAAAAACATAAAGATTATTTTTAGTATCCCTAACTGATAGAATAATAAATGAAAGCGTTTATATAAAAAAGGCTGATTTATGCTTTTTACATAACATGATTATTTGTTATATGTAACTTTTTGTAAACAATAATAATAAATATTGAAAATGACTGATATTTTATTTTTCTTGCCAATATATTAAGATATAATTACGATCACATATTAAGAAAATAATGCGTAATTGAATACCGTATTGTTTTGACATCTGTCAATAAAAAAAATGTCGGTTACGAGTCATAAGCTAATGACTACCGTCTAACAGTGTAGTTGATTGTATCGAATAATTTATCAAACAAGTTTGATCAAAAACTGATAAGAGTCATAAAATCACGACCTCCTTCTGCAATAGGTAATTTTTCTATCTAAATTTACCTAAAACATGCACATTCAACTTTACAAACATAATTCGAAAGATGCCCAATATTTATTAAACGTTTCATGTTCAAATCTTACTCTAGGGTACCATCTAGTCTAGATTTCTTTGCTACTCTGACTTCGTCGGTAAGCGCGTAGCGGTTCCCCGTTCGAACATACTTCATACTTCCCCACCCCGAAATATTATTTCGGTTTTCGTAAATTACCCCTTAAGCGTGAAAACTTCTTAAATGGGAACTTCTTAAGCGAGTTTTACTGTAGTTCACTTTTTTACACTGAATTATTGCGAATTTGAAACGAGGACCTCGTACTCGCGGACCTGCGTGAACACACTGACTTTTTGGGGGGCAAGAGGGGAGACGGGAAAGGATGCATTTGTTGCCATAAATAGAATAAATAATCCATTTCAAGAACACAAAAGTATCTCATCGAGTTATCACTAAAAACGGCGCGAACACTAACTATACAACAAAGATATTGAAATACAAGAGATATGCTATGATGTCTGACCGTCGGCGGACTACTACCTTTAGGTACCTTTAGGTAGTAGTACTAGTAGTACTATTAGGTAGTACTACTGTAGTTATTCTAATGGGCAGTCAATTGCGATGGACAGTGACCTAGATAATATAATATATATTATATATGTATATTTATAACTATAATAATATATATTATATTATCTAGGTCACTGTCCATATATAACTATAAGTGTAATAATTTCAAGTAGTACTTTCATTGTTTGTAGGTTCTCATAGCAAAGCACATAAAAAGAAAAACTTAAGATTTGACATTCTTTGAAATTTGGATATATGTAATATGTTTTCGTATATATTATCCTCAATATAAGTAAAAGGATACTTGCATTTTCTTCAGAGTAAAGGAAAAATGGAATACCATTTTGTTTTTGGAGTGTAAGTCTCACGTAATCAATCACAACTAAAAAAAAATTTCATAGGTGTTTAGCCGTGAATTTACCCTTAATATACGGATAGTCTTCTATTTTTAATATTAGAAATATATTCAAAATTGGATTGAATTACCGTTAAAATATTTTAAATGAAAACAAATGCGGAATAATTATCCACTTACAGAATATTATCACGAAAATCAATATTTTGCAACATAAATCATCTGCACCAGCACATTCAACGTGTTCCCAAATTCAATGCATTATGCATTTGATTCACATTTCCCCACGAGCCTCTTACGAAAAAAATCCTTTGCAAAATAATCAATAATTCTGAATTCAAGGGTCCAGGGCCTGTATGATGGGAGCTATTGGGAGCCACGTCTGTGTCAAATTAAACTCCTTCTTTACCGCCAGAATCATCAGAGATATCATATTTCGTAATCGAACCCCTCTTGCTATTCCATATTTGGAATTTCTAAAATTTAAAACACATTGTGCTTCTTCTTTTATAAACACTAGTGAATATCACAGAAAGACATTTCTGTAACGAAAAAGACTAACAATCGTTGAAGTTTTATTTTAGTACGGAAATACGGAAAGAATTCATTAATTTAGTTGATTTTTTTAAGGTATGCAGTAGTATTGGTTAACAATATCAGCGACACCAGGAAACACAATCCCACCCAGTAAAAACTGCAGATAGCACATCTCTTATACAATCAAACCCGCTCAAGAAGTTCTCGTTCAATGTGTGTTCCCGTTCAATGTGTTTTCCCGCCTAAGAATTTCAGTTTTTTCAATCCTGAAAAATTCCCATACAAAATACGCATTTTTTTTCCCGTGTAATATGTTTCCCGCCTGAAAAAATTTCTCGCCTAAGAAGTTCCAAAATATAATCCCCCAACAAAATAATTATCCTCTTAACCTTTAATCGGCCGGAGACGCGAATCCAAGCGCGGTTTGTGCGCGCATGCGCACGGAAAAATTTTTGGAAAAAATATGATTATCTGCGATTTTGACTCTTTTATGTAGAGAATTTGTATGAAGGACAAGTTCAGAATTGCCGACGAATTGAGACAGGCAAAAATTTCATTCACCTGGCAACCCCAGAATATTTTTAAATGATTTTATCTGTGGCATCAAAGTGTCAAATTTGCCGTGATTCTTTCTGTCAAAGACCGATGCGTGTTACTAGACGAAAACATCGTAAAATCTATCAATTTACGTAATTAACGCAAGTAATGTTGTTTTGGTACATAGTTTATTGTTCTAGGAATGTGTTTTGGTCAATAAAAATACGCATTTCAAGTTATGTTCTGCAATGCAGGCTCTTTTGTTCTGCCTCTAAAGGTCGAATTGTATGAAATTACTGGTGAGATCTGGCATTATGAAATTTGTATAAAAAAATTGCAATAGGTGGCACACGAGCTGTTTCAAAACTGAATGTACCGTGAATGAATGTATGGAATGTGGGAGGAGGGAGGGGAACTCAGGTAGGGGGGAACCCAGGAGGGGGAGAGGAACTCCGGAGGGGGGTTTGGGGGCCGGAGGAAGGAGGTAGTGGAGTGGGGAGAGGGTAGATGGAGGGGGTGGACTGGGTACGCGAGAGGGGAAGGGGACGCAGGAGAGGAAGCGGAGGCGTAAGGGGAACGGGACGAATGTGAAAGGATACGCAGGGAGAAATAATTTATTTATTAAATGGAATAGCAACGCACGCCGGGTACCAGCTAGTTATTAATAATATGGCACATTTTGACATAATGATATTTGGGATAATTGGGTTAATACTTGATCACCAAGATTTTCTGCAATTATTAGGAGAACTATCAACTTTTTAATAATTATTGATTAATAAATTAAAAGAAAAAAGTAACAATATTCAACAATGTTAAAATACAAAAACCAATTAAAAAGTCTTACAAGACAGAGGGGAAGGTAATTTAACTTTAAAATTAATTCAAGAATCATTAATTACGTGAGCAGTTTTTCTTCCAATCTAGACCCCTGGGCTGGGCTGAGACATCGTCAGGAAACATCACTGAGTTGATTCAGATACATAAAATTTTAATTTATTTTAAAACACGTGTTGCAGACAACTTAATGGTTTGAATTCTGAAATGGCCAAAAAGGGCTTGACCCGGGCACTTGAGCCATGGCCGGCCCTGTCTGAAATTAAAAACCAAGAAGACTTTCTAAATTGACAATGACGCTCGATGGCGTGACGCTCGTACGTGACAAAAAAAAATTATATTTGATAACCTTTAGTATTGTAATAACAATGTTGTAAAACAATATTTGGCGTGCCACAGCAAATTTTATATAACCGACTACAACACGCTTTACTTCGATCTCCAAATTGTGAAATTGTCATTTTTTTTTCTTTATTAAAAGCCTAAATGGAAACATACTTTGTGTAAGTTTTGTGTAAATCTTAATCTGACAGGTGCCGAGGAGGCGGTTGTTAAAATGGTGGTGAAAATTTAATATAATAAATATCTATTGCCATTTTAAAATTAACTAAAATTGTTTACTAACCCGTAACTTGCTTGTGGACCGCTTAGTCTGTTTGTGTTTGCTTGTGGACTGCTTGTGAACTGCATGTGGTCTGCGTGTGGACTGCTTGTGGTCAGCTTGTGAGCTGCATGTGGTCTGCGTGTGGACCTGCTTGTGGTCAGCTTGTGAACTGCATGTGGTCTGCGTGTGCACTGCTTGTTTTCAGCTTGTAGTCAGCCTGTGGTCAGCTTGTGGTTAGCTTGTGGTCAGCTTGCCGACTGCTTGTGGTCTGTTAGTGACCTGCTTATGGTCTGCTTGTAAGGCATTGGTTGATTAAACCATGGAGCAGGATGCTATCTGGAATGAAAATGGTTATTATGCTGATTATACATATAGGTACCATGTGCATGAATTAAAAATAATAATGTCTGCCAAATGGTACAATAAAATCTGGAAAGGGGGTTTATTTGGTGGCCGGTGGTTGCTATCTGCTGTCTGTGTGGTAGTAGTGAGGTGAAGTAGGCGGGACTGCGGAAGGTTCGGGAGTGATTGAGATATCATAAACACACTCCTCTCCTTTGTGGGAAATAGAAACAGGAGCAGGTCGGCCTTGTTTGCTGCTTGTTAGTGGTTGTCTGGGCTGAAGGACACTTCTCCCTTGTGAATCCAGGTTCAGCTGGAGTTGTACGGTTTGTTGATAGATAGTTTGTAGATCCATTGCCTACTAAATGTGACTAATCCTTGTCGCTGTCATGGAAGCATGGAACAAACTTCCACAACATGTCATGGATGCTACAAATATAAATCAATATAAAGTTCCATTGGATTAGTATTTGGAGAGAAGGAAGGAATAACTTATATTATGTGATTCTTGTCTTGTATCTCCTTACAATTTGGGAGGCGGGTATGGGTACCGCCGCTCCATGAACCATTTATTGTAAAATACACTGACTCGCTATGTTTAGTGACTTACCAGCGGTGCCCGGGTTCATGGGGTGAGGTTGTCTATTCTCTATCCGCGTTTAGAACAACCCGCGATGGTACAAAATTTGGTTTGTACTGCGCATACCACTCCCCCCGCTGCGGTCCCTTCACCGGCCCTCGGCTGCCGCCAATCACTTCGCCCAAAATTCAGTATGCCGTTGACCGTCGTACTGTGTGTCCGCGTTACAAAAAATTAACCCATTCAGACCCAGTGGTAAAATGGGTAATCAGCTGATATGTTCAAATACATTATCATTAATTACAAAGAACAAAAGAGGACAGCTCTCACAGAGGGTTATATGATAAATAATAAGTATATGGTAAATGTCACTGCTAGCGAAGTCAACAAAACTATGCTACGATTACTTCCTTGACATTGCGAATTAAACACTAGCGAATTGGTATGGTCGATGATAAAATAACATGTTAAAGTAAATAATTTCTCCTTCAAAATAAATGCCTAAGAACACCTACGTAAGAAGGTATCGGAAAAGTTACATCAGAGTATTTGAGTAATTTTATTTGACATATTATTGGTATTAAGCGATAATTTTGGAATGTCCATCATATTATTGTTCATGACCTCGGATTCACTGGCTTTCAGTGTTTCAAGTGAATCATCTGAGGTTTTTTTAAATGACAATGATGATATTTTTAGTTTGGGATTAATTCCTCAGCCAATTTGGTAAATCTCATGCCACATAAAGTACAATATGTATTTGGTAATACTACCGCTACCATTATTTAAAGGAATAAATTGTTGTCATTTTTTGTCAGACAAATAAAATAAAATAATTCAATTTATTTAAATAGTGGGATTGAATGTGTTAGCGTTCGTCTAGCAAGCAGTGGGGAGAATGGGCGGAGACATGCGCATCCACGGGTTGATCTTATTTTGGATCGAGAATAGGTCTTGGCAGGTGCGTTTGCCCACCTATTGCGGGGCAGGCCGGATCGATAGAGAATGGTTCAGGGAGACCTTCTGACCTCTCCAGCAGACTCTCGATTCATCGCCACCCTCATCGTCACTCCTGGATATACTGAGCCTCAGATTCATACCTTTTTCCTTCCCAAAACTTCCTCTTTTTCCTTTCCCTAAAAAGACCCTCCAGCATCCCCAAAATAACATAGGCCATCATCAAATCACTTACTACTTTTACCAATTAGTTGCCTGCAACGGGCAAAAAGCTATTAATAAATGAATGTTCATGTGAATAGGCATCGGCTCTAGAACAATATTAGGTTAATTTTACTAAACGTTCTCAATAGGTGTTCCGAATTTCCATGTGCTGCGACATCATCATTTTTATTTTTTATTAATAGTTTATTCCAGATCTTGGGGAGGGTGGTGCAGTTGGTGGAGTCCCACGACTTCCATATTATACATATAAAATTATCATATAAAAATATTGCAATATGAAAAAAAAATATTTACATCTTGAAAGGAAATAAATAAAATAAAATTACATTGCTTTAGATTCAAAATGATTAGAGGCAAACTCAAATATCGACCGTGCAACCGTAATATGTCGTAAGTCACCACAAAACGCTTCCTTGCTTTTCCAGTGTTGCTGGTAACTTGTCTGGCAAAATATCGTAAATATCTCTGTTTTTACGATTAACGTGCATGTCTTATCCTACTTGGGTTAAAATTCCTTTGTTGCAATACTTCTGAAGCTATATTATGTATGATACGACACATTACATCAAAGCATGTCTTTGCATTTTACTTCATATTTTCTAAGGATATACTCGTAGGATATATATATTTTATTTATCTACAGTGTAAAAACCAATACATTGCAAAAGCGGTATATACATAAAACATATATTTACATTTAAGATACAAATTAAAACATGAGTATTTAAACTCATTGTAGGACGTGTGGAAAATATCCACATTTCCTGCAAAGCAATTAATTAACCTAGTTATTCTTCCCAGGGGCATCACAATTGGTAAGTTAGTTTTGCATCTGGGAAGAATCAAAAACCTGTGTTGGCGGCCTCGCGTTAAATTATATGTCGGAACCACAGCATGCCACTGATTCCCATTCCCCAAGTCACATTAGCTCAGCGGTTGCGGTAGAGCAGCGCCCCGGCAAGGCACATTACTAAGGTCCTGGCTTTAGCTTTAATTCTTAGATGAGAACGTATCTTTTTCTATTTCAGATTTTTGATGTGTAGCTAATATTGTCTTCATTAGCTAAATATCACAATATCAAACACTATTAATTAGGGATGTTACGAATGTGATATTTTTGATGTGTAGTTAATATTGTCTTCATTAACTAAATATCACAATATCAAACACTATTAATTAGGGATGTTACGAATGTGATATTTTTGATGTGTAGTTAATATTGTCTTCATTAACTAAATATCACAATATCAAACACTATTAATTAGGGATGTTACGAATGTGATATTTTTGATGTGTAGTTAATATTGTCTTCATTAACTAAATATCACAATATCAAACACTATTAATTAGGGATGTTACGAATGTGATATTTTTGATGTGTAGTTAATATTGTCTTCATTAACTAAATATCACAATATCAAACACTATTAATTAGGGATGTTACGAATGTGATATTTTTGATGTGTAGCTAATATTGTCTTCATTAACTAAATATCACAATATCAAACACTATTAATTAGGGATGTTACGAATGTGATATTTTTCAGGGTGCAAATTTGGGAATGCGAATGTTAAGGAATCGCATAAAAAAAAGCTTTAGTCAACATTACATTAATCATCGTTTTAATAAAAAAAATAAAAACAAAAAATCAATTCTTATACAGTTAGTTATAATCGTAATTAACCAATTTAATAATCGAAGTGTTTTTCAAATGTGTTCGCAACGCCGAAGTAGTGCGCCCAACTGTAGAATAAGTTTTCTCACAAACATTGCGCTTTGCGCGGTTTTGATCTACAGGCGTGAAATATTGCCATATTTCCCTTTGGTTTCCCGGTGCCATGCTTAACTTAAAACTGTCAAAATAGCCCAAAACAATTACAAACTCATAAACTATTTGTTTATTTACGTAGATAACGACTGATTAGTTACATACAATACAACATTTACAACTGACTGCGAAGTGACATGACAAATGACAACTAAAACGATAAACCAATCAAGGAATCACAAACAATGTAGCGAGAGAGTAATGCTTTCTATTGGTCGAATGAAACACGTGATGCTGGCTAGCACGCTCATGCGCTTGCGCGAAAAACAAAAGACACGTGGACAGTGGGTGAGTCACGACATGATCTGCACACATTCGCATTCGCTAAACATTCGCATCGATTGTTGCGAATGTCGATGCGAATATTTAAAATGATGCGAATTATTCGCATATGCAAATGCGAACGTTCGTAACATCCCTGCTATTAATAGCCTACGATCTGCGTGTGGTTGAATTCCAGAACCCGACTTCCATTGCATGTCCGACGTCACACCTTATACACCGCGCCACAAAAAACATCTGTGTTTGTGAAATTTCAAGCAAAGCTACCGTTGTAATTCGGGTTTTAGTTCAAGAATCTGCAAAAGCCGCCCGCAGGGCCTGTGTGATCAGTGGCGGCAAGTGACTTTTTGATGTGCTAGAGTGCTGATAATAAAAAGTGGCATTATTGATGTTGTTGTAGCTGAAAAAAAAAATTTTTTTTTTTGAAAATTAGTTTTTTGTATGAAAAATTTTAGTAAGTTTCAGTTTGGCGGTGCGCCGCACTGATTTCCTGAAAAACCTTCATACAAAACACCGATTTTTGAAAAAAAAAAATATATATATTTTTCTCATATGACAACATCCATGATGCCATTTTTTTAATATTAGCATCCTAGCACACCCAAAAGTCACGAGCCGCCACTGCGTGTGATTATTATTTGTGAAGTGATGCTGTTTTTTCCCTCTCCTGTGAATTTTGTATTTTGTGGCTTACTACATTAAGTTTGCGAAAATGGTATCATTTTATAATGTATTTTGAATTTGGAACTACTACGATTAATGTAATACAGATATTGTTTTATGTTTACCTGTGATTTTGTGGTATGGGCGTTGTATGGATGTGGTATTGCACCCGTGTGATGCTTCCAGGGGGTGTGTGCGCGGGTTGGTAGAGGGTCAAGTTAGATCTTGGTGCAGGATGCTCTCTGGAATGTAAATGGTTTTTACGTTGATTATATCAAATGCATAAATTTAATTAAAGTAATAGAAATGATTCCCAAATAGTCACAACAATACACAAATCTATCCAAACACATTGGTGTAATGACATTAGTTCTGTTAAGTAGAAAAAACGGACCGCCACACAGCTCTGGTTAAATATACCGGAAAGAGGGACACGGTTAATAGGCACACTTTGCTTTATTCACTTGTGTACAACATCTCATATATTCTCTTCTAATATTCAGATGACATCTCTACTTCAAATACTCTATTCACTTGATCATGCCATGGTTTGCTCACCATTATTTAAGAATTGCACACCTCAGCTATGTCTTGGAATTTGGACACATAAAGAGCAAATTTAACTTACCCGAGGCATTTTCAAGGCTTAAATCCAATGTAATAATCGCACATTTGTGGAATTGTACTTCCTACAGGCTGGATAAGTAGTTGGTATTCCTAAAACATTGATAACCAAACAAAACACAAAAAACTTCTTTTACCAAAATGGAGATAATATATTAAAAATGTTGGTATGGAGGGATAAGCATGCAATGCAAGCATGTCTGCAGAAGCATTTGGACCTTATTCTTCTGGGTGTATTTCTCCATGAAACGTTTTAAATGCAGGTGAAATGCTAAACAAACTGTTCGAAATACAACTTATAGATGTGAAACCATGTGGATACTGATTTGTTTTTAAAAAACATTGATGCCATTTAATTTACATTAAAAGTAATTAAACGCATACCTTTGGAGGTTTACTGAGGACAAATCCCTCACGGATGGAGCTGCAGCTGCGTGAGCTACCCATACCCTTCAGGCCACCATGCTTTCCAACCAAATCTAATGGCAGGTTCCAACAACAAGAAGCCTCACTGAAAACACACAAGGATTAGCTTTTAATCTAATAAATTAATAAAATACATACTTACAGGTTGTAAAAACACTCACACTTGCGGCAGATATACTGCACTGTCGAAATTTATCAGAATAAAAAGAGAGACCTTCATTTCAAATTTGCACAATACTTTCAACAAACAGAAAATACGAATTAAGTCAACAGTACATTATGAGAAAATAAAGTACAAAAAGATGCGACATAAGTACAATAAACTATTACCATCACAACGCGAAACTTTTAAACTATTGTTATTTAACAATTGCAAAACAATATTGCAGCCACAAAACAGAAGCCGTTAGCAACAAAAACGCGGGGAAAAGGTGACCTGTAGGTTGGTAAAAATGGCAAAGACAAAAAGCATGCGTGTCTACGGACCACAGCTCGCTCCGTTGGCAGCCCTGTTGTGCCAAAACGACGTGAAATGAGACGCAGAAGCAAAATCAAGAGTGAAAGAGACAAAGAGATATTTCGTATAGCTCTGTCTCTGTTGGGCCCTATTGAACCGTAGCATGACGGTGAAAGATTGCGGGTGGGAGGGAGGGGAATGGCGGCCGTCGGGCGTGACCTACCTCCGGCACGGCTCCGATTCAGGTGTCCGAGGGTCGCCGTTCAGAGCACGGAAAAGAGAGGAAAAGTGAAGAAAAGCGAGTCGGGCGGGTGAAGGAGATGGAAATGAAAATGAAAGCCGCGTGCGAAAGGAGGCGGGAGACGAAAGGCGAGAGGTTTGAAGATTCAGGCGCCATTCATTTTGGACGCACGTCACACGGTCGTTTGACATTAATTAATAATATAATGAATGTATTATTATGACGGTGGGTGGGTGGGTGGGTGGATGGATGGATGGATGGGACGACGGGAGAAGGTGGTGGACGGCACGGGGGCATTTCGTTGAAAGGGGGCACTGATTAATTGAAATTTACTCACATCATCGCGTCTTGTCAAAAGTCGGCACGGCAGCGAGAAAGCATTTTCGATGAACGATGATAAATAACAACAAACTTCCAGCGATATTGGGCACAACACACAGACACACACACAGACACTATTCTACAGCATCAGATCCGTAGATTTATCACAGCAAATCTACACATTGATTTGATTTCAAAGTCAATACACTGTTCGAGACAATCGATAACAAAACAAAAGTGACATATGCATAGATAAAAGAAATTCGTAGAAAAGGAGTGTTTAGTTTTTTTTTTTTTTTTTTTAATAGGGGATTCACCGTCAGATAATGATTGAAAATAAAAATGACGATTAACATAAAAGAAAAATTATTCGTAATTAGTTCATTTTAATTAATTATTTTGGGAGGAATGCGGATCCTGCCAGTGTCTGGAAATTTAATAAAAAGGCACTTTCTAGATGAGAAAAGTGTGGAGAAGCTGAATAAAAAAAAAAAATTAAGGCGCGCTCGGCAAAATTGAGGGAGATGCAGCCGTTTAAAGTATAAATAAAATTTCACTTCGTGAACCGATACTACGCCATTTTGTCACTGTTATGTTGGTATCCCAGACCTGATACAAACTAAGCTAGATACGATTGTAGCCGACTTCGTGGGATACATGAGGCGCGTAATTATGAAATTTGTCTAGCGGGCTTTTTTTCAACGATTATTTGAACTGTTTTTCACCTTCCAAATTACAGTAACCTAACCTAAGACTACGCTAAACATGGTTTGTGATACAAAAGAAAGTGCCCCTTTATAACGCCTACTCGCGTCAAGGCAAGAAAAACATCCCAGTTTTCAAGTGGTTTAGCGGCTACGCTAGGTTTGTGTAACGTGGTTTGTGATACAAAAGAAAGTGCCCCTTTATAACGCCTACTCGCGTCAAGGCAAGAAAAACATCCCAGTTTTCAAGTGGTTTAGCGGCTACGCTAGGTTTGTGTAACGCGGTTTGTGATTCAAAAGAAAGTGCCCCTTTATAACGCCTACTCGCGTCAAGGCAAGAAAAACATCCCAGTTTTCAAGTGGTTTAGCGGCTACGCTAGGTTTGTGTAACGCGGTTTGTGATTCAAAAGAAAGTGCCCCTTTATAACGCCTACTCGCGTCAAGGCAAGAAAAACATCCCAGTTTTCAAGTGGTTTAGCGGCTACGCTAGGTTTGTGTAACGTGGTTTGTGATTCAAAAGAAAGTGCCCCTTTATAACGCCTACTCGCGTCAAGGCAAGAAAAACATCCCAGTTTTCAAGAAATATTTTCTACTTCCCCCAATGCAAATAGTTGCCTTTTAATGTAATTAAGGAGAATCAAAAGTTTTTTTTTTTTTTTTTTTTTTTTTAAGTGTATATTAACCGTTGCCAGGAATCTCCAAAAATTACAAAATTTTTTTTTTTCTAAAAATTATTCTAAATAACCGTGGACACTAATCCCGAAAAATTACCAAAAATAATTATATGGTTGTTTCATATAATTATCTACCGACCGTCCGTTTGTTCCACGAAAGAAAGTTTGCGAGACGCAAAACATTCACGCGTAAAAACATAACATTTCGAACGTTTTGTTTCATGAAACACCAAAAAGGAACACAAAATCGTGTACCTAATAATATTTAAAAGGCGATGAATTACAAAAAGTATTTAAAAATAATTTTCATCGGTAGGCACTTGACGTAGGTAATTATTCAATTAGTCTCTGGTGATAAATATTATGGTTTTTGTTTTGGCTGCACTGATTAGAAAACATCCATGGACTTGCTTTGATTTGTCACATGTTGCCGTGGCGTTGGGATGCGTTTTTATCGATTTAATTGTTATTTTTAGTGTTTATAATCATTATAAAGTAAGGAAATCAATTGTAAATATAGCGCGAGTGATGTCCGATAATCGAAATAGTGTTGAAATACGTGATGTAGTGATAATACTAGGATTTGAGTCGTTGAATTATTACGAAAACGTGGACAGTTTGAACATTAATGTGTTATATAAATTATTTCACCTACGCGATATTAACCTAATCTAAACTAATCTAACTTAATCTAACCTAAAATAAACTAATCTAACCGAACCTAATCCCCCGTCGAATGATAATATTATTGTGTTTCATTGTTTTTAAACTGAGCGCTGTTCGAGCGGTCAAAGAATTCCTTTTGTGTACCATTTTTTTCAGATTTAACTTAACCTAACCCAACCTAACCTAACCCAACCTAACCTAACCTAACTCCCCCGTAGATTGATAATATTGACGTGTTATCCGGAGCACTGTTTGTGTTGAGCGAAGACACCGTTTTGTGTACCATTTTTTTTTTAAATTTAGACCATATTCCCCCCCCCCACCCCTCTTACCCCTAACCATCGCAAATAACACCCCCCCCCCCCCTCCCCCCTTCCCCGCCCCCACCACTACCACATTTTTATTAATAATGTTATTTATTGTCCTCGCAGGTTTGTTTGTCAACGGAGCCCGTTGTTTATGCGGTGCGAGGAATCTAGACGTGCGGTGTACTGTGTTTCTCTCGTGGCTGCGAGCACCGCTGTCCCGGGGAACTTTGAATTTCACCTTCCCCGAGCCGGAGACCCGCTATATCTCTCTGAAAGTCCCCCGTAAGTATTATGTCAACTCTTTTCTAAAACAATAATCCTTAAATACAACAACAGCAGACAAGTAATAATAAATAACACGCATATCACTAACCTAACCCAAACTAACCTAACCTAACTCCCCCGTAGATTGATAATATTGACGTGTTATCCGGAGCACTGATTGTGTGGAGCGAAGACACCGTTTTGTGTACCATTTTTTTTTAAATTTAGACCATATTCCCCCCCCCCCCCCCCCCCCCTCCCCCCTTCCCCTCCCCCACCCCTACCACATCTTACACCACATTTTTATTAATAATATTATTTATTGTCCTCGCACGCAGGTTTGTTTGTCAACGGAGCCCGTTGTTTATGCGGTGCGAGGAATCTAGACGTGCGGTGTACTGTGTTTCTCTCGTGACTGCGAGCAACGCTGTCCCGGGGAACTTTGAATTTCACCTTCCCAGAGCCGGAGACCCGCTATATCTCTCTGGAAGTCCCCCGTAAGTATTACGTCAATTCTTTTCTAAAACAATAATCCTTAAATACAACAACAGCAGACAAGTAATAACAAATAACACGCATATCACTAACCTAATCTAACCTTTGTGTTTCACTAACCTTTGTGTTTCATTGTTTTTAAACTGAGCGCTGTTCGAGCGGTCAAAGAATTCCTTTTGTGTACCATTTTTTTCAGATTAATTTAACCTAACCTAACCCAACCTGACCTAACCTAACCTAACCCAACCTAACCTAACTCCCCCCGTAGATTGATAATATTGATATGTTACCCCGAGCTAACATATCAATATTATCAATTTATTAATTATTTTTTTGATTGGTTTATAACCCGAGCACTGTTTGTGTGGAGTGAATACTCCCTTTTGTGTGCCATTTTTTTTTTAAATTTAGATCTGATTCCCCCCCCCCCCTCCCCTCTTACCCCTAACCATCCCTCAATAACCCCCTCTACACCCCCCCCCCCCCCCCCCCCCTTCCCCACCCTCACCCCCTCACCATCCTCCTCTAACCCCACATTTATTAATAATATTATTTATTGTCCTTGCAGGTTTGTTAGTCAACGGAGCCCGTTGTTTCTGCGGTGCGGTGGGTGTACAGTGTTTCTCTCGTGTCTGCGAGCGCCGCCGTCCCGGGGAACTTTGACTTTGACCTGCTCCTATCTCTCTGAAAGTCCCCCGTAAGTATAATGTCAATTGAACAACTCTTTTCTAAAATAGTAATCCTTCACAAACATAAATACAACAACAGCAGGCAAGAAATAACAACTGACACGCATATCACTAACGCTGGGTCTTATATAGAAAACTATTCAGAATATTGTGTTGCCTTTAATATATCCTGTAATCACACTTTTCTTATTGAATTAACATTACTCGAAGCCTCTGTTTCATTTCACGCTGATCGATTCATTCGTGGGCGGAGAATTATTATAATAAAATTAATATTATGATAATCACACAACCTGTCACAGCACATTGCTTACATAATAATGTAACGTCATGTATTATTGTAGCGTTGTTCATAAACTGTAAATAGATTCCCCCCCCTCCCCTCTTACCCCTAACCACCCCCCCCCCCATTCCCCACCCCCGAGAGCGAACACTCCCTTTCGTGTGCCATTTTTTCAGATTTAACCTAACCTAACCCCAACCTAACCCCACCCAACCCAACCCAACCTAACCTAACCCAACCCAACCCAACCTAACCTAACCCAATCTAAGCTAACCTAACCTAAGCCAACCTACCTAACTCCCCCGTAGATTGATAATATTGATGTGTTACCCCGGGCGCTCTCTGTGTAGAACGAACACTCCCTTTTGTGTGCCATTTTTTTTTCAGATTTAACCTAACCTAACCTAACCTAACCTAACCCAACCCAACCCAACCTAACCTTACCCAACCCAACCTAACCTAACCTAACCTAACCCCAACCCAACCTAACCTAACTCCCCCCGTAGATTGATAAAATTATAGTGTTAACTCGAGCACTGTTCGTGTGGAGCGAAGACAACGTTTTGTGTACCATTTTTTTTTTAATTTAGACCGTATTCCCCCCCCCCTCCCCCCTTCCCCACCCCCCTCCCCTACCTCATCTTAACTCACATTTTTATTAATAATATTATTTATTGTCCTCGCACGCAGGTTTGTTTGTCAACGGAACCCGTTGTTTGTGCGACGAATCTAGGCGTGCGGTGTACAGTGTTTCTCTCGTGACTGCGAGCCCCGCTGTCCCGGAGAATTTTGACTTTTACCTTCCCTGAGCCGGAGACCCGCTATATCTCTCTGAAAGTCCCCCGTAAGTATTATTCCTAAAACAATAATCCTTCACAAACATAAATACAACAACAGCAGACAAGAAATAACAACTAACACGCATACCACTAACCTAACTTAACCCAAACTAACCTAACCTAACTCCCCCGTTGATTGATAATATTAATGTGTTAACCCGGGCGCTCTCTCTGTGTAGAGCGAACACTCCCTTTTGTGTGCCATTTTTTTAAAATTTATAGCTGATTCCCCCCCCCCCCCCCCTTCCCCTCTTACCCCTAACCACCCCCCAAATAACCCCCTCCACCCCCCCCCCCCCCCCTCTTCCCCTCCCCCTCACCACTCTCCTCTTACCACACATTTATTAATAATATTATTTAATTGTCCTTGCAGGTTTGTTAGTTAACGGAGCCCGTTGTTTCTGCGGTGCGGCGGGTGTACAGTGTTTCTCTCGTGTCTGCGAGCGCGGGGAACCTTGACTTTGACCTGCTCCTATCTCTCTGAAAGTCCCCCGTAAGTATTATGTCAATTGAACAACTCTTTTCTAAAATAGTAATCCTTCACAAACATAAATACAAAAACAGCAGGCAAGAAATAACAACTGACACGCATATCACTAACGCTGGGTCTTATATATAGAAAACTATTCAGAATATTGTGTTGCCTGTAATATATCCTGTAATCACACTTTTTCTTATTGGATTAACATTACTCGAAGCCTCTGTTTCATTTCACGCTGATCGATTCATTCGTGGGCGGAGAATTATTATAATAAAATTAATATTATGATAATCACACAACCTGTCACAGCACATTGCTTACATAATAATGTAATGTCATGTATTATTGTAGCGTTGTTCATAAACTGTAAATAGATTCCCCCCCCCTCCCCTCTTACCCCTAACCACCCCCCCCCCCCCCCATTCCCCACCCCCGAGAGCGAACACTCCCTTTCGTGTGCCATTTTTTTCAGATTTAACCTAACCTAACCCAACCCAACCCAACCTAACCTAACCTTACCCAACCCAACCTAACCTAACCTAACCTAACCTAACCCAACCCAACCTAACCTAACTCCCCCGTAGATTGATAAAATTATAGTGTTAACTCGAGCACTGCTCGTGTGGAGCGAAGACACCGTTTTGTGTACCATTTTTTTTTTAAATTTAGACCGTATTCCCCCCCCCCCCCCCTCCCCCCTTCCCCCCCCCCTCCCCTACCTCATCTTAACCCACATTTTTATTAATAATATTATTTATTGTCCTCGCACGCAGGTTTGTTTGTCAACGGAACCCGTTTGTTTGTGGCGACGAATCTAGGCGTGCGGTGTACAGTGTTTCTCTCGTGACTGCGAGCGCCGCTGTCCCGGAGAATTTTGACTTTTACTTCCCGGAGCCGGAGACCCGCTATATCTCTCTGAAAGTCCCCCGTAAGTATTATTCTAAAACAATAATCCTTCACAAACATAAATACAACAACAGCAGACAAGAAATAACAACTAACACGCATACCACTAACCTAACTTAACCCAAACTAACCTAACCTAACCTAACTCCCCCGTGATTGATAATATTAATGTGTTAACCCGGGCGCTCTCTCTGTGTAGAGCGAACACTCCCTTTTGTGTGCCATTTTTTTAAAATTTATAGCTGATTCCCCCCCCCCCCCCCCCCTTCCCTCTTACCCCTAACCACCCCCCAAATACCCCCCCACCCCCCCCCCCCCTCTTCCCCTCCCCCCTCACCACTCTCCTCTTACCACACATTTATTAATAATATTATTTATTGTCCTTGCAGGTTTGTTAGTTAACGGAGCCCGTTGTTTCTGCGGTGCGGCGGGTGTACAGTGTTTCTCTCGTGTCTGCGAGCGCGGGGAACCTTGACTTTGACCTGCTCCTATCTCTCTGAAAGTCCCCCGTAAGTATTATGTCAATTGAACAACTCTTTTCTAAAATAGTAATCCTTCACAAACATAAATACAAAAACAGCAGGCAAGAAATAACAACTGACACGCATATCACTAACGCTGGGTCTTATATATAGAAAACTATTCAGAATATTGTGTTGCCTGTAATATATCCTGTAATCACACTTTTTCTTATTGGATTAACATTACTCGAAGCCTCTGTTTCATTTCACGCTGATCGATTCATTCGTGGGCGGAGAATTATTATAATAAAATTAATATTATGATAATCACACAACCTGTCACAGCACATTGCTTACATAATAATGTAATGTCATGTATTATTGTAGCGTTGTTCATAAACTGTAAATAGATTCCCCCCCCCCTCCCCTCTTACCCCTAACCACCCCCCCCCCCCCCATTCCCCACCCCCGAGAGCGAACACTCCCTTTCGTGTGCCATTTTTTTCAGATTTAACCTAACCTAACCTAACCTAACCCAACCCAACCCAACCTAACCTAACCTTACCCAACCCAACCTAACCTAACCTAACCTAACCTAACCCAACCCAACCTAACCTAACTCCCCCGTAGATTGATAAAATTATAGTGTTAACTCGAGCACTGCTCGTGTGGAGCGAAGACACCGTTTTGTGTACCATTTTTTTTTTTAAATTTAGACCGTATTCCCCCCCCCCCCCCTCCCCCCTTCCCCACCCCCTCCCCTACCTCATCTTAACCCACATTTTTATTAATAATATTATTTATTGTCCTCGCACGCAGGTTTGTTTGTCAACGGAACCCGTTGTTTGTGCGACGAATCTAGGCGTGCGGTGTACAGTGTTTCTCTCGTGACTGCGAGCGCCGCTGTCCCGGAGAATTTTGACTTTTACCTTCCCGGAGCCGGAGACCCGGCTATATCTCTCTGAAAGTCCCCCGTAAGTATTATTCCTAAAACAATAATCCTTCACAAACATAAATACAACAACAGCAGACAAGAAATAACAACTAACACGCATACCACTAACCTAACTTAACCCAAACTAACCTAACCTAACTCCCCCGTTGATTGATAATATTAATGTGTTAACCCGGGCGCTCTCTCTGTGTACACTCCTTTTGTGTGCCATTTTTTTTTAATTTAGACCTGATTCCCCCCCCCCTTCCCCTCTTACCCCTAACCACCCCCCAATAACTCTTACCCCACCATTTATTAGTAATATTATTTATTGTCCTCGCAGGTTT